>JAHMML010000010.1:2726561-2819061 GCA_020341155.1 Eciton burchellii | reverse complement strand
AGTGTCATCGACGACCGACATGTTTAGATTCGAATCTGAATATCACGACATACGCACGAATCTAAATGAGAAATGCCGAATGAAACCGCATAAGGAACCACACAAGAATATAAGACAGAACCCATCGTTACACAACAATCATGTATTGCCCTTGATAACAACCCTGACATCCGAGATCGCGCGGTATCATGTTACATTATGCATTACGGTACATATGCCAGATAATGAGCTACGGTAACTCGTAATGTGCAATTGTGCGGTAATGCGTATCCAAAATTCCATCAATAATCATTACGGACACAGTCAGACCGATAGCAACGTCAGCTTCCGCGGCGCTCCTGCGCATCGCCGCGATTTATCAGTGTCGCTCGATCGACTTGTCGCAAGTGTGCGCGCATTGGATGCATCGTATTGTGCGTATATGCAGTACGCGCATCACGCTCAAACGTTACACGGGTAATGCATATGTACGCAAAGAGAGAGAGAGAGAGAGAGAGAGAGAGAGAGAGAGAGAGAGAGAGAGAGAGAGAGAAAGATAGATAGATAGAGAGAAAGAGAGACAAGAGTACTTTACGTGTGTACAAGATTATATATAGACATATTTGTATGTTATGTACCAGAACAAAATTCTAGATAAGTCGTTGCATGCGCTTGTTAGCATAACGGGGATACGGGGAGGTAAGCGGTAGTCGGAGATTAATACACGATTGATCACTGCAGAGTATCAGATTAGCTTACTTATGTGGTACAAGAAAGATATCTACGAAGCGTGGAGTGGTCTCGTCAATGCTCTACTTTGGCAGGTTTGGCAGATTGCGATGGCCGTAATCGTGATCGTGGAGAGTGAGATTCGGTGAGCGAGTTCTCGCAAAAGAGAGCTACGATCGCGTTTCGCGTGTCTCCTTCGTTAGCTGATTAAGCTCCTGTATCTAATGCATTGTTGAATACGTTGATGGAATGTAAGATGATTTTATTGTATAAATATAACGCAAGGAAGCACAACGTAAAGTGAGAAATCTGTCCTGTCGCGACAGCGACTGATCGCTTTTCGATCAAATCGTCTAAATTGCTGTCGTCTTCGTGATAGATTAGTACGCGCGAATATAAATAAAGAAACGAGAGCTCTCCTGCGTAATTTACAAGAGAATAAAAGAGAGAATAAAAGTAATTAAAAAGTATTATACGTACAATACATGTGAAATGGTTATTCGATTAAGAAGAAAGTCTCGTTCGACCGTCAAGCCTCACAAATTTGATTTTCCATTAATCGGAACGTCGAAACGACGCTCGAAGCGACCGAATACTCAAACAATGACGTACGAATGTACGAATGTACAACCTTAATTTTTTAGTCTCTTTGTTATACGTGTGACGTGCCTGTCTCTTAACGAGAGCCAACATTACGATCATCACGCGTATCAGAACGTGTGCCACAAAGCGACATAAAGTGTACCGCATAGAATGTAACGAGAGAGATTCCTATGTACGAGGAGACTGGGATTTCTGATGAACACGCTGGAAGAATCGCGACGACGTCTCTTCCTCAAGAGCGTCCTCGGAAGCGAACGAGCCCTGCAGAAATTCATTATGCGCAAAGGATCGATGGCGATCCCGATTATCGTGGTCTTCTCGACAACGAAGAGCTCTTACAGTCGCGGAACGCGACTCGGGGGATTTCTCTCATCCCAGACTCCGATTGGGAACTGGCGGGGATTGGCGAATTCTGCGGGTTATCGAGCCAGTTTTCTCACAATCCTCGCAGTTCTTCTTCTTCTTTTTCTTCTTCCTCGAGGGAGATTGAAGAGGAGAAGCAGGTTCTGCCACGAGGGTGTTCCAAGCGCGACGGGGATCGGGGGACCGGAAGACGAAGGGAGGAAGACTCGGAGAATAGCTCATGCAACGGACGGCGCGTTTCCGGATTCCCGAGGGAACCAGGCCGCGCCTCGCGCGAATCACGGGACGAACGAAGAAGAGATCGGGATAAGAACGGCGGGAGTGGGATCCAGGTTCTTGACAGATAGAAGGTAGATAGACGGAGATAGAGAAAAAGAGAGAGAGAGAGAGAGAGAGAGAGAGAGAGAGAGAGAGAGAGAGAGAGAGAGWGAGAGAGAGACAGAAAAGAGAGCGAGCGAGCGAGCGAGCGGGGCCAATGGAGTGGTTACCTTGGAATGCTGCGCTGTGGTCGGTGTTACCGGCGGTGTGTCCTCGGCGTCTACGCTCGCTGCGTTTGGTAATCGCTGCTCTTGCACCGACGCCAAGCTGAGAGAAACCGAGCTTCGTCAGTTAAGGGGAGAGAACGTGGAGAAACGTAGATAAGTATCGACGGCAGGTTTTCACGGATGATCAGAGTATTTAGGACTCACGAATCGGATCGTGACTCGCGGTGAAGTCTCGCAACGGTCTCGCCGATTATAGCGGACCCGCGGACCCGGAATGGAAAAAATCAGGAGAAACGTACCGTTTGAGCGTCACGAGCGTGCCGGTGAGTTTCTTGCAACGTTTCAACGCAGACTCCAGCCGCTCGGGCTCTTCCTTGAGGAACTTCTCCTCGCGCACCACCTTCTCCATCTCGGAGCTGAGCAGACCCTTCATGCCTTCTTGCAAGCTCGGGAACCGCACCTTCAGGTCAGCCACGGTTTTGCTGGAAGATAAGATTAATTCGCTTAGCGCGGATGGAATCTCTCAACGATAACAATCGCGGATCAACGCGAGTCAACGGACGCATGGCGAATTCAATCGTTAACCGCGCGACGTGACGATGGCGTCTCGCTCCATCGATTGCGTAGCTCACCTGGATTTACTCAATATCAGAGCCATGTTCTCTACATCCGACATATTGACACGCGTCTTCCTATTGATCACATTGCCGCGAAGTTCCTCCACGGTACTCTCCAGCTCGCTGAAAAATTTGCAGACCGTTAACGATCTCACTTTAAGACGCGCTGTTGGTTTCCCTATCCTTAATCTCATCGTCACTCACGTGAGATCTTTTTCCAGCCTTATCATCTCCTGCTTGTAGAGGTCTTCCTCGCGACTCAGTCGAATCTTCTCCGCGTCTCCGGCCATCCAAGCTGCATCCCCTCCTGACAATAGCGTAGCCCTGCGATAACGATTAGTTCAATCAAATGTTTCTCGTCGAGATAGGAAAGCATGGAACTTTCTCATCCTTCATCCAAGGATTATCGAATAACGAGACAACTTAATTTCTCAGCTTAAATCCTTCTCTTGCATTGGTTCCTTACTTTCTTATAAATATTTTACGGGAATCCTCAGGTGACTTCCAACTACACGCAATGTTGTATGAGACACGGTATTCCATATTCGCAGCTATTCATATTCGCCATACCTGATTTCAATGAACGTGTCCCTGATAGTCTCGCGCACCGTGTGGGCCTGTGCCTGCGACATGCGTCTCAGGTTCCTCACTTCCTGTCTGAGATCCTTCGCCTTCTTCTGCAGACCTCTCAGCTGATTGTACATCTCCGGTGTGAGTTCCAGGTCTCTGTACACGTACTGACCAGCCACTAGCGCGGATGGTTTCGGCGGTGGCGTCGGCTTGTGCCTGTCTCTCTCTGCAAGTGTTTCATCGGACACACGTGAGAAACGTCCGTCCGCGAGACATCCGTTGCGCGAACACTTAAAGGATTTAAGCTTACGCCGCTCCTCCCCTCGCGCGAAAAGCGTCGCTAGTTTGCAAACCGGAGAATCCCGGTTTCTAGCAAAACTGACAAGGCGCAATGTGCGCAGAGCGCGAGTCAAGTCTAATCAGCTTCTTTCGTGATCGGTGCAGCATCGTTGCAATCATTGTTCTTTTCAAGAGCCTCCTTCGAGGCTTTCTCCGATATCGAAACGCAAAAGCGAAAAGGACCGACATTCAGTTGGCGACAGATATATTTTATTTCACTTCTGCGACTTCTGCTCCTCCGATCGAGTCGTAAATCCAAACGATCGTCAGTAAGCAGAATCATTACCCGGGATTACCGTTTTTTCTCGGCTCTTTCTTATTACGGATCTATGTCCGTGCATTCTGGGATGTTCTACGTTCTTCGCGTCCCAAGGCGAAATTTGCGAAACGCCATTGCCGCGTATAAACGACCGGTCGACACAATCGGCTGATTAGATTTGACGTTCGCCAGTCGTTGTCGTTGATCTATATCGCGCGATGACGGTTTCGCACGATGGTGGAGCGGGCACCGGATAATGAAAAGGACAGGACGGTCAAACTGACTGGTGACAACACAATTTTACTGTCACTTTTTATTGCCGCGGTTTTATTGGGCGGATGACGAAAGGCGCGACAGGAGCGGAAGGAGGACATGAAGAGATGACCTGAAGTGACAGCTAAAAGATCTCATGATGTGTCTCGAGTATGCGGATACGCATACGTGTACGTGTGCGTGTACGTATGTGTACGTGTGTACGTGTACGTGTGTATGCAGTAATGCATTGGCTGGCATGCATGATGTTGGATGTCTCGTTTCGTAGTTGTACTTGTGTACTTGCGTGCGTGCGTGTGTGTATACATACAAAAGTGTATATACGTTGGAAACATTTCGGCACATAAGGACGTAATTAAACATCTCCGCGAGAGCAGATCTCGGTAACTCCGTTACGTATCGCGGCGAACATTGCGAGCGATGATGAAGTCGAGCTGTACGAGCGCATTCTGATTGTAATTCGTTTGCGCTCGGTGTATCCGCGCTTTAATCGAATTTTCCCGACGACCGTAACGCGGTGCAAACGATATACCTGCGACGCGATATACAGTAAACGCACAGCAGTGAATGACCGTGGAGTTCTGTTGTTGTTGTATTTGCGTAGAGAAGGTAACCAAAGTAACGTCATGTATCACGGCGTGTATTTCTTTTCCTCGCGCATGCAGTAGCGTGAGAGTCGGTTTGGAGACTCGAATTGAAAATTTCGCCAGTCCACGGGTACTTCGTGAGAATTCATTCGTGCCTTTCCATCGACGTTGAGAGTCTCCGCAATCACTGCGTCGTTTATCCAGCGCTCGCGTTAATTCGCGGTACGCGCTATCGGCGAACGTTCCGTGGGACGATCGCGACGAATCGATGACGGTGCATGATAACGCCTCGTTCCAGCGTACAAATGAAAACGCGTCCGCGATATTCGGAATTAGATGAATAAGGGACGAATCTACACGCGGAGGGCAGAGATATACGGAGAGAGACGGACAGACAGCGGAAGACCTAAGACGGATGTACCGCGATGCTGTCGAGTGATCGAATCGCTCTCGATGGATCCAACAGAGACTCGACGATGTCAGAAGAATCGCGAGGATCTCCCGGATCGCTCGATCTCGCCCAAATCGATGATCCATTCGAGACGAACGATGATGTACGAAGGGCACAACCGCCCAGTTTCTCTTCCGATCGATTCCGCGCGGCGCGCCTTATCGCGATTCGAAAAGAGAATCTATCGAACGGAGCGAGTTCTCGCTGCGATTCGGAGTTTGCTCGAAATCGCATGTCGTCGACGCGCCGATTTTACACAGAAGCATGCAAATCCCCGCGCTCGGATTCGTCCCGAGAACAAAGGATTATCCTCGTTTCGGCTGGAGCAAACGCGTACTCGCTCTCCTTCGTCGCGCGTACCTTGAGAATCGATTTACATGGAGAACGAGCGCACATTAATTCGTTGAAATCCAGCAACAGGGGAGAAGGCGGACCGTGCAGCAGTCGACCGTCTCGGCTCCTCACTGAGAGTGGACTTACAATTTTCCGGTGCCCTCCGCTACGGAGCGTGATTCCAGGAGACGAGGAACAAATAAAAGAAAAGTAGAACACGACGGAACGACGGAAGAAGATTGTACCAAAGATTCGGAACGGCGCTCGTTGTATGAGTAACATATACACATGAGAGAACACAGCGTCACACATATAGGGAAGAAGCACAGAGACACTAGGGCTGGGACTATTCGGATGTTACGTAATATTTGCGAGCTTGATTATCGTGACGTTTTTAGAATAACGTTCGGAATATCCAGCTTCGTCAGTGGCAGTTAACAATGAAACGCTGATCTTGGAAGAGAATTTTCTTATCAAGAGTTTTGGAAGGAATTTTGGAATTATGCGCACTCGAGTTTGAACACTCCGAGAAACGGATCGCAACAGTTCCGCGAAGAAGAAATTTTGGGAGAACGTAAATGTCAAGCGAGCAGAAGCGATCCGTTCTTCAAGCGCAAACTTCCCGCCGGATAGTCCCATTCCTAATAGAAACACGGGGAAGTTTTACCTTGCGACGACATCCTCGGCAATGTGGAGGATTTGATTGCCGGTTTCGTGGGTTTTGTGTCCGCTAGTCGTGGTAGGCATTGCAGAATCGTACGAGAAGATTGTTAGCGTTAGAGATTGTTGCGTTAGTACTCGCTACGCGCAGCGGGATCGACATTTTAGATATAATGATCTTGATCTCACTCTGACGTAGACACTTTCGATTATTTTGATTAGATTTAAGTCTTAGCACTAGTATTCACGCGTACTGCGTCCTAAAATTGCGATCGTAGGAAGTGGCGGAGACGCATCGTTGTGCCTCAAATCTGGCATTCGACATCGTAACGTTGGAACGCTACGTTGCGTTTCGGAAAACCACACGTGTATGCGATCATGGATAAATAGAAAACAAAAGTTACATCATATATTCCTTTCATTATCCTGCGTATTTCTCGATCGTCGATCTCGTCGCGCTGTTTTTAAATTGAAATTTCTATTATACGCTGGCGAACGTCGTCGATCTTGGCGTCGCCAAGTCGAGAAACTTTGTATTGTGCGATTCTTTATTTATATAAAGAATTTTATATCACAGATCAAGACGACTGAAGGAAGTTCTCGAGCTGTGCTATAAAACGCGAGCGTTTGCCTGGATAAATATATGTCTACCACTTCCTCGACAATATAATATTCTTAGGAAGAACAATGTGACTCTGGCTTTACAGCGTGCTTATAGCGTACACTTTTGCATTTACGTGACGTGCGCTAGCCGTTACCTGCATGTTGCGGGGAATGCTGTTTGGGGGAGTTCATGTCTGGTGGCTCGTCACTGAAGGACACTGACTTTTCAAACGACACCGACTTGTCTGGAATAGATGTTGATCAGCATATTTTTGCGTGGTACATGTGCGTCAAGCGTAAGAAGCGTGGCGTGTGCATCTGATACGAATCTCGATAATGCGCGCATTATGGCAGAGAAGCGCCGGCTTTAGGAGTACCGATATTTTAACTTGTACTTGATGTATCGGCATATTGCAACAATAATTTGATATTAATTAAACTGCGCAGTTGTCATAAAAATATGTCGATCGTGTCTGCGGTGGAATGCCGGTCGACGAACTGGAAAAACTTGGATCAGACCTTGCAGTCACTTGCGCGCTCATTGGAATATTTTTCTAGTTTCTTTAAATTTAGATTTCTCTAAATCAAGATATTCTCTAATTCTAAGATATCGCGCATACGTTTAATAAGCGATTTTCGCTTTTCTCGAGTCACTCCTAAGGCCGATACTGGATAAAACGACCACAAGGATGCGAAGATATTGGCGTGCAAACGAAAATCGAAGCTGATTGCGAAAAACGTGGAATAGCAAACGGAACAACAAGATTTCAGCCCACGGGAGACAAAGAAAATTAACAGAAAGGAACAATCGCGAGATTCGAGCGTCAAGATGAAAGCGTGAAGATAATTGCATTAAGAAGACGACGAAAGAGGAAGACAATTACCAGTCGTTGGACAGGAATCACGACAAATTGGCAAGAGTTCAAAATTAATAGGAATTTCTCGAAAAATTTGCTGCGGAAATCAAGAGCGTACATTTTCTGACTCTGAAAGAAGGAGTAAAGAAAGGTGCGGTGCGATGGCACTGTGCGACACGTGCAACAGTGATGACGCAGGTGACGGCGATGCAGCGGACGCATTCGCAGCGCACAAAGTGCACATATAAAAGAAACATGTATATGTATATATATATATTGAAGCGCACCTTTGCCTAACTTTGGCGGCTTAACGTCAGTCCTTAAGTACGAGTCATCTGTAACGGCAGGTTGAGACACTTGAATTTTAAAGGACACGCGCTTTATTGAGCGACAATGAAAGATAGAGGCAACGTTAAATATACATATATAGATATGTATGAATATATAAGTAGATAAAAAGACTGTAATATAAATATATACGTAAATACGTAATATATAATTAATAATAATAATAATAATAATAATAATAATAATAATAATAATAATAATAATAATAAATAGCGGTTATACAGTGATTCCGGAGGTGAATAGAAGATAGAAGAAGATGAGAGACACACCTGGCAATGAGGCAGAGCTGGAGCTAGAGTGTTTGTCGAACTCATCCCCGGCGCCTGGTGTGTGCGTTAGTCGGAATAACAAAGCAGTTGTACAGCAGGGTTTCAGGAGAGTTCACTCCGTGAGAGCCCACATCGCTGGACAACTATATGCCATCAAACCATCCGCGCGAACGCGAATCTCGTGGAGAGAACGGTCCTCCACCATGTCTGCCCTGCACGGGCGTTTCTACTGGCGAGCATCGTTAAATCGGCTTTACGATCAGCTTTCGCGAGTACCGCGAAGTTCCCTCTTCTTGTTAGTAATTGTTGTCAACTGTTGATTGACCGATCGAATCTGAGCGACGCGAAAGCGGCGGTTTGTGTAATTGGAATTAAAACAGAGGCTTCGGTCTTCGCGTATTTTGCGAACAAATGAAAATTCCGGTGTGTTGAATTTAGCTCGAATAAAGCCCGTTCAACGCGAACTCCGCGTTACTTTGCATCGATTGCTATGCAAATTTTGATGTGCCGGAAGCTATTTCCCTCCGAAAAATGCCGCTTCCTCGCGCTCGTTTCCGTTACTTCAATTCGTATCGTCGACAGCGATATACTCGAATATTCTCCGAATTTCATGAATCTCTTTTAAGACACGGCGGATATGAACAATGGCATATTGTTGCTAACGCGCGGCTCACGGTATAAATTCTGCCAATATATATGTATATCTGCATGTATGTATGCGACATATATGTACGCAATGCACGTTTATATCTAAAGTTGTGTCGTTTCGGTGAAGTTCGATTTATCTGGAAGGCGACCACGGCGCTCGTCGCGAATCTCAACCGAGGATACGAAATGTCGCGAGTGCGAAAGAACGTCCGAATTTTTTATGCTAATAAGTGCGCTTTCCTATCCGCACTTGTAATATAATATTTCCCGTATGCGTGCGAATTTGGCGCGTAACCGTAGAATCAATCTGAGAAAGCCGTAAAGTCTCTCGGATTCTTTGGCAATTTGGCTCCTCGGCGCATTCCAATATTTATGGGAATATTTATGCGGAAATGAATACAAATGATCGCATGAATCGACGTGGTCGCCTCGCTCGTGACCTCTAACTATCGGCTCCGATGCATTAGCGGCGTGATGATGTTACTAAGAACCATGGTTTTCAAGATGAGGGTCAAGAGACGATGAAGTGGATAGATGAACAGGCACGGATGAAACGGACAGATGAATATTAGTAGAGACTACTTTGTATGGGGTGTCTAGCAGTCTCTGCTTCTTAGCTGAAACTATCTTGGATTAAGTGCGCTACAGCGCTTGTTCTTCTGTATAAAATAAGCAGTCCGAAGGGAATGAAGGCATCGCCAAAATGCTACTCGTCTCGAGACGGGTCTAAATGGGTCTCTTCCCGATCCAAGACGCGGCTTGTCTGCATGGCGCGATTTCGAAGGGGATTCAACCCTCCGTCAGATCGGGCCGCATTGTCTCGAAGACAAGCCTCGTCCTGCGACGTTCAAAGAGAACCGCAAAGATACGACGTTATCTCGTGATGAAGTAAGAAATGGAGAAGTACACAAAGAGAACCTAAGAGGACGCGAACCGCCGCGCGATTTTCTCGCGGACTCACGTACCTGCGGCCCTCGCGTAAGGATCACGACCCGGTGGCACCTGTAAGTACTCTCTCGGCGAAGGGCTGGTGTGCGGCGCGTGTGTCAGGGCTTTCTGAACCAGACCGGTCAGATTGGCCAGCTGCCTCTCCATGTGTTCCACCCTTATCCTGCGACAGAGAATCCTCGATCATGACAGTGAATCGCGCTTGATGCTAGCATCCACGGCTCGTCGAAAACGGGATAGCAAGTCTGGGACTCTCTTTGTCTGGGATGTTATTTGGATATTTCAGTGATCGTTCACGATCATATCATTGTCGCGATTTCTCAAAAATCTTCGTGGAATCTGATGGATAAGTGAAGCAAGTCAACTATCCCGTTTTTCTCGCGCTTTGGATGTCGGTCGGAATTAAAATGCCTTCTGAGTGAAGTAAATAAAAGTTTCTTAGCAAATTATTTTCTTTTATAAATATTTGTTCAGTAATAAATGGTAGGCGAGCAGTTGATGAGACAATAATAGTTCCGATATCAAACAATGCTTCATCTTACATCGTTACGAATGATGATGATAACGCTAAATGACATATTATCGCGTGAAGCGCTACCGAGAGAATAATCGCGGCAAATGAATAGATACTGAATAGATCCGTGAGGAAGCAGAGTGAGGCATTAAGAGAGAAATCATCGATAATACGCTCGTCACGGTATATCGTTCCACGTTACACAATCTATAGATTAACTTTTCACTCAGCCAGTAACATCTTATACCGAGCAATTCAATACTAATCACTATAATTTAATACACAATAGCATCATTCGATCTATGAGAGCTCGAGAGAAGTTCCATATTTACGTACTGACAATATAAAAACTGATAATCTGCAGTCATATCCATTTTCATGTAGGAAACGCACGAGAGGAACCGACTCTCCTTCCTTTTCTCTCTTCATGTAGAAAACATTTCATCCCGCTAAAAATCTCATCCCGATCTCGTACTTTTCCCCGATCATGAAATCGGATATGAGTTACATAATACGATGTGCTAATCACGTGCATCTATCGCTTCGCATGACAAGCGACAGCAGTGTCCAATCTACGTCACGGTGGCAGTACATCAAATGATATACAGGGTGGTATGTGTAACGCTTAAATCTGTAAAATCTACGCGCATACGCGGGCAGGGCGACCAAATTGGTTACGTGATCTCCGCGGCAATCATCAATTTCGGCTTCATGTAACTTTCGCGAAGAACTAAAGTTCGAGCTGGCGACTGACAAGCAGTCGACTCGGCTTCCCGACGTACACATCTCGCTCGATCACGCGACGTCAGCTTCGGCGAGAGTTTTCATACACGAGAACCGAATACTCGGCCGTCAGCTTCCGAGCGTCCTCGATGCTGACGAAGATTTATCGCGGATGCATTCTTCGCGAGTGCGAGCGCGTAATAATTCTCTCGGACATCATCGGTGGAGAAATGATTCGAAAGCGGTATCAGGATTTCTGTTGATTCAAGCAATCAAGTCTCTTGGCGATATCTAATCGTGCGAAGATGAAATCATTGTCGTGGATTACGTCGTGCGACTGAGCAACGGCTGGAGAGTTGGACAGAGTTGGACAGAGAGCTGAAGGAGAGTCGCCGCATCGTCGATGCAGGACGGACGGTGTTGGATGAGAGAATTTCGCATGAACCGTCGTACCGATTATTGGGGTATTAAGGCGATTTAAGGCACGCGAATGAATGAATCTAGGTGCATTCGTCTCTTCGTTTACGCCGCAGAACACCCTGTATATGACCAATGCAATCTTGTCTACGACCGCTAGTCGGCATGCTGCATTCCACCGAGTTGCAAATTATGCCTATGTCTATATATCGTGTATATATATATATATATATATATATATATATATATATATATATATGTATCTTTCGACTCACATTAATTAGCATATATTTACACATATACTACACACACATCTTACTTTTGAATGACAGAGAGCATCATGGAACTATGGAGTAACACTGTCAAAGGTGTTCATCCCTGCATCAGCGGCGAATCCGGGTACAAGAGATCAGAAACGATCGAACATCGCGAATGGCGAGCGTCGAATCGATAATTCAAAGTTACATCAGTTCTCATGATAATAACGAATGCTACTTATGAAAACTTGTTGATATTAATGCGATCATCAAGGACAATGATCAGTGATACCAGTGACAGTCGCTGCGTTATTTATTAGAAGATACTTTACGTTGCAAACAGAAATGAATTCGGTAACAATTCAGCACTTTTCACCGGAGCTCGGCGTTCCCGAGGAATCACAAGGGACTTTTGCCAATGCGGTCTGCGTCTCCCGGATTCGCCCCTGTTCCACTTCCGGGGAAGGGGGCCCGCGCGAAACGACACCCGTGCAACTCGTATCCATTCACAAGCATTCAACCAATCAGCTAGTCAGCCAGTCGATCGGTCGGCGGCAGCGATTTCTATTCTTTTCCCTCTCTTTCTTCTCGCTCTTTTCATCGTTTCCTCCTTTTTTTTCTTTTCTTTCCCTTTCTTTTTCTTTCTGTTTTTCTTTCCCTTTACTCTTCCCTCCACCCGTCACCCCTTTTTTATTCCGCAGGCAGGCAGACCTCTACTATGCAAGACAAACACGCAGGCGACAGAGTGTGTGTGACAGAGTGGGTGCAGTAGTACCGAGTAGCGTCGTAGCCCTGTCCGCCGGGTGGCAGAGGGGGTGGTGCCCCCGGAGGAAACGGGGACCGCGGGGGACCAGATGACGGACGCCCCGGTGGTTTCACGCCGTAAAGGCTGTACGACTCCTCCAACAGCTCCGTATCGCTGCACCACCCACAACAGACATACACATCCGCGCTATCAGACATCCAAGTGGAGGAACTCCGGCAACCGCGAATGCCGCAGAGACCGGACGAAGGGGAAGGCGTGAGAGAGAGAGAGAGAGAGAGAGAGAGAGAGAGAGAGAGAGAGAGAGAGAGAGAGAGGCAGGGAGGATGCGGCGAGGGAGGAATTCGGGAAGGGGACGAAGACGATGACGACGACGTTTCACGTTGAGTTGCAGGGATCGCGACCGCCAGCGGGATGGAGGTTTCCGGGTGAGCGGAGTTTATTCACCCGGATCGCGGGGGTGCGCGCGGAAAAGCGTCGCTGAATTTACGGCGGGTCTCTTTCGGTGGATGGTGGACGCGTGGGTCAACACCGCCGGCCATCTCGAGCGTTTGCACTCCGATTAATTACTAAACGGAACTTCAAACTGGGAATTCTAAACTGCCCGCTAAACCGAGCGATTCCGATTTTCATGAGGAATAGGCAGCGCGCGATTATTTAGATTCAGACAACCCCTAAACTCCCCCCGAAAGTGCAGCTATGAATTTTATAAAATTATTTGGAATCTGTCCGGATGCGTCCGCGTGCGCTTGGAGTGCAAAGACCGAAGAGATGAGCAGAGCGATCCGCGTAACGCAAGCTGGTAAATAAATATTTCATTATTCGAACAACTTCTCGCGGTCCCGATAACTCTTTTCTCATTTTCATATATCTCTTATATAGATGAGCGAGAGAGAGAGAGAGAGAGAGAGAGAGAGAGAGAAACGCTCCCAGCTCGGAAGCTTTAGCTCGGCAGGAGCGGAGCAGAGATCTCTCCGTTATTTTTTGAATAATAATTGAACAATAATTGAATATAAATGCACATTGCATCTGCCGTCAGGAATGATCAATGTGCGCGTGACGAAGCATGAATTGAATTAACGACAATTCAGCGGAACGGAACAGCCATGATTCATCCTGCGCGAACTTCATTCGTTCATGAAATCGTAACTGGCCGTCAACAAGTTAAAACGATTCCGAGATGCTTTAATCGGGATCAGAAATACATTCTACATGAGTGAATGGATTGTGCGGAGCGCTAAGGTATAAAGTGCATGAGATGAACTCCGATACGGTGAAACAGTTCGTGGAGACTTCCGCTCTCTCCCCTTCTCCCCTCGAAAGCCACGCACACGCAGGGTAGCGTGACACCCGAACTTGCCACATTTCCGTCGATCAGCTTGTCAGCTATTCAGCGGAGGTCGATCACCTGACACGCGAATCCCGCAACTTATCCCGCAAGGATTCGGCCGTTGCGACTGAGCGAATTTAATCAATCGCGCCGTTGAATTCAACAAGCGGACTTAATAAGCTCTCGCGAAGGGGCACGCGAAGAATCCAGGACGCCCTGTGCGCTCCGAGATATGAGTTTTGTTAATGAGAGCCGTTAATTATCGCGATCGCGGGGTTGCTACGCGCGCAAAACTCTGATTACCTGGCTTCCTCGTCGATGACGGGGGTGACGGTTCCCGAATACTGCGAGTAATAGGGATCTTCGTAGCTGCTGCCGGTACTGTAAGGCCCGGGTGGGTATCTTCCGCTTCCGGAGCTGACACCTCCGCCGCGCTCCGGGCTGCTCATGTATCCGCTCTCGCCGTGCAGTCGATCTGCGGAGATTTAGAAGCATGTTAGTGCGAGTCTCTCGTAACGCTCACTGGAATGTTTTCTCCCCGCGCGATGCCCTCGCGAGGAATCGTTTAATCGAGGATAACGGACAATGGGGACCGCTGTGCAACGGTTACATCGACGAATGCGAGAGAAGGAAGCGCTCGCGAGAACGAGTTCTCCAGAGAAATTCGATCACCGCGAAAGGAAAGAGACAGGTGCACCTCGTAATGAAGTTAACGGTTAATGAACAGGATCAAGAAGCGGTTGCCAGTTGTCCCTCATTATCGGTTACGTCGAATTATTACGAGAAAAACTGATTGCGTAAGGTGGATCAAGCGAGTTGTATCCGCTTTACGCATTTCTCGTGCAACGTTTCTCTCTCGCGAGTGTCACTGCTTATCCATGTCTCGATAGCTGCCGTAATGGTAATGAATTTCGTGGCGCGCGGATGCGTGCAAATGAAATCGCGATCAAGGAAACGGTAGATCGAGAACGGATAAGTGTCATTTATCAGTGATGATGATGACGGGGCGAGAAGAGAAATGGGATTCTTCGTGTTTCTTATGGCTGGGCACGCGGTCTGCGATACTCGAGCGACAGCGGGATGAAAAATGAGATGGTCGAAAGATGCGCTGCTTCTCGTACATTATGATATCGCGCAGCGTTGTGTTCGAGGGCGACACACGAAGGGCAGCCTCTTCCTCAAGGGGCTCTTGAGAGGGCTTGGCTGCAGTTTTAACGGGAATACATCGAGCCAGCGTGACTTTGCGTTAACTCGACAGTTCCGGCGCCTCTGTACGCGCGCTATCGTAATTAATAATTGACGAGTGCTTTAAGATTTCAGAGACGCCAACGAGACGCGATGCGGCATGAGTTGCTGGATCGATTATCGAGACGAGCGGGCCGAATTTTATAAACTCGCGCGGTTTCGAGGCTATCGCTTTGTCCAGTATTGGGAAATATCTCGCATCGCGAGGATATCTGCGAGACAATCGATCCTCGAGGCGATCTTGCTGCGGGCTTGCTCCAATCTCGGCTTCTTCTGGTTCTCGTTTCCTCGCGCCAATCCCGGTTCGTCGATTCCAGTTCTGTCGCGGTCTTGAGGTCGCTCGATTAAAACTTGAATGTTTGATCGATCGGTCGCGTCTGCCGATCTTCGAAGGCAACTGGCCGCACTTTCGTTCATCGCGCGCTATCATCACTCGCTATCATCGCTTTCACTGCCGCGTTTTCTACGGTTTCTGGTTCGTATTGATACCGCGACCGAACAGGCGCCTTTTCCGCGGGCTGTTTTATCTCTCGTTATCGCGCGTTCATTGATTCTTAGAGAGATTGACGAAGATTGATTCATATATTCATCGATATGCAGCGCGCGTTCTCCATCGCTCGGATTACCGTAACTTTGCATTACTCGAAAGGCGATTTCAAGCTGCGCGTTCAAGCTCGGATCTCACTCGCGCGCGTAACCACTCGAAGATTTACAAAGCGGACAATCTGGAGCGAATCGCTTCGACATCGCGATAAAAGTCCTGAATCGGAAATTGCATGAAATCTGCGAGCGTATGTAATACGTGTGTGTATGTACACGAAATACGGGTGCGTGACTCGGTCGTCTGGTTTTTCGATACGTTGCCGTTCGTCGAGCTACAACAGGTTTTAGAACAGATCGATACCACCTCGCTCTGAATTGTTAACGAAGTTTCGTCGTGTCCGCGTGTCGCTTGTGTCGACGAAGAGAAACTTAGTTCCGGTGCACCCGATCGTATTATTTCGACCGTTGTCAAACGCGCCTCTCAGAGTTAGTCGGCTGTAAGCTGCGCGCGGCCGTTGCTACTTGCTAGAGTTACTTATCAATCATTCAGGCTCGCGACTCGCCGGAACCGTCGTTCTTTGCCTCTCAACCTTGCTAAAAACTGAAGGACCATCCGAGTCCAGGCAAACTGTCGCAAGAGCTCGCGCATTCGCGACGTTACAATCAGATCAGCTTGCTCGATCTCCTTGCGTTTCCGTTCACGAGCGAGCGAGTCGAATGAACCGACCGATCGATCGATCGCCCATCGATCGGTCCGCGGAAGGGTCGAGCCTGTCTGACGAATGGAGTTGAAGGAGTGCTACTGACCTGGTATACTATAGAGGGAGACCGAGCTGTCTCGAGAGAAGCGCGCCGAGCCCCCGAGGCTTCCAAGGGGACTCTTACCACACTGGTAGCTGCGAAGCGGCTTGGCCGGCGGCACCCCGCCACCACCTATCCAACCATCCAAAAAACCAAACAAAAAACCAATGTACCCAGATGCTCCGATGCTCATGTGCCGCTCGCTAGCCGCCAGCACGCTAAGCCGCTCGGCGTTCAGAGTGCGCATGCAGAGTTCAGCAAGACGGAGTGGTGTCTCGTCCGTGGCCGTTTCTCGTGCCCCCGCCGCGGAATTTGCCCCCGTGCCTCGCGATCATCCCGGAGATGATTTCTCAAAACGCGTGTCATCTCGCGCGATCGCGAACAGAACGCCGAAGGAACGATGATTCTCCGAGTCTCTGACAATCCCCTTCAGACAACATCCCGATCTCGCGATTGTCGCTGATCGATGATCATAATCGATAATCCCGATAATCGGCTCATGAACTTTTACATGCCCCCTCGGTCACGTCGCGGCATCATCGAAACGTCAAGAACGATCGCGTCCTCCTTGAGTGTCCGGAGAATCGATTCTTCCCGGGCCTGAGATGACCCGAGACGGAGACTTGCTTTGCAAAATAGCCCCGTCAGCCTGCGCTCGATCGCAATCGATTCACGATCGGCTCTATCCGCGCTGAATTCTGAGCGGATTCTTTTCGGCGGCTCCGCGCGCGAAACGTTTCTCTCGACATGGAGAATCGCCCGCGGCGATCAGAATGAGACCGTCTCCTTTCCCCTTGGGCCAATAGGCAGCTCGTTAAGCGTTTCCCAGTTAGACTCGAGTAGCAGCAATGCTCGTAACGATCTCCCCGCGAACGAGATCGAGAATCGAAGCGACCTTGCAATCGTCGATCGAAGCGTGAAGGATGGAGAGCGATCGCGCGATGTATGATCGGCATGGATGTACGTATGCGCTCAAGCACGAAGCGTGTGATATGCGTGGCGCAAAAATTGGTCGAGTCAAAAAGGGACGGACGCATGGCACTCGCGGATGATGATGATTGCCTTCCTCCGCCCTGATCCCTGATCCCGTTTATTTCGTGCCAATCGCTTCTGCTCGCCAATTGCACCGCGAAAATGATTCTACCGGAGTGCGCTTTATTACAGCTTGCGATATCGAGATCGATTTATTGCTTAATGAGTCATTCCGCTTTACGAGATGGGAGATATGAACAATTTCTAGGGAGGTGAGTGGATTAATTGATGTGTGTTAATGACATGTGTTGCAATAAATACTAAACTTTCTTACCAATTTTTCAATTACGTTAAAAAGTGGCGAAATTATTCCTGTCAAGTCGAACGATCCTGTGTCAACTTTTATTTTATCATATTATCATATTTATCATATTTATCATGTTATCATATTTTGTTCAATCTATCTCTGTGTGTTGCAGGCACGCTTGCCGTTCTAAATGTAAACACTCGATTGCAATCGATTCGACCAATTTTCAAGATCGCTGGAACGATAAAAGCAATTCGTAAAGATTTCTTTACACGTCGGGTACAGCAGCGAGGATCGCGAAATTGCACTTAAGGCGACCAGACGACGATTCACACACAAGCAAAGTGCAGTGAACCGCATTTCGTTCGAATAATAGCACGCTTCAATTGAATCGCTCGGTTATCGAGTCAGTCTATTAGCAATGTTTATAGTCAAAGCTATGTTATGTCGAGATGTGGAAAACGAGTTTCGAGCATCGCTCCTTTCCGTGAAGCATGCGAACGGGAAAACAAAGAGAGAGAGAGAGAGAGAGAGAGAGAGAGAGAAAGAGAGAGCGCCATGCGGAATATTTGCAGCGCGGAGCATCAAGGAAGATCCCGCGCATTCAGCGGACTCGTCGATGATTTCAGGGGCGAATTTCGCGTTTCTGGTCACCTCAGGCAAGGTATGGCTGCGGGGATGGGAAACAGAACGTGTATGAATCTACGTTTGCATGAATCTCGGGAGGCAGCAGGGCGGTGTTCCGGCGAGCATCAGCGTGATCATGAGGAGAATGCGCGGACGCGAAGCGGCGGATTGTCACGAACGGCCCAAAGCTGCTTCGTTCCCTCGCGATCCCTTTAACAATGCCGCTTTAACGTCTTTGCGAGCAAAGAGACCGCCGGCATAAGGAAACTGCCGGCATAGTGTTGCTGACGTATCGAGCAATTATGCTGCGCCTGTGCTTGTTCCAATTAAAGCGCGACGCGAGTCGCGAACCAGAATCAGACATTGTACGAAAATTTCCCACGAAAGATCCCACGGAGAGGAAGGCAGCGTTCTTTGATCTTCTTGGGCCGCTCGTGTTCGGTCGCGTCTGAGTCTGGATCGCGGCTTGCCGATTCCTGGATCGCGCGTGACAGAAGATGAGAAAGAAAGAGAGAGAGAGAGAGAGAGAGAGAGAGAGAGAGAGAGAGAGAGAGAGAGAGAGAGAGAGAGAGAGAGGGTATTCGTATACCTGGCGTGGTAAGAGTCTTGGGCTGGGTCGGCGTCGCGTTTGGTCCGCCGACGACGCTCGACGCCGCGGGGCTGTACGCCCTTAAGAGCGGACCGCCGCGCGGCAAGGTGCTGCTTCCGCCCACATAGTACCCACTGCCGGACGTGGAGTTCTTGGCCGTCTGCAAGCAGAAAAGAAAGCCAGTTCAGTTTCGTATTCGGGTCACGGGCATATTCACCTTCTAATAACAAAGACAGATATATTAAACCAACTACTCACGCTCTTAATGAAATTATATAAACTGAATATTTATCAAAACCTGCTCGTCAGCAGATATAATCATATACTGCCCATTAATTATACCGTAATGTGATAATAATAAAGTTAATCACACAACGTATTCTTATGTAAAATACTAACATTGTCGGATAATCATTAATATTTATCGGAGGTCTCGTTTGCCATTTTTCACGGCGCCGAGAACGGCGGCGGCGGTTTAACAATGATTTAATCGACGCGTGGGACAACTGCTATTATACTCTCGATTAGATAGATCGGCGAGATGTGGCAATAAAGCTTCTGAATCAGCGAGGCGAATTCAGCACGAGGAATCGCCGAGAATGGACGTTCGTTCATTGCACGTAAACGCAGGCCGCCGCCTTTCGCAACAGGTTTCAGGAATCGTTAGTGTCAGGGTCATTCAAACGCACGCCGCTTTACGTCACGTAAAGCTCCTTCCAAAGCTTGAAAGTTCTCAAGTCACAGCAAGAATGAAGCTTGCCCGCTCCGCGTTATTTAACGAGCGATAAAAGAATTGCCGAGGAAGTCGGAACAGAAATCAAGTGATTTACATTTACGAGCAGCGGACGATTATAAGTTATTTAACGGATGCGTGTGAAAGCGCACTCTCCCGAATGGGAGCGCGTTACTTGTTTTAGCGCTTTTAAGAGGCTGCACTCTCGAATGTAAATCATTTATACCGAGGAACCGAGCTTGCAATTCCGCTCGCGCCTGCAACATGGAATGCATAAGTTATACGCCACATCATCCCGCCTGTCTTGCGCCGTGTGCCTCAACTTTCCACGAGAGATTAGCTTTCCCGTATCGATCATGCGGGAAAACGCGAGCGGAACGCGCGACATTCAGGAGCCAATGAATGAAATTCGTTGCATCGCTCTCAGAACTCGCGCAGCGAAGAGAAAGAGAGAGAAAGAGAGAGGAAGAAAGCGAAGATTCAACACTAATTTATCGGGACATCGATGCAACGCTGGCCTGTTTGCGAAAGTTTAGGACACCTCTAGTGAAACTCCGAGGCATCGACGCGTACGATTCGAATCAAACGAACGCTCGCACACTTCCGAATGCTATCGGAGCGCGCTTGAACGTGCCCGATTCTTCTTCCAATTCCGGTTTCGGAATGGCTCGCGATCGCGCCGCTCGACGCCAAATTATCATAGACGCCATAAAACGGCCGACTTCGGCGTGCGGCAGCACCACGACGGTTCCCTCCTCCCTTTTACCGTCTCTATTCCGTACTCGCGTGCTCGCACTCGGCTGATTCGCGGCATCGAACACACTTTAGTCGTTGTTTACCGTCACCGTGGGTTCGGCCGGACACTCGCTGGTGGAATCGCCTCGGAAGAAGGAGAAGAGGCCAGCCTCGCGGGAGGGCGAGTCGAGAGACGAGAAGCGGACTTCCCAGAGCACGATCGATCGTGCGAGAGATCCGCGAGAAAAAAGAGATTCTAGAAGAAGGAGGAGGAATTATCGCGCTCGACACTCGCGCTGGACTCGTTTTCTCGTTCTCGCAACGACGACAACGGATGGACAACGGGAAAGGAAAATCCAAGAGGAAAGAGAACAACAGTTGATCCTACATCGAACAAACAGGACAAGCGTAAAAGTTCCCCCTTCTTGGCTTCTTGCAATTCCATAAGGGGTAGATGGAAAAAACCCCGCGAGCACCGGGGATCGTCGTCTTTCCACTTGGCGCCCTTTTCATCGTGGACGTCGCCAGACGGCGAGGATCAAGAGAGCATCGTCGAAGCTTTCGATCGCGAAGCAGAAGGAGCTCGGCGATCCTGTGCTTTTAACTGTGCTGTGTCGTCGAGGAGGACTGCTCGGCTGCCGGGAACCGTCCTCGTTCTTCGGCAATCTCGAGTCGAGTACACGGGCAGGTTCGTCGCTTACGCGCGGATGCGTAAACGGGTCTCTTCGTTTTGCAGCAATCGACGGAGATGTTTGAGCGCGTATCGAGCAGGGAACGATGTCCAGGATCTTGAAGAACCCTGAACGTTTGAACAACGTCGAGTGTCGAGAGCGCGCGAGATAGCTCGCGAGTTGCGAGGAACGGAGTAAAAGGACCGGCCAATAAAAAATTGAAGAAGAAGCAAGGAAAATCGGAGCCGAGAAGTCGACCGGGCAGTCTCGCCTTTGCAGGAGGAAGAAGGGAGTCGCGCGCGGTCATGAAAGCGGGCTGAAAAAAGGGTACGCGCGCGCGTAGCAAAGTTGGGAGAAGAAAAGTTGAGCGGATAACAGCGGCGGAAAGAGAATCCTCTTACCGTGAGCGCGATCAGATAGACGTGGGATAAGATTAAGCAGAGCGAAGACCAGCGCTCGCGAAGGGGTTAAGAGATAACAGCCAAACGAGCAAAGGGGAGAGAAAGAGGGAAAGAGAAAGAGAGGAATCTCGTTCGGGGTAAGTACACGGGACGAGGAGACCAAGAAGAAGGATTCCGCTTAAAAACCAAACGGTGAACTTTCGCTACCGGCTACGTAGCGATTAAAGAAGTAGCAGCCGGATGCCCAACGAGGGAGATGATCAGATAAGAATGAAGAGATCCACGACGGACTCCGCGTTCGGCGGAGTTCTCCCTCGCTTCCGGTTCCTTTTGGCTTTACTCGTCCTGGCGGTTTCAGGAGTATCGATCGCTCTCGTCACTGGCGAGAGAATCGGCACACCGATGCACAGCGTCCAACTGACGCAGAAGGGCTACATCCAGGTGAGGATCGATCATTCACGAGTTGACCTTTGTCGCTTTGCGACTTTCGTCGATGCGAATCTTCTTTCCTGCCATGCCTCGCAGAAATAGCGGAACGCTTTTTGCCGAAATGTTTGAGTAATCGTCGAATTGGCCGCGGATTGCGCAGCGGAGCTGCGTTCCGTAATTCTCGATTCAAGTATACCGACAGTGAAAATCGCTGCGATAATCGCATTGGGCAAGGAATAACGATAAATCGACGCTTTGTCGGGCATACGGGATACGCATACTTCAATGGAGCGTGGAGACTCGCGAGATTTCTATCGATTACGTGAGCGGAGTCGCGCCGTGCCATAACGCATGGTAGCAAAGATCGATTTCACAGCGATTGCTTAATTTGGCAGGCTAAGAAATGCCGGCCGTGATCTATTTGCGCGTTTCTATACGCACACGTACGTAGCGGGTGCTCTACATTTCTCGCACGGTACTTTCTTTTGTTTACAATTCACGCTTTACAATTCCGAGTTCCATCGTCATTCGATCGCGCGGATAAAATGTTGAATCGTCACGTGGCGGAAAACATTTGGCCGTTGAAATTTTAACGCCGCCATTAGAGTCTCAAGTTCTCACTAGGAAGGAAGGCTGCATCGCGAAATGCACGTACGAGCGAACGGCAATCGCTTACGGCACTGTAAGCAGTAAATACATAACACCATTAGACGAGCGTGCCGGATGGCACGCGATGTCGTTGCCTAATCGATCCCACTTTTCAGTTTCTCAGGTGGGAATTGCCGGTGCCGGAAATCCATGAATTCACGTTCTGCCTTTGGCTAAAGTCGAGCGACCTCACGCATCCCCATTCCATCTTCTCGTACTCGAGTGAGTGTTCCCGATGAAACGTTAATTTAATCAACATCGAACGCCAATTGGTCCCTTTCGAGGGCAGCGCTGCAGAAATTTATTCGCCTCGCGAATCCAATTCGCGCTACGCGAATGACACGTGACATCCACAAATAATGGTCCACGACTGGGAGAGCGAGCGGGTGTATGATTTTAACGCCAATTCGAATCGCTCTAGCAGGCGGAAAGAGGACTCTTTTCTTGTACGGCGTTGTTATTAGTCGCTCAAGCGTTTCCACTTACGCAAGATTCATTAGCGCGGAAAGTCGAGCGGGAAAGGAAACGTCGCTTCGTTCGCGTGCGCGTGTTGCGCGTATCAGCTGCTCGTACTTCAGCAGTGCGTTATAACGTAGAATGCCCGACAGCGCTTTTTACGTGTGAGAATTAGCGGAATCGCGCTGGTGAAACCGTAATTGCTCGAATTACGAGATCTTTTGAAATTCAAGCGTTCTCCAATCGGCGCGACGTGCAAGCCATGACGAAGTAAGCGGGAGTGCCGTTTCAGCCATCCGTGGAAAATCAGTCGCGTTTCCTCGCAACGACAATCGCGATACCGCGAGAGGCAAAGAGAGTTCTTTAAGCACGAAATTTTCGATACTCTGATCGAATAAAGATGGCCTCTCTGCATTCTAAAGCAAGAGACAAAGTTCCTTCCGCGCACGCGTGGATGGTGCCTTCGATACCACGAAGAAGTTTTGTAACTCGAACGATCCAAGCAAGCGAGTCGCTTGCTTTGAGTCGAAACGGACGACTGCTTCTGGCTAGAACCCTTAGCACGTAAAACGATACGCGGAACATGAATTTATTCTGGCATCAATTCTGGCTTCTGCACGCACATTGCCGGCGCGTATCTCGATCGACCGAGCAATGCACGAGCGTAATTCTCTTTCGCTGTCAAAGGGAACGAGCGAGAACGTTTGATTCGATCTTGGATATCGTCGCGCGGAAGGAGCATTCATCTGGAAATCGGCGGCCTCGAGGTATTCCGAAGGCCGGCCCGCATACAGGAACATCGCTGGTACCACGTGTGTCAAAGCTGGGAAAACCAAATCGGCCGTTACGCCCTATGGCTCGACGGGCGTTTGGAGTTGCAAGGTCGCTCCGACGAGGTAAATCACGAGCAAGCATCGACAAGGTATCCGTTCCATTCATTTCATTCCATCTGCTCATCGAATCAAACCGTCCACACTCTTTTACGAAAAAGTTACGTCGACGTTACATGACGCGATGCCGCAACTTGAGCGAGACCGATCGAGCGTCTTCTCCGAGTCGCTCTCATCCTTCAAGTCGTTCTCTTCGACGCGCTCGCCTGGGATTGACGAACTCTGCCCTTCACGAAGATGAACTCTTTCAGATCCTCCATCACGTAATACCGGCAGGCGGCGACATCGTCCTAGGTCAGGAATATACGGACTTTGACAAAGGACTCGAGGAGGGTGTCGAGGGCTCGGTTCTGGGTTTCAATCTCCTGCTGGCCTCGGCATTCAATACTCTCGATAACAGTTATCCGGGGACTTCATCCCAGCCGGCACTCGCTCAACTCTCGCTCGCGGAAGACCGTGCCGAAATAGTAAAACGCGACGCCGAAGCGAAGACGACTCGCGTACTCGCACCGATGCAGCTCGCATTCGACCGCGACTGGTCCCACAAGATATCTCGCGACGATGCGGAGGCACGGGACGATACCGTAATTTCAGCGTTGCCTGATCATCGATCGAGCGTCCTGGCGATCAACGACACGAGAACGGAAGGAACGTCGCCGCTTCGCCGACAGGCGATCATCCTCGATGACTCGACCGACGAGATCGCCGATCTCAGGATCGGCGCTCCTCTGGGTCTGCAGCTGGTGAAGCTGACGTACGTTCTCTGTCAACTGGGCAGGGGTAGCCCGCGCATAGGCGGACAGCTGATGCTGATCTCCTGGAGCAGAACCCCCGTGAGGGTGTTTGGTGGCGCGATGATGAAGAACGTGGGCGACGAGTGCGGCAAGTTCTGAGATCGAATCGTGAGCGATTACAGAGGAGGAGCGTGCTTCGTCATCGGGATTGATTTAGTTTACTGAGCGAACGAGTTGAAGGGAGTTACGTTGAGCTTCCGAGCGATCGATCATTCGTACTCGAGCTTTTCGTGAGCGTACATCGAGTTCGACGATTTAGAGAATCGTGATTGTAATAAGGACGCGAGAGAAGCCGCAGTCAAGGCACGCGAACTTCTCCCATTCTAGCCGATTATCATCGATTACTCTCCTTTTAACTGATCGTCAGAGTCTTCATTCCTTTCTTTTGTGTTATCCCATCGTTACCAGTGCCATCGTAAGAGAATCAAGTCACTAATAGCTTAAGCAGGTTTAATTCGATTCTCGCGCGATTATTCGCGAAAATTACGTCTCGAAATTCCCCCATCAGACTTGCACATTAAAGCCCGCGAACCGTCGCCATTGCCGCCTCTAGCGACGTGTCTCTTTGTATAAGCGGAGTTTCGACGCCGACGTCGATGCGGATATTCCGCTGACGTCGATAATGCCAGCAAACGAACGCGGTAACATCTGAGGATCCGGCCGGAGGCACTTTTCTTCCTGGCGAACCGCGCGGATGTTGAAATTCCGTTGCTTCGCGGCAATCCAGATCGCCCTCCAGCGAATAAAGCGTATTATCGAATCGCCATTTCTCGCGTTGCTCTCCCACACGGTTACAACTTCTCGACGTCATCTCTCGTACTTTTGTTGGGACAATGGCGGGAATAAATTGTTTGCGATGAAAAAGACAAATTCAAAATGCATAGAATATCTTTCTTTTTCACGGAAAGAGGGAATGTACGTCGGTAAATAAACGTAGAAAATGTCGGATCAATCGAGACGTGTCTCTTTTCTGGAGCATAATTTGTGATTATAATTTCGTTGAGAATACGTAAAGTCCCTAAATGATTGACAACTCGACGACGGATGAATTTGTAATGATGAAGCTGTATAAATGCTAGAAATTATGTATATATTTAATAAAAATATATTTAATTAACGTATTTTGTTAAAATCATTCCTTCCTTAAGGGATTATCAAATTTGTTTGATTATCCGTTACGAGATAATAGAAACATTATATTCTATTTTAACAAAGGATTACAGTCACACACCGAATCAGTCATTGATTATCGTGCTATTCATTTATCGTTGATATAGCGTATATATTGCTCATACAATCATAATGTATTCGATTTAGTAACAGAATTACATAAATTCGCTTACGTCAACTACTTGCTACATGTTTCTAGAGTTTTTATTTGCCGGATTTCGAGTATTAGACAGGCATTGGTAGCCTGCTTTTCACGAGGTTGTTCCCGTGACCATTTGAAGGAGGCATTACGTTTTACGACATGCGCGATGAAATCAAATGAAGAAAAGAGGCAACTCGATTCTCTCCCTTTCGTTACGTGAGGGACAATGAACGATACATTTCTAATGTATCCATAAATTTTACCCTCTCGAGCGTCTCTTCTTCTCTCTATCGTGATCATCTTTTAAAAAGAGGACAAAGAAAGAGAAAGAGAGAGAGAAAAAAAGTTCATAAGTGAGAGTAACAGCGTACGTACATAAAAATGAAATACTCGGACAATTTGAGGCATATAATACCATTTTGTAACGAGACCGTACATGCCTCTTTTACTTACCTCTCTGTCAGATTAGATAAAGAGGTCGGACAGAAGTGGATAAATCGAATCAGAAATTCCGCGGATCTGTCTCTCTTATTTGCTTTCGTACATTCTCTCGCCGCATGCTTTTCGCGATATGCTGCAGCGTGTTAGCGTTTCCGTGGAGAATAACGCGGAACTACAGTCAAATGGAAGGAAACATAAGGAATCAAGTTACGCGCTTAACGTTTGTAGAATACGCGTTAACGCTTCCATAAATTATCGGGTAATTCGCGCGGGAAATCGCGAAGGAGGATATCGCGCGTGCGATATTAATCTTCCCGATCGTTCGCCAATTCGCGCGATGCGCCCCGCATTATGTCGAGCCATGCGAGATGCGATCCATCGATGCGAATGAAAGCAGAAGCCCGTGTATTGTATATCGCGTCTGGTTATCCCGGATATTCGCCGCCTCGCGAAACGGTACTGTCGATTGCCAATTAAATGGCGATCAATGATTTACGTGACCGATAAAATCATTATGCATTATCCGATTAGCCAGTAGACGCATCAATTTTTAACTAACGACAATGTCAACCGTCATTTCACCGACGAATCGTGCCACATCCGCGACAGGTCGCGTGAACGCGCTCGTTCACGTGAGAAGACAGGCTGATTGTTTAATCATTGTAAAGCGCCAGAATAGTCCTTCAAATGAACAACGCGACAGCATATACAAAAAAGATGTACAATATATATATATATGTAGAAAAAAAAAATGCGATCGCCTTTATGAAACCGGCTTGAACATCGGCTCGTTCGTTGCATCGGTATCTGTTTATCATCAACAACTTTATTAACGTAATGTAATCATCGTGCGGATTATCGGCCGGCGAGTTTGTATGAATAACAATGAACGTTAATTGTGAACGTGCTTCAGTGGTCTATTAAACAAGAGGATTTGGCCGCTGTTCAAGTCACTAATAAATGCCGTTATTAATTCGGGCGCACGCGTTTAAATTTGCCGATAACTTTGTAATCGGGTAGAGGCGATGCATAAGCCGAACGCTATTCCGTCATTAATGCTTCAAGTAATTAAAATATCCGCCAAAGTTCGCCCTCGTCGCGACGATCGAGCGACAATTTCCCAGTTCAAGCAGATGCCGGCAGACAATGCAACTCGCTGGACTGATGAATGAGGAAAAGAGATACAACAGATGCGATACGTTTCTGGTCTCACTGGCCTTGGAATCTCGCGATCTTACGTTAATCGCGTTTTTACGTTAATCACGTGGCGTTACGTGACGACTTGCTTGCTTGGCGAAATTCCCCAGGGAAATTTAATTTCTCCATTTTTTCGGGCGCTCCGCAGAAGCCGAGCAGAGACGTAATTCCGACTGTCGCAACGTTTACGCGATATGATCGTCGCACGCTCGTCTGAGATAACTATTGTAATACGCGCCACGTAATAAACGGCAAGCGCGTAGCGATTGCGTAACGCAAGAGCTGCGTGCGTAGATCCGCTCGTCCGCATCCTAAACTGTACAAACAAGTTCAAGTACTTTCGCAGCACAAACGAGATGAGACGCTGAGATTGATAGTCTCTCGAGAACGGATCGCGCTGGATAAAAAATGATACGACGGATGGAATGACAGGAGCGCTCCTGTTTTTGTCGCATCCTCGGAAAAGCAAAGGCGTCGCTCCTTTGTTGTTGGTCGAAGGACCACGATAACCGGCTGATAAAAGGTTTTACATCACCCGCGTGATTCCCAATCGTGGTTTCCCAATCTGGAACGCACAAGTTGAGCAGCCGCTCCGATTAATCTCGCGTCTCCAAATGACGGATTTCTTTTTATTCGAGCATTCTAACTGTTTAGCGCAACTGCTCGAAGCGACTGCTGATGTGGCTCTCTTAATTTTTAATTACGAGATAAAACGATTACGAATTATTTACACGGAACGGGAGGACCAAGTTATCGAGATTCAAGGTCGTTTATCGTCCGAGCTAACAGAAACAGCTAACAGCGCAGAAACGAGTGCATGTATATGTGCACTCGCGCTTCCGTTTTTCCCGTTATGCTTTCAGCATTTGCATAATGCGTATCATCCTGGCTCTGCGTGCGTGTAACATGCGTGCGCATCGTGTGTATTCGCGCGTCCGTTTCACCGGACCCGGAGCCGAATCACGCTTTCACTTTCACCGAAATATCGCTCGTATCGCATCCGCGAACGGCGTAACGTTCCTCTCGTTCCCGTCTCGGAAACAGCCCTACATCCTCCTGTTCACGTAATTCTCGCGGGATTCACGTCGTCCATTATCATCAACGTACGCTCGTACGCATGGAACGCACCGTTAGATAACGAATCTATGCCGAAAACAGGCATCACGGTTCAGTGTCGTCGTCGGTGACGCAACCGTCACCGTAAGATCCGTTGGATTTCTAATTTCACGTAAACAAGCACTCGAGATGCCCGTGGCTGCCGTTTAGAAAAGTCAAACCTCTAGTCGCGCAAATCCGCGAATCCGCGCATCCGGTCGCAAGATCGCTTCGTCTCTCGGAAGAGATGCGGGGATGCGGAAAGAAACCGGAAAGAAGCTCGCGATGAGAAACTGGTTGGAACTTCTGTTCGAGTCTCTCGACAATTAACACCTG
This sequence comes from Eciton burchellii, assembly GCA_020341155.1. NCBI lineage: Eukaryota > Metazoa > Arthropoda > Insecta > Hymenoptera > Formicidae > Eciton > Eciton burchellii. Next base: position 2,789,914 of record JAHMML010000010.1, on the reverse strand, counting down.
GCGCGTAACAATGATGAAGGTCCGCGCTTTTCTAAGCGCGCGCATGGCGCAACGTGAAACGGCCGTTGGCGTTTCGTTAGGCGAAAAGAGGAGCGATTCTTAACGGGCGCACGCCCGTTAATTACCGCGTGCCTGTTACCGCGACGCTCGTATTTACGGCGTTTAATAAGACTGGCCCACATTCAACGAGGTGAGCAAGCGTTTCTAACTGGCCTCTTCCACCGCGATCGTCACTGATCCGTAGCGGCGATCGTAAAAGCGGCTCGTGCCCGCCTGGCGATGTTGATGCGATTCGTTCTTCGATCTTGTTTAATGAAACGACAATCGTCGGAAAGATCGTTTTTAGGAAAACACGCATGTTATTAATCGCGCTTCCGGTCGAATGCGCCGCCAAGGCGCAACAACAATCACCGGTCGCAATCGACGCGGTGAAACGTCACCTCGCTTGTTGATCGCGTTACGAGTAACGGTACGATAAAGTAAACACCGCTGACATCCGTCTAACGCTATTTGTCTCGTTGCGAGAGCGCCGATTGTATCGAGATTGCTTCCTATCGTTATTTCGATAAATGAGATTGTCGCATCCCTTTGTTCATTGCACGCCGACAGCACGACAGATTCATCTCGATGAAATTCGCAGAAAATCGAACGCACGTGCTTCCAGAAGGAAGCAAATTCTTTCATCGCAATCGATCCCCGGATTCGCCGGAGATGTCATTCCGTGCGCAATTATGAGAAAGCGCGTGTATAACAGCGCCTGGTAATTTACGCTCCTTTCCCCGCGGCAGGCTCATCCTCTGTGCTCGCTCTCGGCCGCGTTTCTACAGTCTCGCAATTACACACGGCGGGGATCCACTTTCGTTTTTCAGGGTAGGGTCGTCCTTTCGCCGGCGTTCTTCCGGCGTTCGATAAGCAACGAGATATAGGAACGTCTCGTGAGGTGAGACCGGGGGGCGGGAGACCCGCGGGGCTGTGCATTTTTCATATTCCGAGGCCGTTCCCGGGACATTTCCCGCGACTTCTCGCGACTTCCGCGAAATTTCCCCGCTCCCCGGAGAGATATCGCACAGCGTACGAGACTTTCTTCCGCCTAGCTATCGCGATGCGTCGAATCGAAACGCAACTTCGAACGATCGCTCGATCATCATTCCATCTCTCTCTCTCTCTCTCTCTCTCTGGAGGTCGAGTCCTCTCCAGTCCTCTGGAGGATTAAACTCTTGGCTTTTGACATAAAAAAAAGAAAAAGAAAAAAGTCGCAGGAGCTTGGGATGATCCTCGCTGGAGTTCACCTTCGTCTTCATGATCGCTCGTTCGAGCGAGTTCAAGTGAGATCGCATTAATTAGAGCCGCACGTTCGAGGCCATGATCGATCAGCTGGCAGGAAATGTGGCCGGCTTCAGTCAAGCCGCTGTTCCATTATTATGATCGTCAGAGCCGACGATGCTGGCGATTGCACTCGCCGGAGAAATCGACAGTCCGTTAACGGGGAAAAGGTACATAATTATCTTCGATCTGGCTCGTGCAACTCGCATCGACGAGTGGCTCGACCTCGTTCGTCGCTCGCTGTCGATAAGCGCGTTACACGTATGCTCACGACGCATGAATATCAAGTGCAAGGATACGCTCATTCTCCTTCGCCAACTTTAACCCCCTCGCGTTTCACGCACGATCCGCTGTAGGATTACGTAATTTGAATTACGCGCGGAGCAAATCTATCCGATTGAATTCATTCGCGTCGCTCGCGAATTCCTAGAGTAATTGTACTGAATTCTACCGAATACCACTAATTGTACTTGAATTAAGGAACAAACGGATCGAAATTAAATGAGAGAACGAACGAATCAAATCGCGTTTGTCGTTATTAACCGACAGATCAGAGCGAAGAGACCATGGGAATTAAAAGCTGTCGTCGCGAAATCACGTACATGTTCTGCGTTTTCTTCGAGCTTTGAGGAAATTGCAAGAAGTCATCGAATATTACTGAATATCGAGTGCTGAAGCTGAAGCAAAAGTGCATCGGAGCCTCGAAACTCGAAAGTAAGGTTTTCAAATTCTAACTTTGCTTCCATCGATAACGTGGTTATAGGCGTGGTTCGACGTGGGACCAAGTTTCGTTACGAAATAGGTCATCTGAAGGCATCGCGCTGTTGTTTCGCGGATAGACAAGGACAAGAAAGCAGTCCTTGTCGAGCAATCATTGCGGACAGGCAATGATAGGATCGCAAATCGATCCGCGAGGCTCTCCGTGTCGGACGCGATTGCGAGATCTGCTCCGGTTTGCAGCCCGCAGATCGGCAAAACGCTCCTTACTCGCGCGATGAGAGCAGACGGCGTTACTCGCAATTAGCGATAACCTCGAGAACGAAAGAGCGCGCGAAACAGTCGCACGAATCGCATTTTACGCATATCCGGCGCATAAGTAGACGCGAATACTCGCAAACGGCTAATTATCGATACATAACGTTACGGTTAATCTCGTTGACATCCACACATTGCGCCGCGACATTATTCGTGCATCAACGGTAACGGCAATTGTAACAAATTGTTTATCAAATGGCGTTCACACGCGCGTTTTCAAGGAGCGCGCGCATGGTGGGAAAGCGCGGGAAGTGGCGGGAAAACGCGCGTGTGCCCGAAACGTAAACGCGATTGCGGCATCTATTCAGCGCACCGACGCGCTTATTGTTACATTACGATGTATAATAACAGAATATTGCGTTTACGCGTAAATGGAAATTACATAATAACGAAGCTGGAAAAAAATAGGATACACGCCCGTGTCATTCGCGAGAGCTCGCATCTGTGTCGTCGGTCCGCTAGTGCGCTTCGAGTACGTCTATTTCTCATTTATATAAATTAACTAATAACGCTACTCACGCGGCAGAAAAGTGACCGCTGAGAATAGCCCGATTCGTTGCGGCGAACGTGCACTTATCGACAGTAACGAGGCGGAATTAGATAATTGAGGAGCATTAAGTGAAAGCACGAAACTCTAGTACGAGCGAACCGGTTCAAGCTGGGACCAATTCGATTCGAGCGAATCTGCCTGTAAGAATCCGCCGCCCGGGGACCACCTCGGATCAGGGTCAAAGTTCCGCTGAACCCTATCCTTCAGTTTCGTGGGAACTGCCGCTGATCGAGCGTTCGCCCCAATTTCGGTGCTCCCTTCAGTTGCGTCCGAACGCGATCATGCCGATGACTCAGGATTCCAGAAAAGACAAGTTGATTGTCAATTGCGCTCAGTCTGATCTAATCGCTCTTCGAGATCGGAAACGCCGGATTCGAATAATTCTGCTAGAAGGGGAGACAGCCGACAGTCGTTAAAATATCCCCGATGCCGCTCTCGATGGCGTTCTAGTCGCCGTTAAGGGCAGGATTGCGGGAAAACAGCGAGCGGTTTACGTAACGCGATCAACGATCCCGGGAGACAAAGAGAGAAAGGAGTTTTTGGCGGTCATGTCATACGTGCAGTCTCTGGATCCGGTTTTGAAAGCCGGCGATACGTGGCACCGGTTACAGGTCTCGCATAATCGAACGGGACGTTATTACGTCGAGCGTAAGACACGGGTCGATTACAACGGATCGATGCCGATTAATCGGACTTTCTCGAGCAAGAAGAGGGAACAAGATACGAGCCACTGTCGGTCACCGTAATTAATTAGTCCGTCTTCGATCATTCGCCTTCCAATCGCCGATATCTCGCTGTCGGCGGCAATCAAACGATAAGCCTCCGCGTTGCGCAACGCCCGCGCTCGTCTCTTCTTCCTCTCCCTCTTTCTCCCCCGGCCGTTACGTGTCGCAATGAAGATATCGTTTTTTCTTCTTTTCGTCGTGAACGCGCGCTATGTCGAAGACGCGGCTCGTAACGAGCGCTCGCCAAGAGAAAGGAGCTTCCTCGAGGGCGTTTCACGCGGAGCATTCAACAATCTGCGTCCGACAATCGATTTCGCTGACACGCGACATGCCGGCCAGCCGGTAGTTCCATTGTGATCTAGAAAGGAAACTTTTCGGCTGTACCCCGACCTCGACCGGATTCCGGCATTTAGCCGCCGGCCACCGCGAACCGGACATCGCAGCTCCGGATCGGCAATTTTGCAATTCGTCAATGCGCGAATGCGCGTTTCCTTCTCCAATCGCGCGCTGGCCGGCGATCTCATGCCTGTCGCTTTCTACAGCGGAGTACCGGGAAAGAGAAGGATGAATAAGGATCATGCTGTAACAATGCGTTCGCCGAGAGACCGCCTACCTTGGCCAGATGTCCGGATTTCTTCTGCTTCGCCGCGCAAGGGCGTATCTCCTTACCTATCGGCTTACGATCGCCAATTGCGAGATCAGTCGCGCTCGTAAGAGCCCCGATCGTGATCTACAAGCCTCAGGAATGAGGATCAAGATCGGAGACGAGAATACTTGTCGAGGAATAATTACCTCGAGAGATCTGGAGATTTCTGTGGAATTTTCCGATAGATCACGCTCCAACCGGCGAAACCCGCGGAAATTACTGACTGATCGTCGATATTTCCGATTGCAGAGATCGCCTACGGACGCACACACGCGCGTATCGAGAGCGCCTTTTAATTTGGCGGGCAGGCGAATATCTAGACACACCTCGAAATGCTCGAGGAACAGCTTCCAGCGATCGAGCGGCGCGAATATGGAAATAATCCGAGCTCGATACGGGAATGACACGGATCGGTGTCGCATAATCGGCATCGATCGACGTCATTTGGACGGAATTCAACAGACCGTTCCAGCGATGTAGCTATCTACGTTCGATTGGAACGCGCATCCATTTATTGCGAGATTCGATCTAGGTCCCGATCAAATTTGACGATCGCGTGTAACAAAACACGGAGAAAGTAAGAGTGGAGAGAAACGTGTTTGTGAGCATTGCAGAGACGTGTGTAACAGCGGTCGAGTCCCTTATGCGTCGGCTCTTTCAATGTACGCGTGTCGCAATGCGTTTAATTCTCGTAACACAGTTGAGTCAATTGATCAGAAATTCTCTTGGTCTTAAAATATTTACTGGGAAAGTTGATCGGTTCTCCGCGCGCTCCGACAGAATTTTTCCCTTGACTTTTCAAGTCGAGCGAATTCGTATCTGCGGACACGAATAGCGCAATCGCGCTATTTTCGAAGAGCCATGGAGGACCTGGCGGGTGCCCCTGTTTTGTGTCCCACGTTTGCACGGGATATTGTTAGAAATTACCATTGCAAATCGTTGCGGAACCTTCGACATTCCTCTGCGAGGAGAAGGCGAGCAATCATCCGCGCCGATCGTTCGACGGGGATGCCGTTCGCTGCTCCGAATCGCTCAAAAACAACGAGACTTGTCTTATTTGTCAATCTGATTCCAGACGTTTCTGCTGCAAGAACGCGCCTTCCCGTCCATCAACCGTTTATCCTTCGCAAACATTCATCCGATTATTCCCAGTGTGCAGTTGCGACGCTTATAAATTTGCGAGCGAGGCGCAAAGGCGGAAGACGAATGCACGTTGCGCAACGGGACGGAAATTCTCGCGAATAAACGAGAGGATCAACGTCGTCAACGTACAGGCCGGCCCGTTTATGCGTTTCGTATTGTCACTCTCCGGAGTGTCCGCGTATGCGTGGTGGGCGTAAATCGGCCGGCGACTTCTCGATGCAGCGATCTGCGTCGTCCAACGACGCTTAAGCACGAGAGCGAGGTTCGCGAAGGCAAAAGGTGTATCATGCAGGTAGGAGAAGAGGTGTATACACCTCCTGCGAGCTTACCAGCTCCGCGGAGTGCTCGACGAGCGGACAGTTACCTTTCCGTTCCGAGACCGCGAGGATCTATCTTTCTCCCTCCACACTTGCGGCCGAGTTCGCTGATCACTACCTCTGGGTGAGTTCTGGCCGCCTTAAGAAACGCACTCCGCGGATCTGCCGGACTAACGCATGGCAAGAGCATCACGAACGAATTATATTGTCACTCTCTAAGCTTGGAGTTGATCCGCGATCTCTCGCGATCACGAGTGTTCGAGATATAATCTGATAACGTTGTAATGATTCGACTCGACGCGAAACCTCGATGATATGATTCTCCATGAAAGACATGTTTGGAAATCCATACTGCGTTTATATACAGGCATACATAGACACGCGTTATGTTGTTTCCTCGCTTCTGCGTCAATGGAAAGAGAAAGACGCGCGTGTAAAGGATGTCACGTGAATCCGATGAAAGATCGACAGCGATCCACGGCGCGTGGATACAGTCATCGCACTCAGAGCGCTGTATTTTAATTTTCGATGACTTTCTGATAACTTTCACCGTTGGTCCCGGATTCTCTGATAGTGTCGCAAAGTAACGCTGCGATCTGCGCGCCGTGAACGAGATAGAGCTCTTGTAATAAAGTGATTGCGTTAGTAAGGATTGTGTTGATGATGATATCCCTGGCATGTACAGCGGAAGACAATGCCGCGAAGGGATACCGAAAAAGATAAGGAGCGACAAAGGAGAGATAGATAAATAAATGACGAAATGGTTGCAGAGGAGTCACACGCGGCGCATGTTACAGCTAAATTGCATCAATCGCTCTCTGTCTCTCTCTCTCTCTCTCTCTCTCTCTCTCTCTCTCTCTCTCTCTTTCTCTCTCTCGGATTTTGTTTTGAAACATTTCCGATTATTGGAATCGCATCGGATTATCAATATTAATCAATATTATTGCACACGACTGTCACCGAGTAGACAAAAAGAAATGATGAAATGGTGATTTTACATACATTCCCAACGTAAAATGAAGCAACAATCTGATCCGAATTTTTTAATGAGAATCTCAATATATTCGATCGTATTTCAGCTTTCGATTTCGTATTTACTTTCAGTCTCTGACGCATTGCCGCTCAACCATAACCAACTGGTTTTATTTTGTAGCGATATCGTTATTTTCTAGTCGAAAGCGAGCTTTCTGCATTAAGCGCAAACCTCGGTATCTCATTATTGGAAACTAAGGTCATAAAGTTCCGTTGTCGCGTCGATTTCGTTTAGCCTTCAATCCCGCATCTCTTTCAGTTCCGCAAACACTATCGTTTGACGAACCTGGCTCGATCATGGCGTTTCCGCCTGTCGCCGAGACAAAGCGGAAAGTTCGCTCACGATCGCATGCGATAATGCTGACGGTATTATTCACGCTATGAACGCACGGAAAAATACTCTCTCCTTCCTGAAATAATTCAGATAACACGTAATGATCGCTGTATTCGCTTTGAACGCTTTCAGCGCGCGGGTATGTGGAACGAACTCAATCATCTGGAGTGTATTACAATATCAAAAACCTGGAGCTTTCGCGTCGCTGCTCGCCACAACCTGACTTTGCACAAGGACAAGTGACACAGAAGACGGCTCCAATCCGAAAGCCAGATCAGATTATATCAAATCATCAACGGTAAAATAACTTTGAACCCGCCGGAGCATAGGTAATTTTTATATCGAACTTGTATCGATCTTATCTATCGCTGCTTTTCCTCAATCGAAAGCCGAGTATAAACTCAGGTTCGGATACGTGAAAGCGGACGTCAATGCGACACATGTATCTTAAAACGCGGACTATTTCCATTCATCGTTTCTTTGAAGTCGAACGCTTAAAATCGCGGGGCATGTTCCGGCGAGGGAGCGGCAAGCCGTAATTAGAAAATCGTTGCATATATCATCATAGGCACGCCAGCACGCTATCGCGAGTTCCACAAAGTTCGGGATACCTTTAGATCGATCCTCCGCGGAATTTCGCTCGCGGAACGCTCAACGCGCGACGCGTATGATTGACGAGGCGGCGATTACTCAAGCATGCGAGAAGAAGAATCCGGAAAACGGGAGAACGAGGCGCAAGGCGCGGGTGTACTTGCCCGCGTCCTATCCCGATCCCGCGCGCATCGAAAATGCAACGCTCGCTGCGGGCGCGGCAGGCGCGAGGGGAAGCGGAAAAAGAAAGAAAAAGCAGAAAAAGAAAAGGGGGACAGGGGCGATGTCATCATCGCGCCCGCATTCTCAAATGCGGTGCAGCGTTCGCTCGTTCGTTCGTTTGTTCGTTCGTTCATTTGTTCGTTACGCTCCCTTGAATTAAATTTCGCAACGTTGCGATGCTATTGCGCGCGCGCGTGTTTTCTGCATTAATACAGCGCTTGACGGTGAACTCCGTTCTATCGGAACGATTCGACTAGCAACTATCTCGGGGTTCGCGCTGCCCACGCTCAGGGGCGCGCGCCATGCCGATGTGCGCTATAATTGAGCAATCATAAATCGTTCAATTGATTATAATTAATCGGAGTGGAGGAATGCGCCGGGACGGTGCGGTATGCTACCGCGACGCTGCAGGCAAGCTCCGCATGCGAGCTCGCGTTTCTAATTCATCCCGATTCAGAATACAGAATAAGCAGTAGCTAGCCGGCTCTCCGTCCCGATAATGCAGATGCAAAGCGCAAAGTGTGAGCTTTCGAATTTGCGGATTTTCCGCTGCACCTGCGGGAGAAATCGATGAAATCTCAGGCAACTCGAACGTCACAGCATCAGAATCGGATGGGATCCTTTTGTTTCAGTTAACAGAAAGAGAGAGAGAGAGAGAGAGAGAGAGAGAGAGAGAGAGAGAGGGAGAGAGATCGTGATCCTAAGTAGATCTCGTTCGAGTGAACGAAGGATCCCCATTTCGCGAGTGAATTTAGGAACTCGCGCACTCGTCCTCCCTCGCGAGTCTACGAGCCTCCCGAAGCTACGAGTTTAAAGTCGTAGAATCATGGAAATCAGGGAAAGTAACGTCAGCTGCGATTGGTCAATTCGCAGGTAGCTCGAGGAGAACGAGTCGCCGAAGATGACGCCGGTCCTGTTCGCGTGCGCTGCTCTCGTCGCGTTGACGTGCGACGTCCGAGCGCTCTCGTCTTCATGGAGACCAATCGTGCCGTCTCACGTTGGCAGCGCGGGCATACTGCATCAAGAGGCGTCGATCTTCGGGAACGCGCCGACTCAGGCACTCTACGACGTGGACAGTTCCGCTGCTCATCACCTGCTGCTGCCGCACGATCAGGAGACATGTTCCCTCTACAAGATCGCCATGAGCCAGCAGCTGTATTTTGAGGTACGCTTCGCCGAGCACTCTTCCACCTACGTTGCTTATATTCAGCTTTCGAACGAAGGTAGATTGCAGCGCGGAAGATTGGCCGGCCGAATTGAGCAAGTAGCAATAGCAACGGTCAACATTGAAACGTCGAAAGGAACAAAAGTTGGAAGAGTCAGTGCAGAGATTCCTCGGATTAAAATCGAGCGCGCGTTGCGATCATCAGCAGACTGATCGAGTGTGATATTCGAGCATGACATCCAATTTAATTTGCATGCGCTTGAATGTGCCGATTGCTTGATGAAGCAATTACTACTGATTCCGGTGAAGGGAACTCGTGAAACGCGGCGCATTCTGAATCGCATGAGTAATATGCAGGGCGAGAGCTATCGCGGGGCGGTCAACATGTTCAATCCTTTAAGATCCTCATTTCCCGGGGTTTGTGTCCGTTTCGAGATATCGACATTGCTGCGTACACATGCGTACACGCACAGTGCGTAATACATGCATCGGACAATAGACTGCGATCAGCCAGTGTCGCGTCTAAACCGCAGTTGGTAATTTGGCCGTAATTCGTCGATAATCGGAAATTAGCGCAGTTAATCGATCAGCGGAGCTTCGTGCGAGATATGACCCGAAGCTTCCCGACCTCGCGCGCGGACCAAGGCGGAACCGTTGCGAAGTGACCCGCGCGAAATGAGTCAGCGAGGAAAGTAAGAGAAAACATTCTCCTCTTCCAGTATCTCGAATCTATTCGGAACCTTTCCTTCCCGCTCTAGAGCACAGGCCTCGATGTGGATTTTGGGTCACTGGCACATTCGCATATTCGCCGATTCGAAACAGCGAAATTGTTACGTCCACTTTAATGCGAGTTTAACTAAACTCGTGCGCGTCTTCGTTCCTCCACGCTTCGTTTGAGGCAGAGCGTACGGCTCTTACATCTCGTTTTCGATGTAACTCGAGAAAGCGCATGCGCCGGCCATCTCGGCAAATCGCTACAACTCTGTCCGATCCGGCAGCAACCGGCGAGTATACCTTGACATTTCCTTCCTTCCTCCTTTTTCCCTCTCGGCGATTTCCCCGGATGTCGGTGGGAAATCAAGCCATTAGGGAATAATTAGCGATAATTACGGAAGCAAGGATAATCGACTGTTCAACTGAGGATTATCACGCGTAGATCGTCTGCAATTATCTCGGCATTGAACGAGAGGTCGTCGCTTTTCACAGCCTTTACGATCATTGTAAATTTTCGGGAGTAAATTAGCCGATTTCTCGCTGGATGCTGATGCTGATCGATAACCGGATCGCGATTACGCAATACGATGAAAGCGGGATGTCGGGATCAGGTTGTCGCGACGAATTGCCTGGGACACAACGATGACATTTCAGATTCGCGTAAGACGCAAGGAGATGGTCGATTCGAGAGGAAAGAAAGCCGGGATTATTCCGCTTCATTTAGAGCGGCGACATCATGCCGATGCTGTGTTGGCTGTGTTTCCATCCAAACGAGTAAACGTTCCTGTCGACTGAGAGACATGCAGTTATTCGCGGGCCATTAAGATGCGCCAGAGTGCTTCGATTTTACCGAATCCAGGGCGGTGATTCGAAAGAACGAGGGCAAACCGCCAAAGATAACGAGATCAGAGAAAACGTCACGATTTCGAGGCGAGGCGCGGCGAGGCGGGTCTGGAATTTCGCTCATCTGGACGCACGCGAGATCCGAGTTTCACGGCGTGCGATATCGGCGCCGATCTGTATTCCGCGGACGCGATCGGCATGGCAAAAGTGAGAGCGGGACGAGACGGGACGTGTTTCTTCCATTCATCAAGACTCGCCAGTCGTATGCCGCGTGCGATATCATCTCATCAGATCGTCAGGTAGGCTCGTCGGCATCGTTGATCGTTGCCAAGTCGGGGCCAGGCCTGGACAGGCAGGCAAGGGGATTGCAACTGTCGCGAGATCGCGAATCATAAATGCATTCGCGAAACGGAACAAAGGCGGTGACTTTCTACGATCGTTTACAGCGATCGCTCCCCGCCGAGAACCATTCGCAATGTCCGATCGCTCATCAACCTCGTTCTCCGTTCACAATTAATGACCGCCTCTCACTTATGCCGGATAACAACGTAGCGGAGAAATTATGAACGCCAAGGGCCATTCGCGGAAACCTTGCGATCTTATCACAACGGGGAAACGTCGTCAGATCGCGATACGGCTTCGAATAGCGGTCGAGCTGGATGGGAATGGAACCAACTGAATCCACTGCGCGGTTTTCGTAGGAAAATGGCTGAAACGTGCCTGCGATGTTTCTTCGCGAGCTTCGGACTGCCTTTGACCTCGTGTCTGGTTCAAAGAGGTTCATCATCATGCGCGTGGTCAGTCGTCTCACCCGAGGTGATTCATTGCGATACGTTCGCTTGCACGCAAACAGCGTGCACATACAACTAACGAAATGTCTTCGTATGTGTTCTCTATCTCTCTCTCTCTCTCTCTCTCTCTCTCTCTCTTTTGAAATAACTTGTGCATCCAAGAAGCGAGATATGCGGTCCGGTGGCCGATCATGCGACTGCGATTCGACGCGCGCGACAAGTCGGTCGGTATCGCTTGGAGGTGTGGCTCGTGATACGTGCGAGTCTGTATCCGCAGAGAGAAATCGAGTTGGATATACTCTCTCGCCGGATATACGATTGAATATTTCACTCCGCCCGTCGAATTTATGGAGCCCTTCGCAGGCTCGATCGAACTATTAGCTGTCACGTTCCGTCAAACTCGCGACGCGTCGCGTCGCGATCTCTGCATATGTGCGCGAGACACGTACGAGCGAGCGGAGTTTACGCGAGAGTCGACGACCGTAAAAGGAATCCTGCATTGAACACAGCATCGGACGTAATCTGGACGGCTGCAGTCGTCGCGGTCTTGCGACCAACTTGTCCTCCATACCGAAAATCACGCGTGCAAGAAGCGGTTCTCGGCGATCATCTCTCTTTCTCTCTCTCTCTCTCTCTCTCTCTCTCTCTGCTTTCCCAGTCAATAATGGGCAGCGCAATCGATTAACCGTGAATTCACGCAATCACCGATGAAAAAGTCTCTCGTAAGCGCGCTCGTAAGTGAGCTTGCGTCATGAGGTAACGCGCGAGATAAACATTCGCAGAGACATCTCTGAACTCTCCTTTCGGACGATACCCTAACGCGGAAATCGCAAGGAATCTCAAGAATGATCCTTCGAGGAATAGAGATAAAAGTGAAAGAAGAAAAGGAAAGGAAAACCACCTCGCGTGGAAACGCGATACCGCATTCTTCGTTCGGTCTGTTGATAACGTTGACGAATCGTTACGTAAGTCGAGTTCTCGAGTTAAATTCTAATCGAACGGTATCGTTCCCGCAATCGCGTCGACCGCATGCGAGAGAGACAGAGAGAGAGAGAGAGAGAGAGAGAGAGAGAGAGAGAGAGAGAAAGAGAAAAAGAAAGAAAACGAGAGAGAGGCTTAACGAGATTCGCGAGAACCGAATTAATAACGCGCGAGACCGCCTCGCATTCCGATCGAATCATGCAGACGCGTTGTATCCTAAATATCAGCGACGTATCAGCAATCTACTTTTCTGTCTCTCCTTTGCAGTACATCCATTACAAGACGGAGCTGCCGGACATGAAGGAGTTCACCCTCTGCGCGTGGACCAAGTTCCACAATCACTCCAACGACCATCCCCTGTTCTCTTACGCAGGTGAGTGCGCGTCACGGAACCCGTTCCCTTTCTCCTTTCACCTTTTATCACGGAGCGAGGCGTATCCGGCGTGAAAGCGAAAGTCCCGTCGTCGTTTATTGGCAAACGAGCCGCGCGATCGTTCGCGACCTCCTTGTCGCCTCGTCGCGACTCTTTAATCTCCGGCCGATTAGCCGAGTGTAGCTACACGGTATCGATAATCGCCACAGGAAAAGCGAAAGGACGAACTCTCTCTCCTTTAGCTGGTTTTTTTCTTGTGCTAGCAATTTCGGATGCTCGTTAGCAGCGGTTCGGAACTCGCACGGCGAGCGCGCGCGTTTGATCAACGAATTTTACAGTAGTTCAACGTCGACCCGGTTTTTCATAATTGATATATTGTTCGTCGGGAACACGGCGGAAACTAACGGATAAGTGGGCAATTAGCCCGCGAATGAACGGATCGGATCCGCGCTTGTCAGCATTTACGAAAAGGGACGCGCGAAATGCCGGAGCTGATGTTTGTATAATTTCACGCGCGCGAAAGGCGTCGCGTGTAACGAATATTTTTAATTCACCGAGCGTGCCGAGGCATTGTTACGGAGTTACGGTAAACGGCGTTCCAATTTATCGGTTTCGTTTAATTAAAATTACAACGACGCTTTAAGCATCGCTCGTCGGCGGAATATCGACGACACCGTCGATATTCGCGGTACTTAAATTTCGCTTTTCATGTACTTATCAGAGCCTGTTGCAGACTACTTAACGACGTTCTTCAGCGTGTTACCTGTTTAGGCGATCAAATCTTTGACGAACGCGGTGCGAGCGATTTAAAATATCTCTCAGTGCGAAAACGTACGTCGGATCGCGAGCCTGACCTTTAACCCGCGAACGCATAATTCTCTCACGCGCGACCGTTTCATTCGATTGCATAATCGATTCCCTCTTGCGGTCTTCTGTTTTTTATACATTAGCATGCTTGACTACGCGAGCATGCGATCGTGGCTGCCGGCGTGAGGATCGATCTACGCCGGCGTGCATCGTTATTCGCGCGCGAACAATGAAGTTGTCCGGCCGCGTTTTCAATATGCAGTTTAGAAAGGTTCCCGCGCCGGTTTGTGGTTTTTGTGCCGGTAGAAAGTTGCGCACGCAGCTTGTTCTTTCCTCTCTCCCTCTCTCTCATTCTTTTATTCCCTTTTTCCTCTCCTCTTTTTTCCGAGGCGCGGGCGAGCGTGACAATGGGCGGATACGCGCGGCGTCATAAATACACCGACAATAAGTCTCTGCCTTCGCGTACGGCTAAAAATGGCACTCTCGGCTCGCGGAATCAATAGGAAACACACCGCGCCGCGATGGGAAACGAAATATTTTAATACGCGACAAACACGGGCGCCTTAATCTCCCCGGACGTCCGTTTCTCGAAGAGCGAGCACTCTCCAGGAATAAAATCGGCCGGACGACGAAGCGAGGCCCAAGATTTTCGGCCAAGCCAAACATCTTCGAGCGAGTATTTCAGATTATCGACTGAATGCGGAAGAGCTGTCTGAGATCCTGCGAGATCCTCCGTCGTCGAAGCAACGAGCGACTAACGAGCGACTGAAATTTCTAATCACTCCGCAGCTCACACTCCGCGCGAATCCCTCGCGTGCAAGCCTCGCTAATCTCATCAGTTGTCTCCTAAATGAGAACGTTGCATCTGCTCCGTACATGCAAGAGGGATCCTCTTTCTCCTTCACTCTCTCTCTCTCTCTCTCTTGCGCGCGCTCCCCCGCACGAGCTAATCTGCGACCTCGACTTCCAGTCGGCGACCAGTCACGGGGGATACTATCGTGGGTCGCGAACACGCCAAGGAGTTCGTACTACATGCTGAACGTCAACGGCCACAACTTGTACAGATTGAATTATCCGCTGAGACTTAACAAGTGGTATCATTCCTGCCAGAGCTGGAACGGTCGCACCGGAGAGTGGCAGATCTGGGTCAACGACGAGCGCGTGGGTCGCGGATTCAACAACAGGGTAAGCACGACTGCCTTTGACCCGTACCTTCTATCCCTCCGCGCATTCTTCGGGGGTATCGCCCCGAGCGGTCGCTGCTCGGAGTCGATTAACTGGAATCCAGGTCGAATCGCGGAAAAGCATACGCGGCGTCCGGGAAAAGCCACTTCGAGAGTACCTCGAGCGGAAAGCTACTCGCCGGTTTCGTCGTCTTGAAACTCGCCCCTCGCGCTCTCCGAGAGATATTAACCGTAATCGAGCCACGCGACGCCGTGCCACCTTTTCGAGAGTGAATCCCGAGGGAATGGAAACGCGGATCGTTCCCTCGGGAAGATTTCAGAACGCGATCTCACAATGCGATCTCACAACTCATGCTCCATTCGTCCGGTCGCGCCACCCCTTGCTAACGGAGGGATTAAATTTCCCTACCGTCGTTCGTCAACCTTGACGCGTCTTGCCTTGCTTTTCTTTTCGTGTACATACGCAACCCGCGACTGGATCCGCTAATTAGCTCCCGAGGATGGAAATCAGGTCGATACACGGCCTGCAACGTGTAACAACGCCGTAATTACACCGCGCGAGTTCGTCGGCGAGAGATTGCCGACTTCGCAACGCGAGATCAATTAACGACCGCAACGGAATGCTCTCGCTAATACGTGCCGCGAATGATCGTTCACGTACGCGCGGCCTTATCAGTGCGACATGGAAACGCGCGGCCGCTGGCCGCTGCTTCTCGCTTTTGTTCAGCTTCCGAGTGGCCGTCGAGTGCTCGAATGGGATAAATCGACGTAGCCGAGCGATTAAAACGATGCAGCCGCGATGCAGCCGCGAGCTAACGATAATCTCGTCAAAGCAAGCGATCGCTGCTGATCATCGCCTTGCCGCTGAATGCATCCTCGCGCCGTAACCGTTATTTCACGGCATACAAATGACGGAATCCACATTGCGCGATGCGCGACGTGTGCCGCGAGCTTCGCGTTGAATTATAAAGAGGAAGAAAGTATCCCGCGGAATATCCCGTGCAGCGGATGCATAGCTCGCATCTGTGCGTGTCATAAATCACAAAAATATGATACACGCAACGGCGCGTTGCGTTTTGTGCGATAGCTCCGGAAAATTTCCGGACAGACATATATCCGCTAATTGAATACTTATTTTCGCTGCCACACGTCGCGATTTTCATTCAGCATTCCGCGAATATCTAGCGCGAAGCTCTCGCGGCAGCACGCGCATAAGAGGAAAAACATTCCGCCCTGCTTCGCGCAGGAACGTATGGTTGCATAAGGATTTCCCGCATCGCGGTTGACTCGATTATCATTTATGTCAAACGCACCAGGAATTCCTCGAACGAGCGTGCTTCCGGTACCGCGCGCACGAGAGTCACGTTCGCGGGTGCGTCGCGTTGCTCGCCTTCTCACGCAAAAGTCGAGCGTGTCATCGCGATTTCCCGCTTTAAAGCGTCTCTTCCGTGCAGACCACGTAATCGTTTACTTTTATTATTCATTTTTCACGAAAATGATCCGCATTTATGGGATCATCGTGGCGATCAAGAGGCAGGCTGAAGTCGCCAAGCGATCGAGAGACGGTGCTGCTGGTAAAAATTGATATCAAGCGGAAGCAAAGCTACGAGAAGTGCTCGGAGTGATTCCGCAGATCTTGGAAAAACGTTAAAAACTACGAGCGATAGATCAGAGCGAAGCGATTAGACCGAGAGAAATCCGCGGAAAGAGATCGTTCGAGCGAGCGTGCGAGCTGTCAAGATGACGGTTTCCGGCACGCCGGGCGAAAAACGGGAAAGAACGGCGACGAAATAGAATAAACGGGAAATGGAAAAACATAGAATTCCATATCTCGCGGATATCCCCGTCCGTGGATTCATAGCGAGGTTATACAGTCTCAAATAAAAAAGGACAGAAAGCAATTTAAATTTCCATATAGCACGCCGCTGCGGACGTGCAATCTATCCGCGCGACGTTGCGCCGCGCAACGGTATCCGTGGCTTTCGTTCTATTTATGCCGTTGACTCTTATATCACGCTGCTGATGTTCGGCTCCGCTCCGAGCAATCGATCAAAGCGACGTCCTGAAGTCGCCGCGCGACCTCGCTCGTTGGCCCACAAGCGGAAGGAAGCAGAAGCGCCTGTTGTCGCTGATGTCTCGTTGTACGAAAGAACATGCATCGCCCTGCTGATTTCAGTTGGTCGGGCACCTCATCAAGGGCGGCGGAATCGCCATTTCGGGGCAAGAGCAGCGTCAACTGGGTGGCGGCTTCCTGGAGGGCGAAGGTGCGCCGCCAGGTGAGATAATTCTTGCTCCTTGCACAGTTCACTCGGAACCGGCATTATCCCCTTCCTGAAAACAGCCGATATACCTCGCGCACTCCTCGTTCCGAGTGCGTGTTTTAATCTCCCACACGAGCGCGTTCGGCAACCTGAAATTAGGCTGCGCTGGAACTTGTCTTCAGGCGCATCGCCAGAGGCACATTGCGATGATAATATCTGGCCGCTTCGCAGGTTCCGGCGGCTATTTGGGCGAACTGACGATGCTGCAGCTCTACAACGTCGCCCTGACCGCGGGTAAGGCGCACAAGGATCACAAGCATCATCACGCTCATCATTATGATCACGACACGAGCAACAACACACCGAGGACCACGACTCGGGCGCCAGTGACCGGGCCGCCATTGCCGCCGCATCCTTTCCTCACCGGGGGACAGATCAATACGCAAGTACGTCTCATTCCCCGACGTGAATGAGAAGGTCATCGTCATCGTCGCCGAGCTAATCGTAGACACGAGGCGCCTGGAGAACGCCCGAGAAATTGGGCCGCCTCGAGTTTAACGCGCGTCTCAGACATCTTTTACGACTCCCCGCAGACGGCTTTACGACGTCCCTTGCACCCCCGCGCCGCATTTCCCGAGACATTCACCTCGATACTACCCTCTCCTCCCCTCCCCGCCGTGCATCCCCGAAGAGCAATCGAGCGCGAATGCTTGATGCGTGCGGACGACGGTTCCAGGTGAAGATCAATCCGGGAGCGCCGATTCAGATCGTGCAGAACGGCATAACTATCCGTCATCCGGCGTTACCGCCCGTTCCGGAATCACCCCCGCAACCGCTGCCGCCCTTGAATCTCGAAGTACTCACGACGTCCTTCCCCGCCCTGCCGACGCAGTTTATCAGCAATCCGCAGCAGCAATTATCCGTCGCCGCCGCTGGAACATCGTCGATCTTCTCCGCGGACGGGCCCTATCACAACATCTTCAAGAGGGAGAGAAACGAGCCCAAGAAGCGAGAGGTCGGGGATGAAACGGCGGTATTGCACGCGAGCGAATCTCAGAAAGAGATCGCCAAGAGGAGCGCCGAGAAACCTGCGGAGACTGATGATGACAAGGTGAGCATTAAACTGAAACTCTTTGCGCATCGGTCTATCTCATCAAATATCGATGAAGCGTTTCCTTTGATCTTTAGATCAAATTGCCGGTAGCGTATGTTTTCCATGTGGCTTTCCATTTCTATGCTTTATTTGTTATTTATATTTATTTGTTTTATCCTCGCGTAATTATCCCTCAATTGACTAAATGCTCTTTCCCGTTTCTTTCCCGAATCCTTCTGATTCCTCCAATCAAGCTTAAATATCTGCTTGCCGAAGCAATCGGAATCCTCTCAGCGTATTCAGTGAACTCTAAGTTCTCGCAGTTCTCGATCTATCTGACGCAAGAGATGCAAAGATCGCGGCGAATAGAAATGGAATTAGTCCCAGTTCGGATCATCCGAGTGCGAAGTATATGATTTTTTATTGTATCACAGCACTCTCCGACAAATGTTTGCGGCTCGAAGACATCTTCGCCGCGGTACGAGTATCTTTGACTCTCGTTCCACGCGATCCTACAGCTTCCTGCATGTACCGTGCACGATAATTGCGTGAAATCCTCGCTCCTATTCTCTCTCGAATCTCTCTTTCGTGGGAAGAACAAGTCAAAGTGCACACATGGTGCGCTCAGTGCCGCTTAGCCAAGTGTCCAGCGTTTCGCATACATCGCTGAACTTGCAGGTGTCCTTCGTGCCGAGGGAGCCGGAGGAGATGAACGAGAAGAAGTTGAGCAAGCGCGAGGCCAACAAGAAGAAAAAACGAGGGTTGCTGCAGCTGGGCGACGGATCGATCTTCGACGACGGCTACTCCATTCCGCAGGGCCTGGACAACGATTATTTCGCGGGGCTGACGGGCTTCGGGTTGACGAAGGAGACGGACGAGGAGAACGAGCGAGAGCCCGCCGAGTACGAGGTCAGGCAGGTGATGGACGTGTGCGACGGCTGCGCCGAGGAGCCCTTCGAGAAGGCGCTGGTCATAGGCTGGAGGAACGTGCCGAAGAAGCTGTATTCCGGCGCGTTGTACCTGCCGGCCGTGCAGGTGTGCAAAGCGTTCTAAGCCGAGCAGCGCCGAGCGGCGATTCCGGGACTGTCGCGCCGATGAACTCTCTTACAGGAAACCGATCGAGCGAGAGAATCGCGATCTCGACAGAGCGAGAGAAAGCATTTCCGGCCACACCACGCCGATCGCTCCGAGCTATCTTTAGTCGTTACGAAGATGTTTGTCATTCGCCGTGACAAACGCGCGTAACTTCCGATCTCTCCCCGATCTCTCCTCGCTCGTTCGGTTCCTCTTCGATTTTTCTGCACGTACCGCACCCCGATGATGCAATCAGTGCTCTTCCGCACGTTGGACGCTCGATGGAGGTGCAGAGGTGCGTGCGATCAACGTGTTGCCGTGAAAGCGACTCAAAGCAGTCTCGCCAGTCGTATTTATTCGCAAGGGCGATCTGGCCGATCAATGCTAGACGCGTGAGATGAGGACTCGTCGGCTGCTGGGGATTTTGGGTGAATTTCAACAACAAGCAACCGCGATTGAACGATGATCGAGCCTCACGACGCGCTCGATGTTCATGCAAAAATCAAACCTCGGTCAGCTTTCCCGCCATGTCTACTGCCGTCAACTGCCATTCTTAGTCGAATTGTTGAGAGGTAGCGAGAGATAAATAATTTATATGAAATGTAATCGATCGACAGAGAATCACATACAAGCGACCGGAAGAGAGCAGACCAGCAGAGAGCAGATCGCGAGAATTCAACGGATCGCCGAGAAAAATCGTACAAGTGAAATTATTCATTCAGGACAATGTTATCTCGCGAGAGCACTGATACATAATAAGCACCAGCGATCGCTCTTCCAACTGAAATACTCATCGCGGTTTCAAACTGCGCGCTGATCGATCGACCTCGCCGAGATGCAGAGAGGTTTAATCACGTGGCGGAGGCTGGCTAATCGATCAGCAGCGTATGTCAATCCGTCTGAATTCAAGATGTAGCCCTAGTGATGTATCTTGCGTGCATGTGATGTATGCTGAATAAATCCCTGCGTTCCCTCTCACTACACTATGCGGACCCGAAAATCTTCTCGAGTCGCCGCATCTAGTTGAGCGATCCGCATCCAGCGATTCGATATTTCTCTGCATCCGCGCACGTCTGCGAAACGTATCGTTTACCGTATCGCGGCTTTCAAGACTAAACGAGATGCGGACCGCCTAACCGACCCTGAAGAATGAGAGGAGGGAGATCGGAGGCAGCGGATCAAAGAGCGAGGACCTCGTTAACGCGCACTTACCTTGCTCTTGTGAATGTGCTGATGCTGATATTCGCTGTCGAATTCCGGCTCGCTGAAATAGCTCTGATCCTCCCAATGAGGTGGTAGCCCGCCCCCACCTCCCGGCACCCCCAACGGTCCCGGCATCCCTGTCACTCCATCGGCGCTCTCGAAAAGTCTCAGGACACTGCGATCCCTGATATCCCTCAGGTGCGATCTGGAAGACGAGCGCGATCTGTTTTACGCTGCTGTGACATCTTTTGCTAGAATTACGTACCGCCAGAGCGAGAATTGAATCGATTTGGTTCCGAGAAAAATATTCTCGGGTTCCCCGAGAATACCATGTATTATTATTAATTAATTGCGATATATTATAAGTCAATGAAATATTAATTAATTAATTTATGTATGCGATGTATTATTGTGATTAAATCGATTGAATACGTTTGTAAATCCCGTCGTTATAAAACACGATGTTACCTAATCGTTGATACGGAAGGAACCGAGCTAGATAGATAGCGACGTAGATAGCGCGAAGCGTTTCGAATGCTTCGAACGCTCCGAAGCTTGAATAAAGAGAACTCGGATAGAAGAAGAAGCGAGAAATGAGAGAATCATACCTCAGATCTTCGAGCTCGTAGAACATGTCCTTATTACTGTCGTGTATGTAGACCTTGACGTGAGGACTATCCAGATACTCCATGGTGAGTTGCTTCGGAAAGCTTCTAACGAAGAGAGCCTTTACGGTGTCTATGCTGGTGATCTCGTTCGGCAGCAGCGCTCTCTTCGTCTCGTTCCTGTACTGCAGGAACACCAGTCCTGGGGAATCGCCCACAGAAATGCATTGTTTTGTCAGCGAAGAAACGTCATTAATCGTGTCGTATACGGACACATTGTCGCGATTGTTCGATAAAAGCAAAACGAGCAAGATACAAAGACCGTGAAGACGGTAGACTATCGTCTCCAGCATCGATTGGCCAAACGTTAACCGCCAATTGAGGCTTGAAGTTTTTCGATCTCTCTTATTTGATACAGTCGATGATTGATTATCAGAAATTGATAGTTTATCTGCAGGTTCGCTCAGTATCGCGTCAATTACCTAGTGGTCGCTCCAGAGTCTTGCTGGGAGTCCGTACGACGGGCAAGCTGCTCCTTTGCTTGCCACCCCGTCGGAATCCAGTGCTGGAGGTCTCCACCTCGGACATGATGCCCGGGTCGTCATCGAAGAGCATCGTCGAAGATGGGGGCGGGTATCCGCGCGGAAGAGGCGACTGTAAAGCATACGAACTCGGTAAATTCTCTCGATGCGGTTCCGGAATGCCTTATCTAGAGTTACGCGTGTAGAAGCGCTTTGATGGATCACTTAAGATCGCCTCCAGGCGGATACGTTGACGGAAAGACAGATGCGCGATTGTGAGAAACGAAAGTCTTGTTATGCGGCGTTTAAGCAGTTTCAACCGAAACGAGAGTTGTTTAGGCTCGCGAGAGAGCGAGCTTGAGAAGCTCGAGTTTCCGTAATAAATAGCCTCGGTGCATAATTTAACGGTGTCGGGCTCTCGTTGCTACTTGCCTTTACGAGAGCATTCGCGACGGCATTCTCAGCGCGGATCACAATTAGGCGCACGCTAAGGTCGAGGATCAAACGTTGTTCGGAGAAAAAACGTATCAGCATGCCGACATGCAACGAAAGGAATCGATCGGCAGGCAAATCTGGCAAATCGTGTGGAAAGCGACGTGAAGAGATTCGTGGGAGAAGAAATGATTACCTTTCTCTGGCGAGACTTGGTCCCCATCTGGTCGGCGGCGATGCGGCAGGTAAAACGGCAGGAACACACACGCACACAAAAGTAAAGACCAGTTAGATGTACGTCGTGACGTACGTCGCGCAAATAGAAAAAGACAATGGAGAAAAAAAGCTACAGAAAGGGGGAGAGGAGGATATCGTATTGGCCGGAAACGATCGTTTCCAAGAGAGAAGCGAGAGTACGCGCGCTGCTGACTATTGCCGACTTCTCCCTCTCTCTCTCTCTCTCTCTCTCTCTCTCTCTCTCTCTTTGCGTTGACAGGTCGGCCGTATAACTCGACGTAATTGCGGCCGCGAGCGCAATGTCGGACGCCAACTTCCTGCTCGTAATAGGGGAGCGTTCCACGAACGGTTTTTCGGTTTTCATGCCCGGCCGCCGATGCGTCCCCTGATAATCGAATCGCGACTTCCAGCGAAACGTCATTACGTCAAACCGATTACCCTCACGGAAACGTCGATATCCTCTCCCTCACGTCGACGACTTGCACGCTGCCGTCCTTAACGCGATTCGCCCTTCGCTTGTCCCTCGGCCGGCTCTCGTCATTCCCCGCGACCGTTCGAGGAAATCGCGATCGATTCCGCGATTTTAATACCCCTTCCTCTCGAGTAATTCCCTTACGCGAGACGCATGATGAGAAAGAGCGAGCCGGAGCGAGAGAGCGAGAGTCATCACGCGATGACGTAAGGCGGCTGTTATCTGGAACGTGCACTGCCCGTGCAGTTTCTACATTCGATTATCCCCCATAAAGCACATCTCCGGAGGGTGCCCGGCGTGGCCACGTGGCGAGAATTAATCGATCGATCCGACCCCGCGATCCCCCGCTATCTTTCGCGGAACGGGGCTTAAGACATCTGAATTTTGCGAGCGTAATTAAAATCCGCAATTAACACATGCTCGCCGAATAATTCATGCAATTAGTACAAACAACGTGCTCGAGATTAATCGCTCGCGATGCAGCGAGCTATCGCGACGCGAGAACTTGCGACCTTTCGCAAAATCCTAAACATTCGCGCGTTGTTCCCCGCGTGACCTTCCGCAAGCGTCTCCGCGCGAATCCCGCGGTTTATTCGAAAATCGAATCTCGCCGTCGAAGGAGGGTGCGCGATGGATTCTCCGAAGAAAGGAGCTTCGGGATGACTGTTTTACGTTATTATCGCGAGAATTGTAAACGTCTGGGTAATTAGCGCGCAGAAAAACGAGTCAGAAATCTGACGACGTTGAAGGGGCACGCGGCTACACGCGCAGAGCGACTTTACGCGCTCAGCGTAGTCCTCAATTAGCGGGAACGACGGGGGCAAGAAACGAGGATGTCGTAGGTGGATGATAATTAATTAACCGCTTCCTCTCATTACGCGGGCTTCTTGGTCGCCGGTATCCCGGCTAAGGTAATAAGCTCCCGTTATTTCGGTCTCGCGCTTGCGCTTGCGCACGCTCGGGAAATCTAAAAGAAAAATGGAAGAGAACAGGAAAAAAGAAGAGATCGAAACGCGCGAGAAACAATAACGCGGATTGAAGTCGGCTCTGCAGCGCGCAATCGCGCGATGACCGCGCGTCCGCGCATGCTGCTGCATCATTAAAATTCTACGCGTTGAATATCAGTGACGTAATGTGTAAACGATGTCGTCGCCGGGTGCACGCCGTGCACGGATCATATTTCGCTAACGATATTTCGCCGTTAATTAAATGCGCGCGCTCGCGACGCGCGGCGCTGATCTTTTATTCGCCGTTGCGTTTGTTATAGCGTCGCGACGCATAATGCAAATGTCTCATTACGCGATAATTCGGCTGTCATCGGCTGCCGCGTGATTCTATCCTGGAATTGAAAATCCGCAACTCGTCGCGCGAGTCGTTTACCGCGAATTAGTTCGCGGCCGATCTCGCCGTAACGCGATTCGCTCTTCAGCTTGCGCTTGATCGGACAGACGCGTTACGCGAATCGCAAGCGCGAATGATACGTTCCTAAATAAAACAGTGCCACGTACTTCTCGGCGACGAAGCGGAAGGAAGCGGAGGGAAGAGAGGAGACACGCCGGAAGAAATACGAGGAGACGGTACTCGGGACGCGCGCGCGCGCGTTCACGCGTTTCATAAATAAACGACGATGCGTCACGGTGATGCATGAAGCGTATCTGCGCGGTTTTGCTCTTTTTTGTGAATGAAACATTTTCGGGAAACGGGAAAAGCGCGCGCGTACCGTCGCGCATTCGCCCGTTAAACGGGAAAACGGTTCCGCTTCTGCTCGCGCGAGCCGGTAACGCGCGTTACCACGCGCGCGCGCGCGCGCGCGCGCGAACACCCGCGCCTGAATAATTGAGTGTTCCTGTTTTGCCACGGTAGAGAAAATAACTCGGTATATTCGGGTATCCGCCAGCGAGTCTCCTCTCGCGAGACGCGGAAGCGCATGAATTTCACTCGAGCTCGGAACCCGCGGACTCCGCGCGATGGATTTTAATTCGGGATTTTAATTCGAGCCGCTTGTATCGTTATTTGAAAGCGCATACGATCGTTCTAAATTTCAACAGTGCTTCAATCGAGAAGCGCCAGCGAAGCTGAGGCGCATCGTGAGCGTCGTTCCTGCGCGCGTCGAAAATTCAAAGCGGAAGCGGTGGTGAAACAACAAACGCTAGCTCGAACTGTTCGCCCATCGCGTTATCAACGAAGCGCAATTAAATCGCACCGCATCGATAACGATCGCCCAGGTGAAAATCCTGGACGTTCAATATTTGCCGGCCGCCTTGCAAGTGTTGCGAATCGAATTATCTCTCGCGTCTGATGAGGAATCTTACAAGGAATAGAGCGACAGAGTGCGCACGTTGTGCACAAATGATCGTTGGTGCATGACAGCAAGCGTTCAACTAATCGAAAACTAAGGGACACCCTGCTACGGAAAGAGAATATCGATAGTTATCAAAATCTGTTTTCGTGGACCAAGCGTGGCGTGACGTGGACGTCGAGCAGGCCAGGGGGAGGGGAGAGGGGCGGGGCGGGACGGGGAAATCGAGATTCAAGAAGAAGAAACGATCGCAAACAATAATGTATGGGCGTATTTACATGTTGTGCGAGCAAAGATTCACCTCGAGATCCATGGTGGTGTGCCGGGAGGGCGGGGTGCCGTACTGGCCGTGCGGTGGCGGCAGATGATGCGGGTGAAGGGGGTGCAGCTGCTGCCCGGCGTTGAACTGCTGATGATGAAGGGATGGCTGATGATCGCCGCCGAGGGTGTGCCTCCTCGGCTCGTCCCTCGAGCGGCCGCCACCCCCGGAGGAGCCTCGACCCCCCGAGCCAGCCCCGCCGCCGCCACCGGCACCGATCCCCAAGACGACACCCCCGCCACCTCCAACGCCGCCACCGCCACCACCACCGCCAGCCCGTCTGCCAGGTGTGAGCTCGTTCGAGCCGGATTCAATCTCCCCCCTGACGGATCCACCTGCAATCAGAAGCGTTTCCGTTGTTAGCGATACTGTTGTTGCCGCTGCAAGGTCCGTCATATGCATTAATTGGGAAATTCGATCATCTTTTCCCTTTCTATGATCCTCTCGTGTTCCAAGAACACAAAACGGATCGACTGGATCGTGGAGCGTGATCGCGTGATTCGGAAAATCGAGACTTGGCGAGATAAAGTGAGATAAATGATGACGCATGAGTCGTCGCGGCATTGCTCGCTTTTGTCCGCTCGCCATTCGCTCGATATCCGAGGATTCACATAACTTTTGCTTATTCGTCTCCAATTCCAATCCCAATTTCTACTCTCGTTTTCCATTTCTCGCGGTCTTGTGTCCTTCCCGAGTTCTCGTGTTAACAACGCGCGTCTTTTCGTCCCCCCCCTCCCCTCCCCTCCCCTCCCCTCCCCTCCCCTCCGCCCAAGACTGGTTCAGTCTTCAGTACGAATACGAAATTTGTGTGTTCGTTCATACAATTTCCTTGAGCATTCTCTCGTGATCCTTCGGAATAAATCTCGCTCCGCGATAGGCTAATCAGTCATCCAAGCGATGACTCACCGACATGCTGCATTCGCCATGATTTCAAGGTTTGCTTTGCACTTCCATCGCGAAATACCTTTGATTGAGATTCGTTGGTACTCGAAAACAGCGATCGAGTCTGGTATTCGTAGCCCGAGTATTAACAGCCGCGAAAGCCGGGACTTAAGAGAGATTATTACCGATCAGGCCATCGGAGAGGTTCGCTAATATGAAAGTTTAATAGAATTCTGCCAGTAATGGCCGCGTTCGGTAAACAGCTCGATATCCGCTCGCCTAAAAACCTGAAACGTTTCACCCTCCCGATCGGAACCCAATCGAGCATGTCGCCCCTCCTCCACGCTCGTGGTATTAAAAATTCCAGCGTCTAAGTCCCGAGACAGAAGATCCTTCTTGAATCCGTCGTTCGACCCTCGATTTACGAATGCATGAACTTTCCTCGCCATAACAATCCGCCGAAACATGGTCCAGCGCGGCGCTGCAGCAGCCGGATCTTCCCGAGGGAAGATTCGCGAGGAACATCCCGATGAATTGTCGCTATTAATAAAGCGATTCCCAGGAATCGAAGCGGATAGCGAGTGGAGCAGGCGACCTATTTGGCAGAAAGTGCCCGCGACAAAGTGGACCGAGAATAACGCGTTCGTGGAAGTGGCCGGAAATAGCGGGCGTGTACACGAGCGTAGATCGGTGTACGCTCGCCTGCTTCTTTCGCCTCGTACGAAAAAAATTCAGGGGGATTACGCAGGGGACTTACAATCGCAAGATTGGCGATAGAAAATCGCAGATTCGGACAGACCGGCGTCCGTCTAACTCGAAATTCAACCGTCTGCCTCTTCTCGCTCGCTGGAATCAGCGAGATGATGTACGAAAATTAATACTCAGCGCGTTTAACGAGGAACGATCTCGTTTCTCGGAAGGGGGAGACGGGAAAGAGGGATCTTAGCACTTGGTCTCGGTGCTTGGATAATTCCGACGGTTCGCGAGGTCGAGAACAATGAAGTACGAGAAACTCGCGTACGGGTCATCGTCGAGACGATTCTCGAGCGGACGAGCGACAAGCTCGCGGAGCCACGCTCGCTCGTGCTTCCCTCGAATCACAAAAGCCTCGTCGACTCGTTTACCCGCGCGCAGGCTTGATTAAACACGAGCACGCTGATGAATGTCGTGAGAAGCGGCTCTCTTTCTCCGAACGAGCCAGGTATCTCTCGGCTGGGTCGCAATCAATCCCGGGTCCGCGCGGGGCTTAACGAAGCCAGAAGCGTCTGCAGCCGGAAACTGGGTCGGCCGACGTCGTTCCCCAATTAACGACGAGATTTGAATTCCATCGGAGCCACCCGCGCGATTCGGCCATCCTCTCGGCGCGGATTCCTCGCGCGGGTAATCCGGAGACGTGGCGCGGCGGGCGTTCCGCGCGATCGTCGAATCGCTGCCCGGAAGTCGTGCGTCACGAGACCGGCGTTCGAACAACGTCGACACGTGTGCGACAAGTGTAACAAGAGCGGCGGTCCATTGTCTTCCGGCTGAGACAAGGAGAACTCATCCGCGTCGCCGTGACATTTCGTCGTTTCATCGCGCGATAAGGTCAAATTGCACCGGCTGGATGACTACGCGTACTCGTAAGGTCGATTTGATTTCGCGCAAATTCTGCTCGATGTCCGACGACGTCACCGTCAACATTTTGCATGGGAGGAACGAGACTACATTTGGACGAATTATTTTCTAATAATGCTCGTAACAAGGAACGTAATCAGAGATTCAGCGAACGCGCCTCCGTTTCGCCGAGGATTCATTTCGCTTGCGAGGATCCGCGAGGTTGCGGATCGAACGATTCATTCGTCGTTAAGGCAGTCCGGTAGATCAAGAGCTGAAGAATCGCGCGCGCGAGAATCGACACGCAGCGTGCGTTACTTTGTAACGATAAGCGAGTTTCCAAGGAGTTCGATGGACTCGACAGCGCGAGGAATCGCTCTATGACGAAAAGGGATTCCTTTGGGATTCCTAAGAAGCGTCCGAACGTCTAAACGTCTAAACGAGTGCGGTCTCGCGGTGCCATGAAAGAAGATCGCTTCGATCGCGGAATCGAGCACTCGGAATAATAATCCACGTTTTGAGGAGAAAACGAGGACTTTTCTGCACGATCGATTGTAATCGCGCTCGACTGCGCATTTCCATCCATGTTGCCTCGAAAAGTTGCTTCGAGAGAGATTGTCGATTGCGCGATCCAATTAATTAAACGTGTCCAATCCATTAGACTCTTCCCTTCTTCAACGAGCTGTCTTATATTTCGTCGCTGTACGCCTAACGACGTAATATTATCCATCCTGCGGCACGACACGTGTCTGGCATCGGCGCCTATTAAAACGTCATCCGTCAATCTGCTCGACGCGGCTCTAAAAGGGACGCAAATGGATGGCCGATGAAGCAACCGAACGAAAAATCATTATTCAAGTGCGGACGGAGAAAAAAGGCGACGCGTTCGTTGCGCGTTAAATCCCTAACGATTCAACCCGCAATCGATTCGATCTCGATCATGTGGCGTCAAGAGCAAAGACCGTAAAGAGCCAATGAAGTGTCGAACGTTAAGAACGAAATCCGATATTCAAGATTCAGTCTTTTCGATTGACGCGCGTCGCGGCTGTTACAATTTCTCGACGCTTCTTCGTCTGCTAATAAAACTGTCCCGCGTCAAAGCCGGTTCGCGTCGTAATCGAAAATCGAAAATCGAGAGGAGACCTCGCCAGCGCCAATTCCGCTCTCGTAACGAATAAAATCGAATTTCCGCGCGGTTTGCTCCGCCGTCCCGACGCTTATCGCCCCTTATTCCCCTGTCGCTGAATCGCACCAATACATTAAAAATGACAGGCGCGTTAGGGACGAACATGGAGCTCGACGATGTACAAAGGAGGCTGCCCCGATCGACAGTCCACACATCGATACACATCGGGTGACCACAAAGGAACCGCGTCGCCGAGATTCGATTAATTGCCGAGAACAAAGTCAGAACGTATCGGAAAACAAATTGACCGGCTCTTCGTTCCTTGCTCCTCTCGTCATTCGCTAGAATCCATTTCTCGCTCTCGCTAATCCAACGGCATCGGCGAGTTCCGCGAATTTCGCCGTCCACCTGCGCGACTCCCAGAACTCTAGCCCGGCGCACTTTCACCTGCGCTGGAATTATTCGAGGAACCGTTCGAGAAGAATCGCGAGCTGCTGCGAATCCCGCGAGTAGATCGCGAGCGGCTATTTCGGGACGGAATAATGTCGGATAATTTCAATAAGGCGATAAACGCACCTCTTCCGCAATTCACACGCGGCTCAGCCGCTAATCCGCTAGTGTACGTATCGAAGATGCGACGCGTAACATGTGACGCCGGGCGGAGCACTGGCGGCGATGACGAAGTCGGGAGATCGTCGTGAGCGTTTATTTTCAGAAACGGGCAGAAACCGTGAGCGTCGAGAGCGCGTTCGCCGAGAAATCTAATCTAACGCTCGGAAATTCGATAATCCACGCCCGCCGATAAGATTCCGTGTGCGCGCGTTAACGTGTGCGCGTACGTGATGCAGCTAGCTTCTCCCTCCTGTATCAATTCGCACCTACATATTATGGTAAACACGCCGAGACCAATACGGTGCAATAGCGCAATTGGCACTTCCGGCGTCTGCCGTCTGCGGCAAGAAATCAGCAATCAATGAATCTCGATCCCGAATCGATGCGATGTACGGTCGCGCGATTTCACGGACGCATCCGACCTCCGTTACGTTCAGATCATTCGTCTCGAATCACTATCGCGCGTTCGTTTGTATCCATCTGCAATAATTTCACGCAATTATCCAGAACGCCGGCGGCAGGACGAGGCTCGTTGCGAAGCGCCGGCTACGCCATTGGGATGCAGATAACTATCGATAGTCCGCGCACAGCCGCGGGATCGATCGGTTTGCAAAGCTTATCGCGACGGATGCAGTTACGATATGCTAATACCGCTCTAAAACGCTTCGGTTATGCCGATCCTGCGCATTCAACCGTCCCGTGTCTTTTCTGGCCGCCGCCGCCGCTTCAAGAGAAATAATCCGCCTCGCCGACGACCGGGTCACACGTCGCCCCTTGACACCTCCGCAGCTTCCATCCAGATAGCGACAGAGGTAGACCTCGACCTCCCCCGCCTGATCGGATCATTCTGCTTCTCCAGCCTGCGTCTCTGTCGACCTCTGATTCCTCCCCCCCCCTCTCTCTCTGTTTTCCTTTTTTTTTTTTTTTACACGAACGATATTCTCGCCATCACAATCAGTGCGCATTCACGGCGAGATCGATCGCATGCGCGATCGCGCGACCGCGCCGCGGAGGATCCGCTCGAGTTCTACGACCTCGTTTCTGCTCCCCGCACGGAAATAGATCAAATCGATGAATACACGATGAGTACACGAGCCGCTGGCGATAATTGAGGCGAATGACGCGGATTTTATATCTGCGACCGGCCGCCCTGCGCTCTCAACGAGTTTCGGCAACTCTTACGCAATTCGGCGCCTTCAATCTGCCAATCTCGCTGGCTTTGACAATCGGCGCGCAGGTGCGGCGAGTAGCCCGTCAAGCAGATCGCGAGTTGCATCAATCGCCGTCATTCCGCGCGACGCGGATTCCGTGATTAAGACTGCATTATGCGCCGGGCGAACGATCGATTGCAAAACCGATTACGGAAGTCACGAACGTGACCGTCGAGCACGTCGCGTGGAGCATTTCGGTTCCCCGATCTGGATCTCCGCGACCTTGAAAAAAAATCCATCGTTCGATCTCGTGGCTGCTGGATGGCGGAGCAGTCGCGACGAGCGTTTAAACGGCGTCCAG
Source organism: Eciton burchellii (assembly GCA_020341155.1). Classification (NCBI taxonomy): domain Eukaryota; kingdom Metazoa; phylum Arthropoda; class Insecta; order Hymenoptera; family Formicidae; genus Eciton; species Eciton burchellii. Next base: position 2,758,897 of record JAHMML010000010.1, on the reverse strand, counting down.
ACGTCTTCTTCCTCTTTAATGATTAAAAATTCGTCGTTGATAAATGGACCCCGTTAAAGGTCAACGTCGGTTTTGTCTACACGCGTAACCGCGTCAACAACCACTTGAGCGATCCCTCGTCTCTTCTTTTTTGCAGCCGCATCAGGCTGTAGTTATCATTGTCGCAGAGGAGACAATGTAATCTGCGATACGCGAATGTAACGTGTTTTCTCGATAAATCGCAAGAGTATCTTGACAGCGAAACAACGAACAGTAAATTATCGAAAGAAACGTATCGACGGATGCCAATCGCTGGCAGGATTGTCGCGCCGGTGTTACCCGTTTCCTTTCGTTCCTCGCAAAGCTCCTGCTTCTGACACGCCAGTGTCCGGTTTCGTTTCGCACGATGCTTCGTGCAGATACACCAAGACGAGGCTTGATTAATCGGCGTTGCTCGTGACGGTGAAACCAGCCGTAAATTGACGCGAGGGAGCTCCGTTGCGCGGTCGTTTCTCCCGCGAAGCCACCAATTACAGATCGCGCCGATGGGGAAGGTTTCTGAATCGGCGGCGATAAGAATCGGCGCCGGGCAGAGGAACGCAACGTTCGATTTACCGGAAGTACGCGCGACGAGAGATCCCGCGGGCTCCGGCGATCCGTGTAACGGCGATGCGCGTCATCGGATCCTCGAGCCTTCACAAGATGCGATCGCGAACCGTGAATCGGCGGGGGGAGAACTGCCACTGCAGAGGGAACGGAGAGGAGGACAGGAGATGAAAGGGGAGAGGAAGGGACGAAGCGGGAGAGAGGAGCGCAATGTGTTTAGCCGAAGTTTAATCATTTTTGCGCCGAAACTCTTCCCCTCCACGCGTCTCTTTGCTATCCGCTCCCTTGGAACAGGAAAGGATCGAAAATTCAATTAAAATTTCTCTCTCTCTTTCTCTCGGTTCGCCCGTCCGGCATTCATCACTCCGAAATGGAAAGAGAGAAGCACAGTGAACGGAAAGGAAAGACAGACTTCGGCTCTCGACGCGAGCGTTTCGCTCGCGAGAAGATCAGAAGGCTCATAAATCCAGCGGACGTATTCCTGTATACGTAACGTCGCCCGTCCCTTCGTCGGCCATTGGCCCTCCGACACGCGGAAAGTATCGTCCGCCCTTATACAGGGCGGGAGTACCATCGCGAACGGACAATAGCATCCCGGCGACTCTCGGGCGGGACGCTTATCGATTATTGTCGGCCAAAAATACGCGCAAAGCGCCTCTCCGCGTCGCGTCTCTCCTTTCCCAGCGTCAATCGGCTCCGGAGAGCATCGTGTCTCGGCAAGTATCGAGAATACGTACGCATCTTCAGCTCCTCTCCCCGATCTCTCTCGACTCTCCTCGTCCACGCGCGAGACATTGGCGAATGCCGGGGAAAGAAAAAAGAGAGAGAGAAACGCAAAAATAGCCGCAAGCCGGCTTGAGATCGTCAGCACTGAATACGCTTCTCCTCAGGGTTCGATCCACTTTCGCATGATGCACGAGGTCAAACGAGAGAGAGTCCAAGCATCTCCCGACGCTTGCTCTAGGAAAGTCCGTCTGCTAAACTTATTTTACAACTGTTTGGATTTTTGCTTAAATATAGCTTGTGTCAAGCTATATTTAAATATCGGGACCAAGAACGAGAGCTCGACAGAAACGGTCGCGATTTGACGAGCCTTTCCCCAACCTCGAGCAAATGACCCGAGTGACCCGAAATGACAGAGAAATCACTGGATTATGATTACAGCGTAACACATGACATTCGAATATGGGGCGAGTTCGCTGTCTGCTTGTTTCTGTATCTTTAGCGGTCGTTGCTGATGAGAATCTCGGCCGTTGCTACTTGACAGTTCAAATCGATCATTTAAAGTAAATATTCTAGTATATTCTAGTTCTCTCTAGGACAATTCTCTCTATCTCAATCATGGCGGACTTCTATCCATCCATCTTGTACATTTTGCATATATCATACATATTAAACTCAATCTCAGGATATTCTTTATTATTCGATCCATATCCGAGCACCCGCATAACGTCAGCGGACTCGAGCGGCGAGAATCGACCGGCGAGTTCTTCAACAACTGTTTTCGACATGTGAAACGAGGGACAGCAAGTTTTCAGACTGTTGCTTCTTTGCATCTAATCATTGATCGTTCCATCGTTTCTCGTCGTCTCCGAAACAATCGAGGAGACTGCATTGAATAATTCAATCCGGTCTCCCGGAAAGATTCGGCGTTTTCGCCGGCGCGAGGTCGACGAACTCGCTGCACAGCGCGTCTCGTGTGTGTAATCGCCGATTGGCTCGACGATGCCTCAACTTAAGCTCGGTAATAATTCAGAATCCGCCTCGGAGGCTGTTACACGACAAGAAAGCGAGCTACGCTCCTGCTTTATCTAAGCTGCCTGTAATTTGCATTCCTTACAATTTCACCGTACGCCTCCGCGCGTCGCGTCTCGCGAGTTAGCGGAGAGATGCAGCATCCCTGCAGCGAGCGTTTGATAGCAGATGCAATTTCGCGCTTCGCATGCAGAATAATATCGACAAACGGAGAGAGAAAGAGAGAGAGAGAGAGAGAGAGAGAGAAAGAGAGAGAGGGAGAGAGGAAAAGAATTCGCGGAGCACATTATATAAAATATCTCGATTTATCGATATTTGCCGCCGACGTTGGCGATCCGGAGCTCGAAACGGAGCAGCGACTTTCGCGGCATCCGACGTCGTTCATTAAACGTCGACGCACAACTCGACCGCCGACAAATTTAGCTTGTCACGTCAAGTATTACTCGATAGTAATCGATTATCGTTCTTGACTTGATTATTCAAGTCTGGACTATTCTCGGCTGGATTATTCATGTCTGAAATATTCGGACGAACGTTCTTCACGCACGCATGCGTTTTCCCTTCACGCATCCTTTTATCACTTACTCACGCAGCGCGATGTTCCACGTCGACTATGCCGCCGGCATTAGCACGTTCCGAAGTTGAAGAAATCACTGAGGGAGGCGAAAATCGTTTCGCGCGAATCGAAGTCGCGTGCCGGACGGATCGATGTTTTTACGCACGGTGAGCCTCGCTCGCCGACTGCACGGTCCTCTTGAGAGCAGCGAGTTCAGACCAGTCGACAGTCGGAAGGCGCGACGCGCTTTAATTCCCTTTAATTGCCCGGGGTTGCGCGTCAGACAGCTCCCCGTTCTGCAAAGCGAGCGGACGGACTCGCGCGCGAACGTGGCTCCGCGAGATAACGGCGCGACTTTATTGTGTCGCGTACGCCATTTGATTAAATATCGCGCGGGACGCAATCAAGCCGGACCCCCGGGGACGATCGAGCCATTTTCATCAACTTGTCGTAGTTCAAATTATCGTTGAGGACCGATTCAGACGTCCAGCGCGCGTCTGCCTCCCGATTGCTAATCAGCGATTTCTCCTACAATAACGTCGCGATGACGAGAATATATACGTGCATATGTATAAGTTTTATATAAATCGCGAGGGGAAGCCGAGAGGGCTAGGAGAATGCCCTTCCTGTGGGAGGCGTCCGAGGCGCAGATGGAAGACGAGGAGTTTCCGATGGCTACGTCGTTGCATTCGGTACACCCTCGAGAAAAAAAAAATCTCGATGCAGATAGCAGCGCCAGATCGATCGCGTGCGTGCGTGCGTACGTGCGTGTGTGCATGCGTGCGTGCAGGCGCCATCGGCTGCACGCGAAAGGAATAAAAAAAAAAGAAAATCTATCCTACTTTCGGATCTCGCGCACATAAAACGACTTGCGGGCGAGAAGGTTGTTTGCACGCGCGCGAGGCTAACATGTTATCTCGTTCGACTGTCTCGTTCGATAGTCTCGTTCGTGCGATAGTATCGTGCCGGCGGATTTGGTCGGCGGGCTTCGAAGTCGAGGGCTTTTCGGGTTCCTTCGTCGGTATTTTACGTATACGTCGTTGCCGGCGACTCCGTTTTTACAATATTTCGACACCATCGACCCCCTCCTCCCCTCGGTTTCCCGGTTTTGAAGTCTCTTTACTTCCCATTTTCTTTTACGAGAAGGACGAATTCTCGCGTCCGCGTAGACCTCTGACATGAGGGCTCGCAGGAATTTAGTTGAAGCGAGAACGGAAAGTAAAAGAGATTACTAAAACGTGCCCCGTTATTTCCCAGAAGCCTTTGAAGCGCGATGGAAATGATCGAAATGCGATAACGTTACCGCGTTAGCATTGAAAATCGTTCGTCACGCTTCTTAAGCGAATTTTCCAGGTCGGACGATTCTTAAGCGTGCCGCTCGCTCGAGCACAATCGGCAGAAATCAAAGAAAGCAAGTTCTTACATAAGAACTTGCCGGAGACTTGGGCAACTTGGCGAATATATCTCCGCTTTGCAAAACGCGCGGAATACCGTATGGAGACACGTGCGTGGAAGTAGTTCCGGCGCGAGGCGGAACGTGTGAGCGCCGCGTGAAATACGAGCTCGCGCCGCGAGCTCGGAACTTCTTAAGCTCTTTAACGCGAGACGTTTCTCTTCGGCCTCGAATGGCCAGCCGCGACGGCGCAACCCCGATACCGAAGTGGCCGAGATATCAGGGGTAGCGCGGATTTTTACGACCCCTTCGAGTCGAACACGGCGCATGCTTCGGGCAGAAAACTCCGGCTGCGCCCGAGGAGAGCTCGGCTCTAATTTCTGTCCCATATGATATGTCGGGACGCACAAACAGAGCGAGAGAGCAAGAGAGAGAAAGGGGAAAGGGGCAACGAATGCAGATTGCGTGCGGAATAAACAATATTTCGATACGCCGTTGGTTTGCATTCCGCGTGAGGAGCCAAGTGTATCACGCTGGTAAATATCCCGAGCACTTCTTGCACTCGAGAGACGCCGCCAGGGCGTCGATCGATCGATCGATCGACCGGCAACGAGATATTTATTGGCCAAGCTCTCGAATAGAGCAGATATCTTATGAAGTGATCGCACGCACGCTTAGGCAGCGAGGGCATCTTACGCGCGCGCGAGATATCGACGTATCGATTTTATGTCGGAAGACGCCGACAAAGGAGGAATCGGTCACACGGGAATTATCCACTTGGTCGTCGTGCTGAAATACCATTTGAATATGAACGGGACCGGCCAAGTTTCAGCATCGCGTCAGTCCCGTCTCGTCGTTGATTCTGATCCGCGATCATCGATCAAATCCGAGATCGATCAGCAGAGCATCGCCATTGGAACTCGGTTCGGATGAACGGGAGATCAGCGGCGATATTGACTTCCCGAGCCTGCTTCATGCCTGCCTGCTTTCAGTTCCGCCGACTCGATCAATTAAGCATTCGGCGCGGCGAGATTCGAGAGAACGACAGAGAACGATAGAGCCGCGAGAATTTATATTGCAAACGAAAACTCGCGTGTCTGCGTCGCTCGGAAATAGCGACTTTGCGTTCCGCGTGGTTCAAACGATCGTCGCAACTCGCGCGAATAGGTCAGAAGGCGGAAAGAAGGGCGCTGCGGACATAAAAGAGAACGCATTCTATTTCCGCGCGTTATCCGGACACGAAGAGAGCTCGGAGCTTTCTTCGACATCTCGATGCGAGCGGTTGGCACGAGCAGCACGCCGCGCTTTGCACAATTCGTCGTGGGATTACGCGAGCAGATAATGCGCGGGATTTCTCGCTCCCTTACACGCTCGAGCGGCGAATTTCCAAACGCGCCGGCTGCGGAAGACGGAGGCATCTCGCGAGAGCATCAAGACGCCGATAAACAGCCGCCGACGCGCGTATCCCGCGCTTGTTTCCGCAGCGGCGCGCATAATGCACCCTCGCCTACACACGTTCCTCTCCGCTCCTCTCCGCTCCTCTTCCTCCCCGCCGTCCGTACAATTAGCCGGTGGTGCAACCGTTTCGCGGCGCGTGCAACGGGATGCAATTAGCCAGGCTCGCGTCCGCTTTTATTACTTTGACTCCGTACCCCATCCGCTTTAATCTCGTTGCACGTCGCCAACGATCTCCCAAATGCGACGGATTATACATATTTGCCGCTGAGGAGCGATAATCTCCGGCGCCATGGCCGTGGTCAGGCCCTCGAACGCACGCGATACAGCATTGTGCAATAAAGCCCCCTGATACGCGTAATAACATTAGCGATTCTCTCTACCCCTTCTTCTCTATCCCTTCCCTCCCTCTCTCATTCTCTGTCTCTGTCTCTGTCTTCCAATCTGCTTCTTGCTAGCTTTGGGCGCTAATGCTGATTCGAGTGAGCTTATACGCGAGTAAGTAGCTTGTTTCGCCTGGAATTATTGATCACGCAATTAAGCAGCGAAAAATCGTCGATTCTCGCAATCGCGCAGTCGGCGAGAGTTTGAGAGAAATGTTACCAGCACCTGACGTCTAGGGGTTGCTGTTCGCATGGCTTAATCGCAGTATGTTTGGATGAAATTGTATTTCAACTTTGTCTCGCTTTGACGAAGAGAAGATAGACGCGCCTATTCGCTTCAGTTTAGGTGAACGAAACTCGTTGCACGTTCTATCATGGTTTGCGACGCGTCTATGATCTTTGTAGTCCAACATGGTCCCTCGGGAGGAAGAGTAACAGTGTAGCAGCAAAGGGAGTTGGCCAAAGGAGAACGCGCGAGGCGTCCAATTCTGAAAGTTCATTAATATTAAACGCGATATCCTTTCTCGTTCTTTTCGAGTGCACCGCGGCGACATCGCGACGTCGATTGATTTCATTTCCTAGGGAAAAATAAGAGTTCCAGCAACAATGAATTCCGCATGAATTCCGGTTACCGTCGTTCGTCGTGGAACCACGTCGAACGTGAAACAAGGTATTACGGATTCCAGCAGAATCCTCTTTGTTACATTCGATATTGTACTCGATATCGAAAACATTCACAAGGCTGTCGAGATTTCAATGGATTCGGCTAACTGATCTTTCGTATCAGCTAAAGAGCAAACGTTTAATCAAACCTTCATTGAAATGGCCATCGAAACGATCGATTGAAGCTCATAGCATTTCTTCACAGCCGGACGGTACAATTAAAAAAAAAAAAGCACGCACGCACACGCACGGACGCTCTGTATCTCCTCTTCGAAAGTCCTCGCGAGAGAGGATCCGTCACGCGAGTAACGCGAGTCACGTTTTCAGAGACAAATGCCAAGAGTTGACACGCTCGCGACAGATGAAACTCGAGCTTCGACTGCAGCGGTCAAAATTCAGCTCCCCTCCCCTCCCCCCCGACCCCACCAAAAAGAAAAAAAAGAAAAAAAGAAAAGAGAGAGAGAGAGAGGAAAAAAAAAGAACAGGAGAAAAGAGCAAACGGTCGCCCGTCAGGGATCTCCCGCATCAGGGACAACGGCAAGGGTGAAAACCGACAGTCCACTGGAGCGTAAAGTAGCGCATCCCGTCGCGCATCCCCTGTATCTACTTACATCGTGCGTTCGTTGAGTCAATGCACCCTCTCTCGGAGCGCTCTCGCGAGCGTGCCGCGATTTCCGGCGACGAAATCAGCAGAACGACGACGAGGAATGCCTGTGCGAGACGAACGGCTCACGAGCGCGGTCACAGACGCGTGCACGCACACCGATCCACCGTTTGCGGCCGGTAGGGTGCCCTTTATATTCACTTCACCCCGAGCCGGTCGTCTCCGGCAACCCTGAGCGAGAGAACGAGTCCACCGCCACCACCGCCGCCGCCGCCGCCACGACGTGCACTAGGGATGTATTGTGTCTCGCGCGCGTGCACTACCCGCCCGTGGCTCCGGCCGGCAAAAGAAAAAAAGGGGAGAGAAGAAACCACCACCGCCACCGCCGCCGCCTCCGCTTCCATCGCCACCACCGCCGCCGCCGCCGCCACGACGTGCACTAGGGATGTATTGTGTCTCGCGCGCGTGCACTACCCGCCCGTGGCTCCGGCCGGCAAAAGAAAAAAAGGGGAGAGAAGAAACCACCACCGCCACCGCCGCCGCCTCCGCTTCCATCGCCACCACCGCCGCCGCCGCCGCCACGACGTGCACTAGGGATGTATTGTGTCTCGCGCGCGTGCACTACCCGCCCGTGGCTCCGGCCGGCAAAAGAAAAAAAGGGGAGAGAAGAAACCACCACCGCCACCGCCGCCGCCTCCGCTTCCATCGCCACCACCGCCGCCGCCGCCGTCGCCGCCGCCGACGCCGCCGCCGCCGGTTTTATAATCAATATTAGTTGACGGAGAATCCGCGCCGCGTCGCCGCTCGTCACGTGGTGGGGATCCCCATATGGTGGGGTCGCGGAACCATGGGGGTGCGGAGGAGGCTACGAGGGCGGTCGCGAGGCGCGCGCTCGCGCCGATTTCTTCTTTATCGTCCTGCCGGCGCAGCGAGCGCGGATAAGACGATAAGCCGTTCGGCGGCGCGTTGTCGACGCTCGCGTTGGCGGTTTCAACCCTTGACTCGAGGGTTGTTCAACCCTCTCTGCGGAGCGACACGCTTTTCAGCGAAAGTCGCGATGAGCGCGCGGATGCATTATTCCGCGCGTCAACTTATCGCTAATTGATTCGCGGGATATACGGATCAATGTTTGCGTTTTGCATTTTAAATAGCTAAATTCCGCGACGGGACCCGCGCGTGGCCCGTTTGCGCTAAAAATCGGGAACGTTGCGGAGCAATGGCGGCGCGATGCTCAACGATCAGCATGAGCGCGCGTTATCTTCGCAAAAGATCGCGTCGCTTTCATTCGTATCATCTCATCTATGTATATATGACAAATCGAGGACTTGTGCTGTTTTTGTTAAATCTTTTGTTAATTCTTCTTCATCTTGCGTAATACATGCATAAACAGTTTAGCAAGTTTCATTACTCGCGTCTGTATTAACCAACTTATTTCTCTTTAAAGGGAATGTATATTATCGTCACTCGATGTTGCATAATAATATTCATCGAGTTAGATTGCTCCCTAAAGTTGAACGATGAAGCTGTTGTATCGATGAAGAAATCAGGTTCTGTATCGATTGCGTTAATTGCATTTGACGTCGCTACGCGAGTTTGGCTGTTCAGCCGATCGTGTTGCGACTGGCGGAAAATGAGTTTCGTCGTATTATCGTCCGATCGATTTTGCAATAGGAGAGCAACGGACGTTGTACCCCGCTTTAATTGGAACTGCCCATGCATGTAACTCCTCTTTTTTAATCGCATCTGCTGAGTCGTGGCGCCGATTTTCCTGCAATATCTGCGCGATCTGTGCCTGCCCGGAAATAAAATCGCTCATTCGACCGTCACGTGTTTTAAAAAGACAAAAACAAAGGAATTCGAACGAGGGAATGAGATTTTACTCAATATACATTTACATTTAAGGCATTCTCGAAGGAAAGGACGATCTTGCGTTCGCAGGTGGACGCGAACGCTCACCGTCTGCCGGCGACGCCTCGCCAGTGGAAACTGACAGACAGGGTGTGGCGCGGTGCTCTTTAAAAGATCGGAGCGGTCAGTTGCGCGCAACGTTCGCCAGAGGCGCGCCGGTCCGACGTCCGACGTCGGTTCAACGACGACGCCGACGTCGGCGTCGGATTCCGCACGCCATCTCGGCGACGCCAACCCCGACGGGGATTAGCGCAACGTGAGTCGGCACGTGGTGTCGATAGATTACCCACCGGGGTGTGTTTTACCCCCGCGGGAATGTTTGAGGGATTCGTCGCGAGCGGGACGATTCTTCGTTAAAGAAAAGAGAAAAGCCGCGCGCGCTCGTGCGCAAATACGGCGTAAATTCGACGGCGGAATATCTTAGTTTAACGCTGACGACAATGTGAAACGCGAGCGTTTCGAGAAGGAAATCCGGATCTTTATTTTCGATCCGGTTTTCATGATAAATCTGTTCTCGCTGTGTCGCAAATTGCCTCGTAACGCGCATCAAGTGCGAGCTTTTTAGTTTGATTGGCGATGATATAATTTTCAATTCGCATTTTCAACTGCAATCGTAGACCGCGCAAATAGTTCGCTCATTAATCAAATCAAACTTGGTAATATTGACGTCAGAGAAGATATAAATAAAAGCGCGCGCGAATAAAGTGGTATAGTGAATTACAAAAAGCTGGCAATAAATGCGTTATTATTAACGTAACACGTTTTAACAGATACTGATTTATTCGTGACGAATTAGCGTAATTAATTAGCGCGCATTACTCGCATGCGCGACGATTTGTATATCGCGCAGAATGTTTAATATAATGTTAAAATTAAATAAGTAACACGTTAAACTCGCACGGAAATATCGCTAATGCGGTTTTACGGGGCAATACGTTATAAATTATTCTCGACATTTGCATCAGACAGCGAACGGAATTCCTTCCGTTCACGGGGTGTCCCGTTTTCCGCCTCTCGTTTTTCATTTGTACACGGAGCACCCGGTTGAATAATGTAAAAAATCATTTCTCGCTGTCTCTCGTCTCTCGTCTCTCGTCTCTCTCATAATTTCCGCAGAGAATTATATGTAATAACGGCGGAACAACCCCGTGATCGGGGCTGCCTTTTCGCGGCCGAATTTTTCCCATTGTCGGATCGAATTATTTCCGGCCAGCGTATTTCTCTGCCGCGTGTTCGATTAAATCGTAGAATAACCGGGCCAATTCTCGGTCTCGCCTTTATCATCCGCGTTGCGGTTTTATCGTTACGCCGTTCGTTCGGAACATTGGTGCTCCCGATTAAAAGCTGCGCGGACTGCGAAAACCGCTACCGTGAAATGATATTTCGAGTCAACGAAACGTTATACTCGGCCCGTAAATTACTCGTGTCGGTGCCGAAATTAGAAATTAATTACGCGTCACGTTTGATTTTCGCTGCTAATACTTCTCGCGCGGATCTATTCGCAACGAGCACGCTGCGCGTTGACTTTGACAGCTTGGAAGTTGTTTGGCGAGATCTGCGACCAGCCGCGAAACTGCAGTTGCAGGGGGGTGGGTACGCGATGAAGACGGGAGGTTCGGCGTATCAATTTCACGCGATGGGAAGGGCGGGCGGGGGATGCAGCCACTTGAGGGAACAAAGGAGGGACGAAACTTGAACTCGGGGAAACCTGACTGAGGCCTCGCTGATTTCGGGGGTTAAGTTAAGCTCGTAATGCGCCTACTTAAAGGCCAAGAAGGGAAAACAGGAGGTGCACGAAGGAAAGGGGTCGCGAGAAGCAGAAGCCAAAGGCGATTACAGGCAATGCAATCTGGATAATCCCTCCGGGGAGCGGAGGAGGAGGCAGTTAATCACGCGAGACACTGATGAGTAGCTCTATCCGCGACAAATTTCGACATATGCAAAGGGGCGGATTTTAACGCTGAATTTTCGATCAATCTCGTTATCACAGTTGTCGCTCGTTCGATTCAGAGAAACGCCGGACTTTTATTGCCCGTAAAATGCGCCCCGATGAGCCCATTCTGCTCTTTAACGGATTCCAAATTGGACATCATTGGAATGGGGACGGTGGGGCTAAATCGACATTTTGAAAATGCTCGAGAGAATAATACTTTTGATTCTGCAATATCGCTGACAATGTGATCGATAACGTGTATCTAACGTGAATAATTAATCAATCAAATCTATTGCGCGACAGATTCATAAATCGGCAAAGTGTATCGCTGTACTCGTAAAAGAATTCGTCAGATACGAGACGCAGTCCGTGCAATTCACGAGCAAAAGATCTGCAGCGGTGCATGAAAATTAATTTCATTGAAAAAAATTTCTACTCAGTTGGCGTGACAGTTGGCGTGATGTAATCGGATTGAATCGACATGTAAACCGACATTCGCAAAACATTAGCTGATGGAATATGCATGAGACGTCGCAGCACATTCGCGGAAAAACGAGAGTTTCGCGATTCGATCTATCTCGAAATGGATGAAACGACGTTGCCTCGAAGCAGGCACTCGAAGAAGAAGAAGAAGAAGAAGATCGAAAGAAGAAATTCCGCGCCGCATATTCCCGAACGAGATTTCATAAGAAGCGAGCACTCACCGGTATCGTTGGATTGTCGACCCTTGCCATCCGGATTCCACTCTTCCTCTACAAACAAACAGAGAAAACGCTAATTAGCGGGGATATCTGCTAGCCGACAGTTTAAATCTGATGGCAAGAGTATAATTAAGCGCATTAATAATTCTCACGAAATTAATCCGGATCAACTCTCCGGTCAATGATCGCCTTTGTCCGGCTTTTAATAAAACTATCAATAATGTCCTTATTCACAATTCCCGCTCGTATTCTCTCACAATTACAAACGTTACAACGATAAACGTTACAACGTATCGTCCATGTACGTTTCCACGCCGATGATGCCGTGTTATGAAGAATAAGAATCGGGATTTGCGTACAAGCCGCCATGGAGACGAATCGCTTCCGTCTTCCGGCAGGGCATATTAGTTCCCGGCAAATTTACAATTATTACGATGACAACGTTCTCGTTGGCGGAGTTTCCGGCAACTTTGCTAACAAGTATCGGAAAGTTCCGTGTGGGCTAAAGTTCGAATTTCGAAAAGTTACGGATATTGCGGGGAGGCCTAGTGCAGCCCCTTCGTGCGCGATACCTCCTTTCCAGGCGAACTTTCAGAAAACTTGAGACAGCGCGAGCGGGGATGCTCGGAAAAACTCACGAACCGTCCTTGCCGGTTATTCCGAGAGGTCGACGGTGATTTAGTTCACTCGGTGAACTCGCACGCGATCGATACGCGCCAGGTCCAGATTGCAGAACAATAAGCCACGCGCCAAAGCACGCGTTTAATATGCCTTCGATTGAACTTTTCTAGAACTTTTCTAGCGAGAAATACCGACTTCTCTTTCATGAGAATACTCATCATCCATTGCTAGAGATACGATTGTCGATACCATGCGGGTCGCGAATTATGCATCAGACTGCTACGAGTAAATCGACACTCGTTACTACTTCGACCCTGCAATTACGCAGTAATAAAGCATAGTTTGCAAGTTGCTCGCGTTTCAGCCGAATATGTATGAATTTATCCGTGTATCTACATTTTACAGAGCTCCGCGCATAATCACGCGGGGATCAAGCGAGCGTTCTCACAGGCTGGCACCTTTTTGCTGCCGGTATTAGCACATCGCATGTTTATGCGAAGCGGACATCTCCGCGTTTGACAAAGTGCAAATGCACGCACGCATATGCGTGCACGTGTATACTCGTCCACGTGCGACGAACCGTGAACCGAACGTATGTCAGCCATACGCGTCTGGCGTTGATTCGCTTCCATCTTTAGCAACGTGCGAAGGGAACAAACGTGTGCCGATGCTGACGAACTTTTTCCCGGCGATGTCGAATACATTCGCGAGTCCCTCGACCGTCTGCCTGAACAAGCTGTCCCAAGCCGAACCATGCGGATTGATTTCTCTCAATCGATCTCTCAAAGCGAGGAGAGAACAAAGAACGCCGCGACTTTCCGGTGCGTTCGATGTGTTAAACGTCGCGCAGCGACGTTTAATTGATGATAACAACGTCGAGACATCATGACGATGATTACCGAGCCATGCTGACTCACCGTTACGTCATACACGCGCGAGCGAGCGTATTTCGCGCATATTTTGTGGCGTATCGCGCTAGCTGTCCGGCTTGATTGCGCGTACGCTGACTGTGTGAATTTATAAGGATCCTCCAGCGTACAGCTGCTTCCACATTCTCGACCACGGGGGAGGCATGAATTCAGATTTACCTCGTGGCGACCCATTTCCTTCGGAAGGGCACTCATTAATCGGACCAGCCATCGTCTTTAACGCGCTTGCAGCCGCGCTAATTATTGTTTATGAAGAGATCACGCGGGACCTTACGCTGTCGTTTCCGGCGACAAGTTCCTCGGGCGATTTTTCTCTGGCGCATAATGGCGGGACGTTATAAGTCTCCGCGCGCGGAAGACGCATTACCGACAAAGTTAGAGTCGGGGCACGCATCTCCCTAGCTGACCGCATGCGGAAAAGCGAGGCTGAAGGGTAATGAGAATTGTGAAATTACCAAACATCGGAAGCCGCGCCGGAGAAATGCATTTCCACCGCACAGACAGTTTCATTTCGTGATGCGGTGCATTTTCTCATCGGTTACCGCAGCCTGTACGTGTCACGCGAGAAAAGCACGCGATTTTACGTATGCGAGTATGCCGAAGAGGATCACTGGAGAAATAAGCCCGCACGTGGATTCAGACGAGGAGAAGCGCGGGTCAAGACCGATATTAAGAGGAGCGAGAAGACGAGCTGGAGTTTTCTCGGATTTATCTTTTCGATTTGTCTCTTCGAGCGTATAATCCGCTTTGCAAGCTCGTCGAGGCTTCTTTCAGCGCGGGTTTGCCACGGTAAACGAAATCTACATCGGTCGTTACACGTTAACGTCACACGTTATGCCGGAAGTATAGCGGTGCCTCGGTCGATCGATCGCTAGATCGATCCGACAATGCTAGATCGCGATCCCGTGAAACGCGCCGCAGAGACGCTCGCTGCGCGCTTAATTGGCGAAACGTGTAACGGCGCCTTTCGGCGGAGGAGCGAATCGGTGGATCAAAGTGCCGGATATTTTCACGATGAAGATTAACGCAACGAACGAACGTCATTTGCGATCGATCGAGCATGGGCAGCCACGTCAAACGCACGCGGGACTCGAGGTTGATCTTTTCAATAAATCGTAATTTAGTAAACCGGAACCGCGATAGTGCGCGGCGCTATCGCGACTCTATACTCGAATCAGCCGAAGCGGCCATTTCAGCATCGACGCGAGCGAGTCGCAAAGCCGAAAGAATCCTCGTGCTCGTCTATCGTTCCGATTTCGGTAATAAATCTGACGGCCGGAGATAAGAATCCTAAATCCTGGAAACGGGGCGTCAGACTCTCTCTCGAAGAAAGTAAACCTGATTACTCTGTCTTTCGTCTACACGGATTAATGTCAGTCTCGTAGTCTGCGATCGCGAGGTTTATAAACACCTATCGAGGTCAAGATCGAATAAGACCGTGCACTAATCTTTATCGCGATCAAATCTCCGGCAGCTGTGACTAATGTTTACTCGCAACGATTCACCGTGACTGATTATTTACAGGATTTCGATTCTGGTCTCTCCTCTACTGCCTTCTTTGCTTCGCGAATACATTGTACGCAAGTTCGCACGTACCCGTGAAATTTCTGAGAGCGGCAAAAAGTCGACAGCGTACGTCTCACGGTATGCTCATGTATTTCGGGAAGGTTCTGTGAATATTACATGTTATATGTTTTCTATTCGTCGCACAAAGGAGAGCTTGTGCACGTCGAGAAGTGACCGACGCGATAAGAAGAAGGAGGCGGATTGAACTTGAGAAAGGCGCGCGTGCACCCACACGCGCGATGATCTGAATCTCGATCCTGGCGATTTTTCAAGATATCCGCAGCTGATCTCGAGTGCCGTATAGGGAAATTCGTTTACGCTATCGCGTGCGATAACAGCGCAACGCGAGGCGAGCGTCGAGCAGAAATAGCTCGCGTGTGTGTCGCGTTAACGTCTCCTCTAGGTAAAAAAGCAAGTTTCAATGGTATACGCGAGCCGAAGCTCGGTCTCTCGTAGCCGTCGAGGCCGTCGACGAGGCAAGACGCGATGAAAAATCAACAATAACTTGGCGATGTATAATCGATGGCGGCGCGTTGCGTCAGCTTGGCGATCGCCAAGGCGAAGGCAAGCGATGTCGGGAGGAACGCGCATCCGCTTGAACTGGAGCTTGCGGTCCGCAAGCGAGCCATTGGGAACACGCTCGAAATAAACTCCATTCGACGAGGCAAACAGAAATCATCTCGCCAGGCAAAACACGGCCAAGATCGAAGGCGAGGCAGAAACAAGAGCAGAGACCGAACGGGGACGGAGGAGACATTCGCGGATCTAATGCGGAAGTCGAGACTTGTTTCGCTGGCTATTTAATCGAGCCATTCTCTCCGAGAAATATCGCGTAATGCAAGAGTATCTAGGAAAAGTTCGTCCCGCTCCATTATCGACCATGGACAATGCTTTTACAAGGAATACTTGTTAGGATGGAAGGTAAAAGCGTTCCGGCGAGCAATTTTCTGCCGGACTTTCTGCAATAATTGCGCTTTTCATCTATTGATGCTGAACGCTCGTTTATGATTAAAAGGATTACAGCTAGATCGCCTTTTGCGCTAAACTCGCGCGACGGCCTCATTTCATTGCGATATATAAGACATTACGAATTTAATTGCGCCGTTAGTCGTCACATCAAATCCCTTCTGACAATCGTCGAGTTAACAAGATTGAAGAAACATCGAAGATACAAGCAATAAACTAATTCGGCAGTCAACATCAACGCATTAGCGACACTGCGAACAATCAATCCAAACGAAATGGCATTGGAGCTTTCGTCTATCGACGCTATCAGCGATCGGGGTCATCGGAATGGAACGGGATAACAATGGATGCGATGCATAGGGGATACACTTATCATTCGCTGGAATCAGCTTTCATAATCCGACTGAAAAAGCGAGCAAACTAGCGGTCGCGCCACGCAAAATGTCGTGAGATGCCTGAGAATTCGCAGCTTCTGCTAACAGCTTAATTAAACTAGAGACACCGAGACACAGAGGGAGAGGAGAAAAAGAGAGAGAGAGAGAGAGAGAGAGAGAGAGAGAGAGAGAGAGAGAGAGAGAGAGAAAAGATCAATGGGCGACTAGCAAGACCAAGAGAGGTGATCGTAATGCGGAAAATGCGGCGGAAATGGCAGACCGGCCGGGAATGAATCCCTCTTCTTGCGCTCAGCTGATCGTTACCTGATGCCTCGGAATCGGAGCCTGGCGTGGGGCTAGCGTCCACACTGTGCCTAGATCCTTGGCAGCACTCACTGCACTTGCTGCACATCGTCCCCGGCGCAATTAAACCGACGTGAATCGTCCCTTGGCTCACTTGTCCTCGATCACGATGGGCGTCGACGTTATCACCGCGATTATCGCACGCACGGTTCACCGGTTCACGCGGTTGTTCACCATCGATTGGCGATGCTCATCGCGAGCGCAATCGGCTAGTCTCTAGCGTGATGGGATTTCCTACTTGGGACTCTCTTTTACGGCTTACTGCCAGCGCTCGATCCGCTCTTGAGATCTCCAGCCTGACGGCATAAGTGGTCAGGAAGGCGTGAGAGTGGATCTAATAAGGTCTTTCTCAGGTCCGAGCGCTAAACCGAGCTCGAACGTTCGGCTTGAAAGCTGCAGCCTCAGAAACGAGAGAGGGAGCGGGGAAAGAACGAGGCCTTATGTTAATTGATAACAGTTTATTAATACGCTTCGGCCACGTCAGGCAGCATCAAGAAGCGCGATCGCCTGCGATTCACTGGCACGAGCGAGCACGCACGAAACGATAACCCGGTTACGGGCTTAATTAATAAACGAACGCTCGCGATTCAACGTAATAATGGCTATTAATAATCACGCGGCCGATACCGAGCGCGCGCGAGCGTGAATTCGTAATATTTGACAACTCCGAAGCGCCATCCCCCTTTAACGAAAGTGAAACACACACGCGCGTCGGGCACCCTGTGCAGCCCCTGTACTCTATCGATGAACCGCACGGATGACTCTCATTGACCGAACGAACAACGCTGCGATTGGAAGCGCGTCCGAGAACGCGAAGGTGAGAACGCGAGATCGCGGGATCCGGAATAAATGCGTAATTCGATCGCCGGCGAAATTAGGTCAATGGAAACGTCACGGGGGAAGAAAAAAGGAGAAAATTAACGAGAGGGAGAGAGAGAGAGAGAGAGAGAGAGAGGAGCTCGAAGCGCGCACGTTTGCGGAACACCGGGATGCAAACGGGAGAAAAATAATGTTTCCGGCTCGTGTGTGCGCGATCGCCGGCTGTTGAGCGCGAGTTCAACGCGAGCGCAATCGGCTATTATTAATCTCGGATACACCCGTCGATGGAGAGAACTGGAGTCGAGAGAGAGAGAGAGAGAGAGAGAGAGAGAGAGAGAGAGAGGGAGAGGGAGAGGGAGAGAGAGGGATATCGGCAGGATTAGCGGGGATGACGGACGTTTGAAACATTCAGCCGTTATTACGTCCGCTGCCGACGAGATCGTATCGTTTCCCTTTACATGACGCGCGGTTTAATTACGCGGCGAGTCGAGCTTCCCGTCTTTCCGCGTAAAATCACACGCGCCCCGCCTCGCGCGCGACTCTAACGACGAATAATTGCGCCGCTATTGTCGCATAAAGCGAGATTATTACACGTATCGCGTTACCGCGATAATTCAGGCCGCTCGCGAGCACCGAAAGCATGAGCTTAATAAAATAACGTAAGCGAGATGAACTCGAGAGCCAGTGACCAAGCGCGAAAAGATGGCGAGAAGTCACGACTCGCAGTAGATACGGACAGCAGTTGTCAGACGCGGCACAGAGCCGGACGTGAGAGCGGTGTGGACGCTTTCGATTAACAATCGATGATCCTTGCTCCTTGCTGCGTTGACGCGATATCGGAACAACAATGAGCGAGAATAACAGATGCTGCAGAGGAGCATCTGTTCGGCGATAACTCTTCGCGCATCGCGCGCGGATAAACGGCATCGAATTCAGAGGAGGCGGCTCTGCCGAGAGCCGCGTTCATAAAGGTCAGATATTAAAAGCATACGTTGTTGTCGAGGGAAAGAATTTCATTCCCTCGCCACTCGCAGGCGAGATTACGTCCGCCTTGCTGCGTCGCAGATTTAATCGTTAAATATCGCGCGCTCAGCGAGCCGGTCAAGCGCGAGCCGAGTGCTGCTTGAGGATTTCCCATTCGAAAATTGCTCCAAACTTATCTTCACACTTCGCCGAGCGGAACGTCGGCAGAGTCCCGAGGCACCGCTGGAGCATCTTTATCGTCGCGCATTGATATCAATTAAGCTACGAGTGTGCTCGCGTTACAGCAAATTACATCGCGCCTCGAGACCGTGAGACAGTCTCGAGGCTCGTTAATTCGAACGAGAGTTTATGCGGCATTTAACACATCATGGATCGCCTCGTGCCTCCGATCGGCTCGCTTGGACGCACGGCGTCCAATCTCAAAATTAAAACGACGCTACGTTAACTTTCTCCGCTGTTTGAAGGACAGCGGCAGAGATTCGATTATGCGCGACGTCACCGCGAAGCGAAATTTCGAAAATCCCGCAAGCAGCCCAGGCAAATTTCCCCAAAGCTCTCTTATCAGTGACGCTCGCTACTTTCGTTTTATTCGCGCGTAACTCTCGCAAAGCGAGGGAGGGAAAACGGGGGCGCGATTCTATTAGTATCAAATCGACCGTCACAAAGCGGCCGCGCCGCTGGAATTTCGAAAAATGATTTCTCCCCGTTCCGGCAAAAAGACCGAAACGGTCGAATCGCGAGAGAGACAGAGAGAGAGAGAGAGAGAGAGAGAGGGAGAGAGAGAACGCAAAAGAAAAACAGGAAGGGAAACGGAAAAAGCGCGCCAGGAGCGAGCGGCGTATCGGAAAAACCGCGAACCGTCACGTTTCAGCGCGTTCGTTTCATGCGCGCCGCCGAACCCCCGAATGTACCCCCCCCCCCCCCCCCCCCGCCCCCTCGCGGGAGGAGTCGCGCGGAGCGATGTCCGTTCGTCCTGTGGCTTCCCATTGTACCGCATCGCGCGCAAACGATACCAGGACTCGCAACCACCGCCGCGGACGAGGGCGGATAACTGGAGCGACCCAAGCAGCGGGGGATGATTCGAGCCCGATCGCGCTCGGCGAGAGACGCCGCAGCCCCCTTCCTCCCCCTGTCGCGTGTATCCGCGTGCACGCACATCGCGCCGCTCGTTCTCGAGAGGCATCGATCGCTCGGCGCAGCGCTCGCGGATGATTCTCGGATCTCGCGAGAAGAAGAGCCGCTCGCTTTGTCGCAAGATCACGGGACGGGGGGAGGGACAGGATTGTAATTTGATTGATCGCACGCCGGTTCGCGAGCGTGTCCGCTGGTTGTCGCGTCACGCGTGGAGCATGCGGAGAGGAGAGCGCGAGAGCATTTGAATATCGGGGCGCATTTGAATAATTTAAATGTATGATCTGCATATCCCGCGTCACGGCCAAGGGGCGCTCGGTGTTTGTTCGCCGTTTTTCGACACGATGCGTTACCGCAGAAAACAGAGTTGACGCGTGCGTGACAAGACAGTCTCTTGCGCGCGACCTCTGAACCTCTTTTTTACATACGGCGTGTCTCTTCGTCAGATATCAGATATCACGGGAGAGTCAGACACGGGAGAGTCGTCTCAAGAGTGCTGAGGATTCAAGAATCGGGCTGCCAGATGTTTTGCGTCAAAAGGATGCGTATTGAAGGAATCCGATGCGCGTCTAATTACCAAAGATTCGCTCTTTGAGCGTGCCATTAGGCATGAAATCGGGGCTCATTCCGCGCGTTTGTCGCATCATTCCGTATGGTCAGCTAAAGCGGAAGGCGCTTTGACGGCTTTGGTCGGCAGCGATCACAGCGAAAACAGCTCAGAGAAACGGCGAACGGGAATCACGACTGCGCGACAGGCATCGACGTCGAAACGCCGAGCTATATTTCCTCTCTCTCTTTCTCGGTCAGCTTCCTCCCGGGCAATCTCTCCCTCAATCCCGGTCGTTTCACTTTGGAAATTCATTCTCTTCGGCCTCCGGTCGCGCCCTTCGTTCCCGGACCCGGCATTCCAAGTGCCGCAATGCCGCAACTAATATTTCAGTTTTCAGTATTGTGTCTTCGATTTGCGGGCGGCATCTAGCGACGTGAATTATTCATTCGAAGGATTGGCGGGGCGGCGCCCGGCAAGCAGAGAGGAGATTTTGAATGCTCGCTCTCTTCCAAAGAGACTCCGCGAATGTCACGGTCCATTTATTTCCTGAATTCCGAATGAGTATTAGCAGCGTCACGAGGCATCCGCACGTTTCGCCGAGCAGCCTGATGAAAAGGAGATTTACGAGCGTCCGATCCTCGCGGACTGCGCGCTGCGCACTATTATCGAGGTAAATCGAAAAAGAAAAGGAGACGCGCTCGGGAGCGGAGCTCGAGAGTGCGATGGATCGATGAGACGTCAACGCATCCCCGGAACGAGGGGCGGCTTGGTGTATCCGGCCCGTCTGTTGCGGGCCGTGCAAACGCTCGGACTTGAAGGCAAAGTCTCCCTTAAATTACCGCCATCCCGAGAGTATTTTTAATTACGCCTCGCGGACGGATCTCGGATAGGCGCGTTCAATCCTCGCGGCTGCCTTTTACGAGCAGCCGTCTCGCGCGGAGCGCGAACGCGCCGACTCGCGTTTTTCGCCAGACTCGCCGTCGAGAAAATCGACTCGGTCGATACAAGGAGCCGTTCTTGCATCCTACCCGCATCCCACCATGCCCCTTTCCCGTCTACGTTCGCCGTTCCGCATCAAGTGGCGCATCCGCGCCTTCATCCTCGCCGCGACATCTGACTTTATGGGATCCCATCGGCGGGAAGAGCTGGAGGGGGCCGAATTTCGTAAACCAATGGCAGGTATACATCCGATAGTCTAACGCCATCGATTTCGCGCGGCGTGACCGCCCGCGACCTCGAGGTCGATGTTGGTCGCGACACATTAATCTGCTCCAACGCGTTACTTCGAATGAACTTTTGAGAGAGAAAGAGAAAGAGAGAGAAGGATCCGCAGGGACTGCGTTCATTTGTCGATAATCAATCGGCATCATCAAGCGTCACTTTGTATATTTTCTCCTTCACCGTGCCGGCAATCTTTTCATTCCTGCTTGATCTCTAAATTGATACCACTGCTGTTGAATTGCAAATACATGTCGCGCGGATTCTTCCTTCCCTTTGTCGCGCGAGGGACTTTAAAGACATGGTAGAATGCTGAGTTGTACAGTTTTATTCCGCAGACAGGAATTAAGTTTGCCATTATACGGGGGAGCAATGGAGACATTACTTTTCGCCGTTTAGCCCCGCCAATCGCGTCGCGGGACGAGAATGCTTCCGGCGAGAATGATCAGATCGCGTGGCACGAAGAGTTGATGGAGATGACAAAATCCGCCGGCGCGAAACGCGTCACGTGCGCGGGCTGCTCAAGAGAGAGAGAGAGAGAGAGAGGGAGGAAGGGAGCCACCTCGAATTCTCTTGCAATCTTGCTCAGGCGCTGGAATCCGAACGCGGAGTTCGTCGGCGGAGACGAGGGTTGAAATTCTGGAAATTGGGTCAAGCATGCATCCGCGAGGTCAACCCTCGATCCCCGCTCGATCGCGATCGTTATCGGCGTTCGCCATTCGTTCGCAGGCCTGGTTGTTCCTTTCAACTTGACGACGAGGATGGAAGAAGAAGAAGAAGAAGAAGAAGAAGAAGAAGAAGAAGAAGTACGAGTTGCAGGAAAGCAGGGTCGAGCCAAGAGTGACAGGGGACGCGCGGAATGCGGAACGAGGGGGGAGAATTCCTTCGTTCTGTCGAGCGTTGCACGGTCGCGCGATCAAGCGTAGTTGAATTATTTCCTAAGTGGCGATTAATTACGACGGAGAAAAAGATAAAACGCCTCAGCCTTTCCGAGGGTCGATGACTCTCTCCCTCCCCCCCTTCTGTGTTTGTCCCCGTCCTTGCTCGCGCAAGAAAATCGCGGGAGAGTCGAGATTTTCATCGCCGAGCGATGAAATAATCCCGCGTAACGAGATCACTTTACTTTGCCGAGTTATTGTCAGCTGCAGATTATCTGACACGGACGGACGGACGGGCGGGCGGATGGTCCGGACGGTTTTGGGTGTCAAGGAGGTCCTCGCGCCTCGCCAATGACGAGGCTATCCCGAAATCTCTCCACAAAGCGGGCGGCCCCGCCGAAAGGCTCAGAGGAAACGATTAAACGGCATATGCGGGACATTTACATTGAAACGCGCTGAAACGAGGGCGATCCCGGGTTAAAATGCGTAATAAAAGTTTAGAGGCGAGCCGTGCCGAAAGCTTGAATAAAGTTCCTGTTCGGAAAACGCTCGTGTTATTTCACGATGTCGGGACAAGTCCATCCGCACGCCCGAGCAGCTCACAAAGTCACCCTTTGCCGGCGAACTGTTTTACACACAGGGAATTTGCTCAGTGATGGCTGCAACGAGCCGATAAATGAAGGAAGTATTTTTAGAAACGCGCCCGATAATATGATGTATCTATGTACATATCCGCGCTGCGACATTGTTTTCGCGTTTCCAAAAGTGCCGGCCAGCTGCGAACCGGAATCGACGGAATCTTGACCTTCGACCGGACCATCCTTCCGGTCATCTTCGCAAACACAATGCGCGTCCACGGTACTCTTCATTCGCGAGAGGCTGCCCGAAGATGTCTAGTGGACCCCCGTACGCGAGAGAGAATCAGGTTGTTTCTCGCATCAGCGAGAGATCGATCGAGAAAGCGCATCTCGCAGCTTCGCGCTTGCTGAAGCTCGTCATTGACGCGTCATTGACGTTGCCGGCGTATTCGGCGACACGATGGCCGTTCGAATCTATGGTGAAAATTCCGAATCATCCCCGAAGTACCTCCGACCTTCACCGCCACCCCTCGCGTTTCGGAAGATCGCGAAGCGCCGTGCAAGTTTGTGCATGAGCTGTATTGGTCAGCTGGAGATTTCGCTTCGGCGATGCCGCTCGAATGAGAAAATGGTTTCAAGCGCAACGGCGATGGTCTCTCTCTTTTTCTTTCCCTCTGTCTGCCCTTTTTATCTTTAGCTTCGACGTAAACGAATCGTCCGTCGTTAAACGCCGATCTGAAGTTCAAACGGTGAGTGCAATTATGATTCTGTTGATTAAAATTCCGAGTTTTCATGATGATAACAATAATAATCCGCCTCGCGACGTAATCGAGTTATCATTTTAATTTTCCGCGTGACGTTCGACGCGCTCTTAATTCCGGCATTAATTTAGCGAATTTCATGATGAAACAATCGCGCAATCGAGGAGATAATTCTTCGATACTCAAAGTTGGAAATTTAAATTCCAAATTATTATTATTAAATTTCAATGTTCACGATCCTCTGAAGCTTCTCATTGAGAGAGAAAGAGACAGGGAGAGAGGGATGTCCGAGAAATCGCGAAAAGACCGCGAAAAGCGATTCAGTATGAGCGAGTATCATCTCGATCGAGACGATAAGCGTGTGATGCGCGCGCGATCAACTACTTGCTTCAATGCTCGACAAAGTGGACATTCTTTCGTCAATGAGACACGTAATTCGCGTGACGCACGCGGGAAGTAGAAAGAGGAAAAGAAACGTGTAAGCGGCAGCAATCGACGACACGAGTTCTTAGAGATTTCTTCACTAGCAAGTCGGGAAATTATCGTGCCGCGCGAACGCGCGAGCGATCGACAATGGTTATCACCGCGTTGCAACGAATTCCAGCAGCGACAGAGCAACGACAGATGGAAATAGAGTTCCTCCCGCCATCCCGAGGGAAACATCGGGAACGGTTTACGGCTAATGAAGCCCCGATGATCGCGCAATGACGAGGCTTGCCGTGAATCGCGAGGAAGAAGTCGATCCATCCATCGAACATCCATCGGATGCGGCGGAATCGACATTCGAAGACTCCGGCGCGCCAACCGGCGAAGTCACTCGCGATAAGGGCTCGCGATAAGGGCTCGCCGATAGAAGAAATCCCACGATTCCGGCGAGCCGGAACTCGTCGCTCCGTCGCGGCGGAAGCGCGAAAGAAACGAGCGAGCAAGGCGAGCAGGGTCGATCTCTCGCCCTCGCGCGGGAAATCGCGTGCGGCTTTTCACGAGCAAGCGGCACTCCGCGATCCACCCCCGCCAGATGTGTACACATGGCGGCGGCAGCCGGTAAGCGCAGGGGGATAAGATGGGCTCACGCGCTCGCGGTAATTAACGCGCTCGCGGCCGCCGGCGTGTCGCGCTATCTGCAACACGACGCTGCGGGCCCGCGCTTCCGTAATTGGAGACCGAGGCTTTCGTCGAGCTTAACTTCGCCACCCCCTCCTCCCCCCTCCTCCTCCCCCCACGCTTCCGCGAGTCGGTGTGTCCCCCGTCCCATCTTTCTCTTTCTCCCTCTTTCCTCCCTCCTCTCCATCCCCGTCTGCCGTCTGTCTCCTGTTCCTTTTCCTCTCTTTATCACCGTCTTTCCCCGCCCCTCCCCGCCTCGCCCTCCGGCCGGTATACGCGCGGTAACGAGATCCCGGAATTAAGCCGTCCACCGTGAAACGACCAGCTGGAGAGGATCTCATTTCGCGTCTTTCTCCCCCCCCCCGCCCCTGCCCCCGTCCCCGCCCTCGGCGGCTTGATGCCTCGCGAGTTGACTCGCTTCACCTTCGCGCCGGCCGGTTTTATTCTTCCAGAATTGTTCGGCGTTTCCGCGAGACCGCGGACGGATCGTGAGCGGTTCCGGCTGATGGCGTCTCTAATCTGATCGGCGTCGCGGAAATGCTCGCGCACTGTAAACACAATCGGAGGCGTGACGTTACGGATACGCGCGCATTTCCGCGGCTAACGGAATCGGCGAACCGGCGCGGAACGTTTAATTGATTCGATGACGGCTCGCGCGTGCCATTGCGAAATGTCGCGGAGTATCGCCGCAGTTTTATGGCGATTCCATGTCGCGAGTATGCCGGGAAGCACAGCCGGAAAATGACCATTAGCGCGCCGCTTCCCGCGTGTATTAGTGAAAAATGATCGTAGCGACGTAAAGCCGCGAGCACAATGGGCGATCGCGGATTCACGTCAGCTCCGTTCGCGTTAATTGTCCCGCGATCGCGCGTTGTCGTTAATAATTCCGCGCGCGGCGGAACGGGACGACAATGAAGGGCGTGCTCGTTAAAAATCTCGTTAAGAACTTAATCGAGTCTCGGCCCGCGCGAATTCGACCGAATTCGGCCGAATGTCGTGCCATGATTTTGATCAGACGAGCGATCGGCTGCAGGCTGAACGCTTGATCGTACGAAGATGGCCGCACGCGGAATCCAGCAGGGCCGAATGCGAGGGGGAGCGGGACTTCTTGCTGGAGTTTCTGCAAAGAACGCGAAACGAGACGAGACACGAGGACACGCTCCGCTTATGATCTGCCGTTTCTTTCCTTTTTCTTTCCCGCTGCGGAGACGATGCCGCTCCTTTTTGCGCCGCGTGTCGCGTCGCCAGATCCTCGACCGGCCGATGAGCACTCCATGAGAGATCATTAATGTCGTCGAGCACACAAGTGGCACAAAAAGAGAGACAATGGCCCGAGCAAGCCGGAGACCGAGCCAGAAAAAATCACGGAGGCAGTCTCGCGATGACGAGCGAGGACGCGAAAGAGATGCGAGATGTTGCGACGAGCAACAATGTCCGCGTCGTTTGACCTTCGCGAGCCAACAGCTGAGACGAAGCCATCTCTCGATCGTATCTCTCGATCCGAATCGGCGCGATTCTCTGATCGACCCGACCTCGCGAGGTCGCGTTTCGCGTAGCCTCGCTGATTTCGCGGATTTCATTCCATCCCGTCCATCCGAATTCCCGCTCCTCGTCGTGGAACTCGCGCGCTCGCGATTTCCGCTTTTCTCACCGAGAAACGAACTCGCGAATGAAAAGACCCGCTCGCGCTCGCACTTTTGCCTCTTGTTCACGCAGCCGCTTTGATAAACGCGTTGATTGCACCGCTAGACGACCGAGGGGGTTTTACACCCCTGCTTGTAACTTTTCATCCACGCGGATCCATTCACTCGCATTTCGGAGCGAAGGAGCAATCGGCCAGGCCTTGGTAGCCCTGCTCTCGGAAGAACTCTGGCAGGCGGTAGCTCGATAAGTGAGTCGTTTCGGTAACGAGCGTTAATTATGCCTGATTTAATAAGCATCAGGTCGCGGAAGTCTTTGACTTTCACGTTGCGCCTGAAATCTCCGCGACGTCCTTCGTTTCCCTCTTTTCCTTCTTTATCGGCATAAACACACCGGCCACTGTGGATCGGCCACAGTGAACCCGTTGTTCAACGAACGCACGCACCCGCGCGCGAGTTATTTGCAGCGGATGCCCCGGCCCGGCAGGGCAGGGGGAGGAATCTGATTAACACGTGCGCGGGCTGCGAGGCGACGCAATAATTGTGTCAGTCGACGCTTGCGAGACGTTCGCGTCGACCGTTCGCCGGCGGTTTAGCGACAATTGCGTAATTGCGATTACGCGCAGTCAAGGAGATCCAAGTTAAACGATAAACCGAAGTGGGTTAAGTGGCCCTTGCGGAAATGTATATCCCCGCCGGGACGGCGCTGCGCGATCGCGCCGGCGAGCTTCCGGTTTCATCAGATGCTGATGAACGGACACGACGCATCGCTCAACTCTCCGCGCAAATTTCCCCGCGCCTCCCCCTCGCGTCTTGCGCCATTACGCGGAGTTATCGCGCGGCAGACAGCACGACAGAAGGAACCGGATTACTCGAACGTGCATGCGAATTATTGGAAATGCCGATCGGGCATTACCGAATATTGCGCGCATCCGCTCGAACACGCGCCGAATTATGCGAGACACGGAACGCCGCGGAAAACGGTATGAGAGTCGCTTCTGTTCGTCGCTCGATAAAATCGAATCAGATGGCCGTCACAGCGGAATCGCATTAATTACCAAACCAGAGAGAGAGAGAGAGAGAGAGAGTGGGGGGCACGCGGCAATCTCGAGAGGAGATACTCCCGATGCTAAATATAAGTATCGATAGCTCAGCCGTGCGGATGAGAGCACCGTGTGTGTCGCATTGCCGTCGAATCGCAGCAATAAATTAGCGCTCGTCCACTTATCAAGAGGGTCGTATCAGGGAATCGAGGGCAATCGAGACAAGCATCGGCCCCCGCGGCTCCCCCGCGGCTGCTTCGAGGATATAATCGGCGTGTTTTGTGCGACGATGGATAATATCTGGCCGTGATTATTGACTCGAGTCGCCTCGCCGACCCGACACGACCCGCTCCCGTGGCGGCAAATTGGCGATTAATGGCTCGGTTTAATCCACCGAACCCACCGCGTGTGCCATTTTCGCGAACTTTCCGTTAAACCGTGATCCCGGAACTGGGATGCTTCCGTTATCGCGTATTGCCGATCATTCGCCCGATCGTCGTCCTCCTTCGTGATGTTCCTCGAGTTTCCACTCGTCCGCTTCCGCTCGTCGTTCGCGACTTGCCCGCCTGTGCTTTTCCGCGTCGCGTCTAAATATAATCGCGCCGTGAAAAAGTCGACAGCGGCATCCCCTCGCTCCATTGAGCGCGACACCTTGCAGCGTGTTATTTAGAGAAGCACGAGAGAAATATCTCCAATGAAATTCGCTCGCGGCAGATGCACGACAAAGGGCTCGCAGTTTCCGATCGCTCCACGTTGGAGAACGGCTCTTAACCCCGATCAGCTCCTCGGCGCTGTCTCCTCTTTGTCGGACGGGAGTAAACGGAGTAGCCGCGGCATTTCTGGGGCGTGAACGTGTAAACGAGCGGTTATTCCACTTCCCAGCGAATACGCTGATGGGTCAAGGGCAATCGCGAAGCGGCGCAGCCCTCCCTCCGTTCTCCCGGCAGGGTTTATTTTTATACGCGTCGAATGAGGGGATGGAAACGTACGTAAACGGTGGCTGGCCGGCAAAACGAACACGAGGAACGATGCCCGAGGAACTTTCGAATAGAAAATACGTTTCTTCGTCTTCCTTTTTCACGGACCGAGTGTCAAGAAGGACGATGGATGGAGCGGAGCTCTTGGAGGCTTCAGGAATGAATAAGCGGATAGCCGCGAGCTCCAACATCAAAATCCTGTCGGAGTTCGCTCGGAGTTGAACCGTGCGGCTGAACCGTGTCTCGGTGCAAGTGACGCCTCGCTATATTCAACGTGCGTTCCGATCGAACGACGAAGATTAAATAAACGAGTAATTAGGCTGCGGGGAGATGGTCGCGAGGCAAGGAAGACTGCGGACAATCAACGATCGATCTAAATTTACTCGCCTCCGCGTTCGATTAACCAGCCGGCAATCGGGGTCAGCTACGAAGCCCTTTTTTGCTACATGATCGCCCTCGCGCGTTCCGCCTTTCACAAGAGCCGATCGCGATGCGGCGTCGAATTTACAGCAAAAAACGATCCCGCGCGCAGCCGGATATCCGGTCATCGATGGATGTCCTGGAAGTCGTCGAATTAGCGCGGCGGCTTCCTCTTTTGAATTATTCCAGCATATCGCGAGGACGCAGCGAGGCTCTCGAGAGACGGTTCGCCGGGTGCAAGCTCGTGCATTTTTTCTTAATCCGACCGCGGCTCGTAAAACTTTTAGCGCTCGCGCAGACTCCGATAATTCAGCGCTCTCTTTTAAAACGCGGCCAGCTCGATTATTCAGCGGATAATCAAATTAACGCGATTAACTGGAGCGCAGACGAGCCGTTTCGCTGCTGGTCCATGGCCTCGCGCGCGCAGATCCTCGCGCGCGCCTCCGGCGGGTCAAGGACGGCGGTCGAGGGAGCCGCGGCATGGGATGGAGAGAGAAAGAGAGAAAGAGAGAAAGAGGAACAGACAGACTCCCGAGCATTCGGGAAAGAGAGGGAAAAAGAACCGAGACGGCTCAAGAGATTTATGCGTGACCTCCCGCGTTGTCTCAAACGCATATTTCCTGGCTGCCTAGCTTACCGTATACGTGCACGTGTGCGTGCTGTACATGTATACGCGCGCGCGCAAGCATACAAGCTCGAGTGTCCGTATACGAGAGTTATCCCGCTGGATTCCGACTCGCTCGCGTCCGCACGCGTTAATTTCCCGCGAACGCTCCGAAGCCATCTCCGCTATGCGCGATGATGCGTCATTAGCAAAAATTGAGCAACTCGCGTTGATTTGGTCGCGCGAGAAATCCGCGAACGTGCATCTCGTTGACGGAGAACCAACTCGTCGAGTCACGCGTCTGCGATTACGTGGACCAACTGTTGCACCATCTCGCTTCGCGTAATCGTCTGCCGTCCACCGGTCCTCCGGCTGATTGGCAATTAGACGGATACGCTGAGCGAGCCCTTAATGAGCCCGTAATCAAGGGCTTTGGTTTTATCTCGTTCGCGAATGATGTCGATTCGCGGTGTTTCGTTCGTGTGACGTCCTACGAGAGAAAGAGGGGAGGAGAGAAAGACTCGGAGAAGGTGGAGACGATTTCTCAGGGTGGAATTGGCCCTTGGCAAAAGTTTCAGCCATCAGTGATTAAGACAAACCCTCTTGTTTTTCCGAATGCAGACCTTCGAGGTCTGCAGGGATCTCTCCGCCGGCGGCGATTATCGTAAAATCATGCGCGCCCATCCGCCACGCTCATAAAAGGGCATCCGTGAATTATCAATGATCGTAACGCGTCCGCGTCCGCGTTTCACGTCCACTTTGTACCTTAACGCCCTGCAGTCGTCGATTGAAAAGATCGTGCAAAAATCGCGCCGAGATCGTTCCGCGTGCCGAGCGGAAAGCTGATTCCCGGACAGCGGAAGTCCGCTCGACCGCGGCCAGTAACCGCGGGCGGTTATCGAAAAAATCACACGCAGATGTTCGAATGATCGATAATCCTCCCACTGATACTTTACGTGGATATCTGCAAGTCTGTGCCCGCAGCAGATGTAAAGAGAATTCATCAAACGAGCGGATCCGGGGATTAATTAATCGAATACAGTAACGAATACAGAGTTCAAGCTAGGCACTTTTAATCGAGCCACAGTGATCAGCAAGCAACGATTTACAAGTGAGATTATCATTAGTTACGCGAATTGCATCGATTAGCAAATTATCGCAAACGTCCAACGAGCTGCACTGTATCCTCTATATCGATCATCGTCAAACTATGCTGGCACGCTCGTTCGATAAACGACACGCGGAAACGTCCAGCGCATGCACTTGATGCCCTCGCGGGAATCGAGCATTGATGATCAACGACGATCGCGAAGAGACGATGACGCGGCCGCGAGCGTCGTAAACGGGACATCCGGTCGTAACGTTTCCGTGCGTCACGCACCCCGCGATTGCGACGATACACGAAGCACACTATCCTCCTCGTCGTCGTCGTCGTCGTCGTCGTCGTCGTCGTCGTCGTCGTCGCGCTTTTCGCGCGCGGTTCGCGCGCGACACTGTTCCGCGCGGACGGCGCGGTGCGTTACGATGCGTTGCGTTACGCGGCGTTACGCTAACGCCGAGACCGACTCGGCGTCCGCGTGCACACTGACACCGACGCCGCTCCGAAGCTGCGCCGACCGCCTCCTCTCTCGCCGCGATACCGCCCTCTCTCTTTCGCACTCTCCACGCGCAATCCTCCTGCATCCATCGCCGCCGCTCCTCTCCTCTTCACCCCCTCATCACACTCTCTCTCCCTCCTCTCTTTCTCTCTCTCTCTCTCTCTCTCTCCCTCTCTCCCCCCTGCCTGCCCTCCCTCTTGCACCAACGGCGATTCCATTCTCCTTCTCTCTCCGTCCCAGCGCCACCCCTTCGTCCCCGTCACCCTCCTCCGCCGCCAGTTCTCCGTCGGGTTCTATATATATTGCTCCTTTCCTGCCTCCTCCCCCCCCCCGCGCTCCCTCCCCCGGCTCCAGCAACATTCTCTCCTCTCCACCGTTTATGTGCCCTTTCCTCCTCCTACTCCTCCTCCTTTGCCCTCCCCCCCTCCTCCTGCCGCTATCCGGATTATGTATCAACTCGCTCTGTCGTTCGTTCTTGAATCTCATCTGAGATCCTACGTCCTCCTCGCTCCGTTTTTCCTCCCCCGTTCCGCACCCTCCTGCTTTATCAAGCTTTGTCTCGCGGCTTTCGCGTGCCCGCGTAGTTACCTTCCTTCCTTCCGGTTCGCCGAAATCTATTCTTATTCTCTCCCGTTCACCGCGATCTACCTGTCTGCCTTTCTCGCCGTCTGTCGACGTGTTTATCACCGTTTCCTCATGCGAGACTCCTCGACGCGTCGCTCGGATGCTGATGCTGATCGATGATTCGCGCACGAGATCTGAAAATTCATTGCGAATATCTGGCCGCTGCTCGCCAGCCAGTCATCGGCCATTCCGAAATCCCGCGCCGCAGGGATTTCCCACTTTCATCCCGCGCTCGTGAATCCTTCAGGCGCTCCCTTCGAAATTCCATTTTCCCCTTCGTTCGTTCTCTTCTCCGTTAACTTGTCGACCGATCTACTCGGCGGACGGTTTGCATCTCTCATGCCGCGGCCTGACATAATCCGCGCGCATAATCGGATATCGCGAATACCCGCGTTTATTGTACATCCGATAATAATAATAATGATAAGCCGCGTATCCGCGCGCGCGTAATTCCCGATCGGAACGCGATCGCGGCGGGCCGGAAGCGCGCGATGTAATACACGCGATCTATCGCGTCATTGTCGCGGCGGGACAAGCCAGCTTGCCAAAATCCTCTTTTCCCCGGATTAATCCCATTCCTCATCCACGGCTCCCCCCTCCCCCTCCCCCTCCCCCTCCCAGCCACCACGCCCATCGGACCTTCTATAGAGGC
>JAHMML010000010.1:2448275-2726466 GCA_020341155.1 Eciton burchellii | reverse complement strand
CCCCCCCCCCCCCCCCCCCCGCCGTAGACGCGTTCTGCCGTCATAGCGACGCCACGGATCCCCCCTTGAACATTCAGCCCTCCTCGAGTGCGCTGCATGGTCGACTTGTCGACTGCTTCGACTCGTTTCCCCTCGTTTTCGTCTCCACTTTCCCGCATGACGTCTGCGATGTTTCTCTCTCTCTCTCTCTCTCTCTCTCTCTCTCTCTCTCTCTTTCTTTTGTCGAGACTCGAAGCCGAATGGAAGTGACCGCGATCGTTCTTCCGCTTCTTCCGCGGAAGACTGCACAAGGACGATCGTACGCCAACAGGTCGCTCGAATGGACTGGCGCGTCGATTGATGCAGCGGAAATTGTTGATGGGCGATCGAAACTGTTTCTTAGCCGAGCGAGTCTTCGACGGAGCGATGATTGGACTCGTACGTTGATTTTCAGGAGAAACGCGTACGTTCCCGCACGATAGCGTCGTCATCGAACCGAAAACGAACGGAACTCTCGTTTCTTGAGAGTTTGTCAATTTCAACAACGGAAGTAGCTTATTACACAGGCCAGGGAGGGGAGGCGGGAAGACATATCTGCGGATAGGACTGTAGAAGGGCTTTGGATCCTTTTCAAACAATCATCTCAACTTTTTGCCTCGAGAGCGCTGCAAGCTCCGAAGCGCCGCGAGCTTCAGCCACGATTTCGTCGACGTATCGGTTTTAGCGAGAGATTCCCGCAACCACACTCACGGTACTCGAGTCGAGATCAGAGATTCGCTCGATGATGCCTCTCTCTCTCTCATCCGGATGAAAGAACCACATCTGCCTTTTCAATATACAAACCGACCCGCGAAAGCATAACGATCGAAACGACATCCGCCTCTTCTTAGTCTTCGCGATGCACGCACGCACACACACGCACACACAGAATTACGTTACCCGCGGAAAGGGGTGGCGCGACGTTTGCTGCACATACCGGGATAATCGCCAACCTATGGGGTAAACACGCGACGAGACAATGCCGCGAACAATGGCGGCCTCCTCTCCCGCAAGTCTGCCTGCCTACCATCGCTATCCACGGCCGAGTAAGTCGTAGCTCGCGCTCTAAAGTAAAATACGTGCATGCACGTGTGAGGACGAGGGGTTGATAGAGGCTGCCGAGGGGGTAGACGGCCACCGAGACGCACGTACGTGGCGTGATTCGCTGATGCACCGCAGATGATGGCGGCCGCGCTCGGTCGAGTAGCGCAGCGCGTGTGCGCGCGTGTGTGTGTCGCATCCCCGCTCTCCCTCATCCCCGTTCCACCGTTCCGGGGAAGCCTCTGAAATCTGCTCGTGCTTCGGGAATGACTGGGATTTCCAGGAAGCGCCGGTAACAGCCACCACATCGCCAACTTCCGACTTCGCCGTCCTGCTTTGAGCATCCGCGCGGCGCGGCGCGAGTTCCTTTTATCTTCGAGATTTTTATTAAGCCCTCGGGTAACGTAATCTGTATGCAAATTGGAGCACTGCTCATGCACGTAACGAGACGTGTAACTCGCGCATTTCCGGTGCGCGCGTTTCGGTCGTGCGAGTCTTTCGATACAGCTTCGCTCGCGGTTTCCGCGAAATCACGCGGAAATCCGCAAACGCGAATTACGCGTTCCCTTTTCTCTTTGTACTTTCCCTCTCTCTCTCATCCTCGTCATCCTTCTTAATCTCCGCCCTAGCCTGGTTCCGATTCTCCTTTCGTTTCCTATTGGTTTCCATTTCGCTATATTTATTTCCCATCGGAAAATTCTGTACTCTCGGCGTACTCGGCGCACGCTGTTTTGCAGCGCGTAACTGCCTAATAATTCACATTTCGCCGGCGTTACGTCACTTCTGCGAATAAATTTTTTGTGAGCGCGCATAGACTTCTCCGCGGAAGAACGGGCGTCCTGGCGACACGTTCCTGGCGGGAATCGTATCCTCGAAGGATCTCGCGGAGTCAAAGCACCGACGACTGCGAAGAGCCGACCCCGTCGTGAACTCCTGGCAGTGATTCAAGTTTGGCCTCGATATCGCGCAATTGCCGCGCGCGTCCCCGATTACGATCGACACTCGGAGCTCGGCCGGCAGGATTTGCGGCCAAGCCAGATGACTGAAATCGAGTCAATCGCGATTGCGGGAATGCCGCTGGATCCTCGAGACGTCCCGATTTCGACTACGGGGCTAAAGCAAAGCCGGATACGATCGGCTGCATGGCGCAAAAGAGGGGAATTGCAGGCGAGTATGCCAGCTCGCTGCGGTTTTCACAGCAGCCGAGCGTAAAACGAAACATTCCCGCTGAAATCTTATTCCATTACTCCCCGTACACGCTCCCCGTGCTCTCGCCTCGCTGGAATTTTATTCGGGAAACGCTTTACGCGTCGTACGCCGGCAATTAATTAACGCGCGATAATCCCGCGCCGAGTACGAAGCCGACTCCAGACTCCAGTATCGGGCGAGTCCGCGCGCTAGAAAATTCATTCTAAATACCAGCCGTGGAATCAATCCGACCGGACCTGTTTGTCGAGATCTCGCCGACTCGATGCAGACCACCGCAGGCCGGAGGCTTCGCGCGGTCAGGGATTCCGAGAGCCACCGACATGGCTTCGCATCGACAACGCGGAATCGGAGCACTCGCGACGACAATGACGCGATCAAACTATAGAACACGCTTCGCATTCGGCGCCGGACGCTTTGTTCAGGACGCCGTTTCGAGGACGCCGCGTCTTCCTCGCCGATCCAGTTCCTGCTACTTCCGCCACTAATTAATCTTTCGTCAATAGACCGGCGGTGGCTCACGCGCCCGAGTGACTCGTGCACGCTGCACGATAGCTCGCAAAGTTCGCCCAACAGTTCGCCGACAGTCGCAAACTTGCAGCCGGAGTCCTCGTAGAGGACGCGAAATAGGAGCGCGGGAGAGCAACCGATCGCTTCGAAACTCGAGAGATCTGTTACAATGCACCGGAACTCGCTCGGAAGCGGCCAATGGATTTTTGACCTCCAAATGGCCGGCGACCAAATGCCACGCGAATTCAAATATTTGAGCGCTAGCGGCCGGCTGTCTTCTCTAAATGAGAAAATTTCCAAACGTTCAGGCTCACGTTTTAAACACGCAACCCTCGTATTTAACTACCTCGGTATGTTTACACTGCCTGCGAGTGATCCAAGTGGCACATCGCGCGTGAAGATTTCATTTGAAACGTACGTGCCGTCACAGCGGTCGCTTGCAAAAGGAAGTTTCGGGGAAACGGCAATTCGAGCAAACTCTCACAGCATTCGCGGAATCACAAGGTGACGTTTACATTGCGACGCTTATATCGCGACATAAACATTACCCAACGCGCGGAGACCTCCTGGACGGGGATTCGCGTCAGGAAAAAAAATAGTTACCGAATCACTCGTCGTTACGTAAATCGCACAGCTGGCGGATCTCGCTCCATTAATGTATCATGCAATAGCGCTGAGCTGCATTTTTCGGTGCTTCCGGCTAGTTTACGTGACATGCCTGCGAGATAAAATCCGCCGGGAGGAGTGGCGCGCATTTTATCTCTCCCTTTCCCCGGCGAAATCCCGGCTGGCTCCATTATTAATACCGGCATTACGGTATTAAGGGAAACGACGTATGCGCGCGATGATTACTCATGATTACACGAGCTGATATCAAGTACTAATTCGCAGTACTGAGCCGATGATGTTCTCCTTCCCTTCCGCGCGCATTGAATATTTAGCAATCTTGGGACTCCGAGCCTGATTGCCTCACAGAAGAGATTTGTTTGATCGGTAAATAAATGAGCGAGTCAAAGAGAATGAGAGAGAGAGAGAGAGAGAGAGAGAGAGAGAGAGAGAAAGAGCTCTCTGTCTCTCTCCATCATTTCTCCGTCGCGTATCCTCGTGCTGGGCCTCAGACTTTGTCCAGATAACTTCCTCACGCATTCACGGGTAGTAAGAGGAGCATCGCGCCTGTTTTAATTTCGAGCTGCTTCGTCCGCTGCTCGTGTTGCGCGCGCGCGTGCACACGGACACGTACACGTACGTGCGCGCAAAGGCCGCATTAAGCGTTGACACAAGGTGCGTTTACGGTGCGATGGAACCGAAGTTTTGCAAGGAGAGCTCATACACTCGCGCCGGCAACACGCCGGCAACACGGAGATTTACCGGAGGTGGTAGTAGAGCATGGAGCAGCAGCAGCAGGGGGAGAAGGGGGAGGAGAAGGGTGGGCGAGACACACAGGGTTATTTTCCGGCACGCGACCGCATCCATCCAGGAGGGCGGATATAACGAGAGGGTGGGACCGAATCATCCGGTGTAATTAAAACGCTCGCAGCGATTACGCGGTAACAACTGCGTGCACTTACGTGACACACTTTTCCGTGACAGCACTTGGTGCTGCGTGATGAAATTACACAACGGAGCCTTGACAGCTATCGAATCTGTCGCGCGATATCGCATCGCTGGTTATCAATGCTCGTCTTGTCAATGAAAGATCAAATATAGACGAACATCGCCAAACGCAATGTCTCCGCAATTTATTCTTAAACGCGTCGATAAAGCGAGACGGGCGAGACGGGCCGGGGGTACGCTCGTCCCGATGGAAACGTGAAATTTTTATAAGGGCGATGACATGGTTTGGCGCAGCACAGATATCAGATGTCCGCCGACGAAAACCGAGGGGGAAAGGGGAGCTCGTTCTCGAGATAAGTAGTCGCACAGCTGGAAAAACGCATCGCACCGCTTCGTTATGCCCGTGTCTCGCCATGGATCTCCTCTTCCCGCTAGACGTCACCCGGAGAAAAACGCGAGAGAGAAAGAGAGAGAGAGAGAGAGAGAGAGAGAGAGAGAGAGAGAGAGAGAGAGAAGCAAAGACAGGCGCGAAAGCGCGGCGACGAGCTCCTCGGCGGAAAAAGTCGTTTCGCGACAATCGCGCTTAAATAGATGCGCGGCCCGCAGCGAAATAAGCTCCCTCCGTTGCGGATTCGTGGGAAACGGATTACCGGAATCTATATCTCCTGACGGAAGCTCGGAGGCGATTAGGCTCTCAGCGGAGATAAATGAAAACCGAAAGCGGAACAAAGATATCTCTCATGACGTGCCTAATGATCGTTACGTAATTGTTAATCGAAAGAGGCCGCACGAAATCGCTCGAAAGTAAAACGAGTATCGATTAATGTTTTCGAGAAATATTAGCGTGTCTCGAGCCTGTCGCCACGGAACAACGTCGAGGAATCTCCGGCGAGGAGCTTCCGGGAGAAGGCCGCGTCTGAGGTCTGATCGTGCATTATTATACGCGGCATTAATCCCAGATACGATCACGTCCCACGGGAAATCCATCGTCAACATCGAAAACTCGTCGGCACGCCGTTCGTCCAAAGGGAACAATCGCCGTGTAACCGAGGGACGCACAAAGACGCCGATGTTCGTCCGAATGCACATTCAGCCGTGGGAATTTATCTCCGCATCGAGAGAAAACGCGAATGTCCTCCCCAGGGATGCGAGCAAGGTGTAATTCACGTTTTCGCGTTTTCCTGCCTCCTTAAGAAAGGTCTGCTCGGAGGAGAACGAGAATTCGATGCAACGCGAATGTGGAGCGAGATCATGGCGGATGCAACGGTCGTCCAGCAGCCTCGGCTTGGAGCAAGCAGGAGATGCGACTAAAACCATCCGCCATGTGAGATTAAAATGGACGCGCCTTCTTCAGCTTTCCTTTGTCGAATACTTTTTACGGCTCTCTCGATAATTCTAATCCCGATAAGCGACTCGGCTAATTCCCCGCTTGCATAAGATTCATCTTCCGTGTATCTTCATCGGATTCGGCGGAATTACCGCGGCGCTTCCGCGCGCGGAAGGTAGTCAACTGTGATCTTAGAGGGAAAACGTTAGATATGAAAATCAGGAAATCAAGAAGAAATAACGGGGAGCCAATCCCCCAAAGTAGGGGCCAAGTTCCGCACTTGCAGCAAGTTCCGCTGAAAAATTCATCCCCGTGGGCTACGCGATATCGCAAATTCGTCGCCGCGCTTCCGCTCGTATCGGCCGAGATCTCGCCGCCAAACTCCCGATAAATCTCTCAAGGTGCCCGAGAGGTTCCTGGGGCTAGAGCCAGGGTGGAAAATTGCAAGCAGCTCCGGAGCGGGCGACAGTCCGCAAAGAAAACGATTAGGAGTAGCTGAAGAAGCTTGATCGCAGCGGCGATGAAACGGGCAGGCGTTCTCGGGAAACGTTCCCTCATCGATAAATCCGCGCGATCCTTTCCGATCTCGAATTCGAGATCGCGCCGGAAACGCCGGAACTCCAACCTACCGCGCGAAAGAAAGAAAGTGCGCACTGAAGGAGGGGAGGGAGGGTAGGGCGCGAAGGGGAGCGCAGGTAAGGAGGGAAATTTGCGAGAACGCCGGCTAAGGGTGTAACCCGGTCGATAAACCGGGGTGGGTGCGGTCTTCCCTCATCCCCGCAGGCCGACAACCCCGACCCCGGTCCAGCACTCTCCTCCTTCCCTCCCGAAGCCTCCTCACCCCCGCTCATCCGAGTCGACGACCGAGCGTCGTCCCTGCAGCTGCAGGATCCTCGGAATTCTCCTCGTTCTCTCGGTAAACTCGTCAACCCACTTCGATCTCCTCCACGACGTCAACGATCTCTCTTTTCCCCTCTCTTTCTCTCCCTCTCTCTCTCTCCCTTTCTCCTTCTATCTCTCTATCTTTCCCGTCCTGTCTCCGGAAAGATGTACGACTGCATCCCGCGTGCACGCCCGATAATCCGCGTGCAGAGTCTCGGAAAAATTAAGCGGCGATGTATCGCCGGCGAGCTCCTTATCCCGAACAACGTTCAGAAACACTTCTGTGATCGATGAGAATCGATCAGTCGCCAAGTACGATTACACAATCGATGCGTCATCAACGCATGACTTTACGATAGCTGATGGTCGTCGTGCTGGATCCAATTCTCGAGCACGCGAAATTGATTGTGCAATCGTGCGCTTTTATGGATCGCGTGCGCGCTGTTGGCTGTTGTGCTCTTTTAAGCAAGAAACGAGAAAAAATGGAAACGATCCCGAGTATCGGCGCTCGAGGGGACATGGGAGCGGTAAAAGTCGGGACTCTTACCGTATTAAATTTATGCATCCCCGGATGCCCCTCTGGAAATGCATCTACGCGGAAAAGCGCGTATCGGTACAATACTGCATACCGATCGGCGTCTTCTGCGGGACAGATCGAAAAGTTCGGGTTCTTGCAGGGTTCGCGAGGTCACGCGGGGACCGGCGAGCTTGACGAACAGCCGTTTCACCGGCGTCTGCACATTGTCGCGCCCCGGTTTTCTCGCATTTCCGGGAACCGTATCCGTGTGTGCGTGTGTGCCTAATGGGATCGTGCTGCTTTGAGTTTGGGGATTTATGCGAGCGCGCACACGCGCGGGTAGTTAACGCGATATGAAACGGGTACTTGCAAAGTTTAATGACGCGAGGACGATTCGCGGCTCGTTGGGCTCTTCAAGGC
The DNA here is from genome assembly GCA_020341155.1 of Eciton burchellii. Taxonomy (NCBI): domain Eukaryota; kingdom Metazoa; phylum Arthropoda; class Insecta; order Hymenoptera; family Formicidae; genus Eciton; species Eciton burchellii. The sequence goes on along the minus strand of JAHMML010000010.1, from coordinate 2,718,991 downwards.
GTTTCGAATGAAGGTCTCGCGTCGAGTCGCGCGTCGATCATAGCTGATCGTTATTAGGGGGAGGCATTACGCGTATTTCGCGAACTGAAATAGAATTTACGCGGGGAGACCAGAACGAACGTCCGCGAGGCAAACTCGCGCGTGACCGTCGAAAACGGCAAGGCCATTTTTGTCACGGGGTCACGGAGTCCTCGAACAATCGTATTTGACAGTCGTTAAGCCATCTCGCGACTGCTCCCGCGAGGATTGCAAGGACACCGTATCGGTAATCTCAAAGCTCTGCTCTTTTCTATTTCCCGCGCGCGCGCCGATGCAATCCCCGCGCGATTTCTTTGTGCCTATCGATCCCCCTCCCTGCCCCGGGATTGGTCCTGGGGTCAGGCTCGGACGGGAAGTAGCGTAATTTGCCTGGCGTAGCCTGGAAAACAAATCGGCGACGCCCCTGAGAGAATTCGCGAGCAAACTCGGGGAAGCGCGACCTCGACGAATGACCTCGTCCTTTGCTCCGACGTCATCGAGTAATTTCGCCATAATTTTGCAAAGGTCCAACCGAGAGCAGATTCGCGCCAGATTGATCTGGCGTTGCTCTCGCTCGCGTGCGGATCGAGACACGTCGAGACCGCGAGAAGTTACATGACAAACATCGATAATCACCTCGCTTAGCCTCGCGAGATACGTTATCGATAAGATAAGCGACTTGGTTGAGTCATCGTGCGGTCATCGAGCGAGTTTTCTATGGAAAATGATCCGGCAGGCCACTCTCCATGAATCTTACACGCGTTAACGTCACGGGACATAAAAAGCAAGAGTTGAGAGGATTAAGACTTCGCCTTCCTTTTGTTAACTTTGTCGCAAGTTTCAAGGATATCAGTCAAATTGTAATAAGCAGATTGCGAGAAGTTGGCGAGCTTCCTGTCGCGGAAACTTGCTCCCTGCGTCGCGATCGCGTGAAAGAGATGAGGAAATAATCGGAAACGGAGAGCTAATCGGCAAAGAGGAGCAAGCTCGGATCTCTTGGAACGGACGCGGAACTTTATCGTGAAATAGGCACGAATTGCTTGCTTAAATGGCGCTTTGAGATGAGAATGGACTCTCGGCGAGATTATTTGTCCGGAAACGTTCACGGGAGATTTAACCGGACGGCGATAGCGAGTGCCGTCCTCGCGTCGAAAGTTTTAATTAATCGCAGTGCACTCTGAAAGGACAGAATCCGCGGAAGTTAACGAATTCTGTCGGACGTCTTGCCGCAGAATGCAACGCGACGGCCATGTGTGTGCGAAGTTTGGATGAGACGAGGAGGAGCGACTGGGAAAATGCGAAATTTTCCTGGCTTCGGGAGAGAGGGAGAGAGAGAGATTAATTCGACGGCTTCCGGCGCACTCGGCGATCACTCGTCAAGAAATGGAGCTCGTGAGTTTGAGCGGACATTGATTTGAGCGAGGCTTAATTGATCGCCGGGTTCCGTTCGTCTTTTTCACGGGGATGCAAGCGTTGATCGGAGGACATGTAAAGCAAATAGCTGCGACCGAAAACTATTCCATCCGACCTATTCGAATCGCCGTTTGACATCTCTTTGACGAGCGCGGGATTGGATTTTTTCCGCGTGAAATTTCATGAGAGCCCCTCGATCGTTCCCCGCTCGATGAGAAACGCTCGGTGACCAAGTCGATTAAACTTCACCATTTCTTCAGAGCGCCGCGCGCTTTTCCTCTCTCTCTCTCTCTCTCTCTCTCGCGCGTTTTTTTTTTCTCTTTTTGCGTGAATTTTCAGAGCCGCGGCAGAATCAGCCGCCGATTCTCCTGGCAGGTTTCCGCGCGCGCTGTTTCTCTCCGTAAAGAGAAGGGGAGGACGAAAAGCCAGGAAAGGAAAATTCGGGGATTCCCGCTGCATCGATACCGATATTTGTGACGGCGCGGGTAAGCGAAGCGGGCATGCAAATGGTAACCCGGAGGGCCGGATTCCCTTCACTGTCGGAGGAACGAGAGCACGAGCGCCGACGTCGATATCGCAGCTTTCTGCTTGCCGCCGGTAGCTATCCACGTCACGTCAATTCACGCCGAGCTTATCGGCGCTCGTTCATTTCATCTCGAAAGAATTGCGATCCACGCCAAACGGAAACGGCCGTCCACGCATCTCAGCATCCGCGAGTCCCTTCGACGCGATCGGAGCGATCTTGCGACGATATCTCGGCAAAACATGTCTTCCGTTGCCTTCCTTCTCTGTCTTCGAGATCAAGATATCACGTTTGATGTCTTCATAACGAGACGTCAAACGTCGAGTGCCTCCGATCTCCATCCCCGAAGATTTCGGAGAACTCTGCGGAAGCTTGACGACCTCTGCCGCTGTCCTCTTCAAGATTTGGAGGAAAGAATTTTACTGAGATCGCTCACTCACGCGGAGCATTAACGTTTGATCTCGATTCGCGAATATCCTCATCGAGAGAGAAAGGAAAAGAGAAACAGATAGTGACAGTCATCACACCGCTCTGATTCTGCTCACGATAGACAAAAGCGAATCCGCGCATTCGTGGTGGTCGCTGCGGGACGTTGCGATTGCCTCCCTCCGCGGGAGGCGAATCGTGCGCAAGTTTAATTAGTTTTTACGTTAATCGCGTCACAGTATAATGTAATTAAAAATCAATGCTGCGGCGCGGCCGACACGCGTTATAAATACACCATGTGTGCTGACCTTTCGATTAGCCCGTCGACGAGCCGCTGTAATCGCTTAATCACAAGAATCATATCGCGGACTACAACCTCGCGAGTACTATTTCACGAAATTGCGGGGGGGGGGGGAGCGAGCGTTACATCCATTATCGTAGTTTGGCTACGCGTGTCGCGCGATGAATCGCATCGTTCGGTGTCATCCGAGTACTTCAATGCTCGCGATCTTGAATCAGTCGCGTGTATAAGTTAGTCGTGCAGCGATGCGACCTTCCCTTCCTTCTACGATACGATAAATGTACATAAATATGTACACAAATACTCGATGCTACATTACTGAATCAGAGGAGTGTTTGATCGCGAGCATCCTGAAAACCTTTCGCAACTCGCAATGTTTCTCGCATCCTCGAAGACCGGCATTTCGGCAAGGTACTCTATCAGTCTTCTCCCTCGGATTTAATACACGTCCGACTTCATCCCGTTCCCTTCTGCTTAAACAAGCGCGGAACCTTTTCCGGTTCATCCAAGCGAGAGTACCAACCACGAACGTCCGACTCCCTTCACGTCACCGCGTCTGGTATCAGCGGACGCGTACGGCGAACATTCGTCATGTTTTCCGTGAAAATCCGACATTTTGTGCGATCTGCATTTCCATCTGCCGCGCATCCGCAACAACAACGAGGAACGTACAACAGCTGCGAAGAACTCGACATTTCTCCAGCGTGTAAAAATGAAATGCTACTCTTGCGCGACGCCGAGTTTGCGTTCCGCAAACAACGTTCTCAGCTGTTCGATTTCTCGTTGTCACGTCGCGACCGCGATATTGCGTCCGCTCGGGAGGGACCGAGATTACACGCGGACGCAAATGAATGGACTTTTCGTCGGTGGCAGGTAGAGCCGCGTAATTAAAATACGCCGTGTGACAAACGCGTGACACTGTACGCCCATTGGCAAAGTTTGGCCGCATCCATCGGCTCGCTCGCGCGAAATTCAGGAAGCTGCGAGAAACAGAAACAGACGGAGAGACAAGGGAATCAAGATTAGGACGTCCGCATCGCGCGCGATGCATCGCGGCGCTACGTATCTCGTAAACTCGGATATATATCCTTCGTCGATGGTACCGGGGACCGAGAGGGAGGCAGGCAGCGGGGGTAGGCTCCCCTTGGGATTCGTACGGAACGAAACTGCGCCGGCGGCCTGCTCACGACTTCCGGGCACGTAGTCCGGCTCTCGGATGAGAGAGCAGAAGAGTAAGGAAGCTTACGGGATGTCGGAGAGGCCTCCGAGCTATGCGTCGCTCCTTCCCTTTGTCTTCATTCGTCCGTTCTCCTTTTGCAATTCCGTTCGTCCCCCTCACCGTTGCGTTACTCTGTTTCCTTCGCGAGAGGATTCTCTCGACGGACCTCAAGCCGTTCTCGATTGCGAGACTGCAAGTCTCGCTTCAGGTCACGTGTCCCTCACGACACCCGGATCGAAAACGGATACAAGACCGGGCCACGGGGAGGGAGGGATCTTAAGCCGATGGAACATCAAGGTACGCGACGCGTTTGCCGAGCGAATGCCCGTATTTTCGCGTGCGGATACACGCATCGCGTATCGATACCAACAGAATCGAGCCTGCCGAGGTTCAGCAAGACTCGGCGAAGCCGAGTGGCGAGAAACGAAGCGGTCATCGATTAAATCGACCGGCCGGTCGAGACCGGTTCGCGGATTTCAATTATTCAAGTGCGACATCCTCCTCGCCTCTCGCCGGCTGACCCTTTTCTTTCATCCCCTGACTTTTCTTTCCACTAACGGGCGGTGACCGTCTCGCGTGATGTGTTCGTGGAAACGTCGCGGGGCGACGCGGGGAATACAAATGGAAACTGTGCCGCCGATCCTGCCTTTGATACCATCCGACGAGCGCGTAACCTGTTTCCTTTCTCTCTCTCTCTCTTTCTCTTTTATTCTTTCGTCTTTCTTCTCGATGATTCACCGATCGCGTTTCGCGTTCCGTTTAGCACGGAGGATGTATCGAACCACGATTCTAATTGCGTCAGATTCTTTCATCGCCCTGAAGTCCTGCTCGCAAGATTTTTGCACATCTTCCAGGTACTTGGACAAACCGCGCTCGGTTACGAATTTAATTAGCAGTCTTGAGAGAGAGGTTGTCCTTTTTCTGACTGCGATTCATTTATTCTCGGTTCATCAGCATGACTGACCAACTCTGCGAACGTGCGTTTATTCGTTCATTAATTCGCGATTCGATTGGATTTAGGAGACGTCTAAGGCAGATACTTAACGGAACACCCTGCTTCGAGAAAGAAGCATCGCAAGATAGAAATAGTATTACTTTGAAGTAATCGAAAACATCCAATTATTTTCAAAGCTGATAAAACTGACCGCGAAGAGTCGGTCGCAGGAAAGTTCAGTTCTGAATCGGCCGAATTTAATTGTCGGGAGCACCGCCTCGATCATCGCTCTCGCCATAACATTCAATTAACCGGACGGGATCGGCGAAATTAAGAATCCCCCGTGAACGATATTTCTCTAGCGCCAGTGACACGTGTGGATTACACAGAAGAGTAAGAGCCGCGATCGTTTTTCTCTCTTGACCCCCGTAAATCACATCGCCGCGGCGGGGTTAATGATGCGCTCTCTCTCTCTCTCTCTCTCTCTCTCTCTCTCTCTCTCTCTCTCTCTCTCTCTCTCTCTCTCTCTCTCTCTCTCTCTCTCTCTCTCTTTCTCCAGATGGCAGGTGGCAGCCAGGTAGCGGCCAGGCTTCCGACGAAAACGCAATTTAGAGATGTCAGGCGCGGGATGGAGGGGATGGAGACGAGAAGTACGGAAAATTCCCAATTGGTTAGCCGGCGACCGAGCGGCGTCGTGTAATCTCGCGGCATTCAGGCCCGCTGAAACATTCACCGGGGCCGGACGCGCTCGCGCCGCCATTCTCGTGCATTTTCCATCAGGTGGCAAGAGCGGAACACGGATGGATTAACTTCCGCGGATGCCTCCGAGGCACCGGGGTTGAGTTAGGGGTTGAGTTAGGGGTTGAATTAGGGCTGGCCGTTCCGCGCCGCAATTTATCCGCGAGGATCGAGACGCAGCGGCGGCCACCACCGCAATTAGGTCACCAATGTTGGGGTCACGAAGAAGATCAGTTTAAAGACCGTCCCGCGTGCCATCGTCTCGAATAAACGGCCGGCCGATTATTCTCGAGATCAAAAGCCGCGAGTTCGATCCGCGCATGATCCGCCGAGTGTCGCATCAACGACGAACGAGCTCTCGTGCACGGACAGGCTCTCTGCATGTAGATGATGGTTTAACGCAAAGTCCATTAACGGGCCCATTATATTCCGAATATTGCGCGCGTATATGGAACACGTTCGGTTTGGAGATGCTCCATAACGACCCCGCAAAATCCGTCGTTTAATTGTCTCGCAAGATCGAATCGCGGCCGCCCTACCGCAATTAGGTCACCGCGGTTGGAAATCAATCGGACGGTATCTACAGTATCCGATATGACGAACGATCAATCAAGGCGTAGATGTGCCCCCTGTGCTTCGACCTTTGTCAAGCATCAGCTGTAATCGTAATCTACGAATCGCTGATGCAAAGCTCCGGAGAAGAACAAGCACGAGCGATAGGATCAGATGCCGGCATCAAGCCAGTTCGAGGTTCACAATTTCCCAAGTCGAGACGACGTTCCGGCGATTCGCCGACGTATCGGCGACGCCCTCGTCGAAGAGCGCATTTTCCGCAAGTGGGTCACCGATGGCGCGCCATAAGCGCGCGCGACAGCAAGTGCAGCCCAACATCGGCAGCCGTTATCGTAAAGTAACCGAGACAATTTATTCATCGCGCGTATCGCCAGTAGGCCTACGCCATCAGTTTAAGAGCTTCCGCCCACCCGAGGGAGACACAAGCGCTTCTGACGTATACGAGGGTACTCCGGGAGGGTGAATGATACCTCCCGTTGGCAACGTACATTCACGGTGCATTATGCGTTCCGAGGAATCGCCACGCCATAAAGCCGCAGGAGTGACGACTCGACTTCTTTCGCGAGAGCGATCCGAATCGAAGTGTCAAGGTTCGTTGCGTCGAAATGCCCTGCGAACGACCCCGGCACGAAGGATCGGTCGATGATCAAGAGAGACGAAAAACACTGTTGCCGACTATTGCTCGATGAAAGGGTGCGCGCGGTAAAGGGCTCACGATATTGCGACTATGATTGCGACGGATGCTCGATGGAACAGTGATGACGTTCGTGCGTTCGAGTCATTATCGTGACGCCAGTCATTATTTACTCGTTAGAAGAAAGGGTGAACGCTCGTCTCGATATTAGCGCGAGGCCATCGTGCGTTTGGAAGCAGCGCGAGAGCGGCGTCCTAACGATGTTACGTGTCATTAAAACGCGATGGGCGCAAAACAAAACGGGGAACCGTTCGCACGCGAATCGATGCGAGATGCAGATTAACGAGTGAACGTTGCCGAAAAACGCTTTCCGGAAATTAACATTGATTTAACGGGCGCTTTGTGCCGAAACGCTTAATGATTGCTGAATTGATCAATTTTTTTCTCTCCGCCTCTCCGTAGGATCTAATTAATTTCCTGCGGAAAGACAGAATAGAGAGAGAGAGAGAGAGAGAGAGAGAGAGAGAGAGAGAGAGAGAGAGATGCGCAGCCTCGAGCGATGTCATTAACTGCATAGGCCAATGTAAATGAAGGTGCACCGCAGAATTAGCTCGCCCTCCTCGCCTCGTAGAACGCGACGGCGGAGAGTGACAGGCGGTGGGTAAAGAGTACAAAACCACCCCCTCCGGATGCTTCCGTAAAGCGTTATCTCGCTTTCACGCGCTAACAACTCCCGCGGGATTCCCACGGACGAATCCTCCGAGCCCTTCGGGCGCAAAGTGAACGAGGCCCTCGCGATGTCACTGCTGTTTATTAATAATTATGAGTAGCATTCTCGCCAACGGAACGGACAGTCCTACGTACGATGACATTTCGAAAGAATCTGATAACATATTATCACTGTCCCAGTACAGAGCTCGATTTATTTGGCAAAAACACTCGCAGCGTGCACGCGAGCCTTCGGTGCTTCACGAGAAATTAAATCCTCTGCGCGCGTTCATAAATGATTGCCTATAATGACTGCATACGATACGTTTATATAGTTTTTACTATTGAAGCGTCTTGTCCCTGTTTCCTGCTCTATATGGTATCAGTATTCATCCAAAGGGACGTGCCGGATGCGCTCTTTCACGCGTGCAATCGCGCTCGATTCTAAAGAGAAAAAAGAAAGGGAAGGAAAAGAGACAGAATTCGGGTGGAAGAAGATCCGGGAGTGGCCAGTACGCCGAAAGGAGTCAGTCAAAGAAAGTCCGAAACTTTTCTTCGCTTTTCGATCTCTCTCCTCTTCCCGAGCTCTCCCCGCGCCGCAGGTTGGATCGGAACTTTTCCACGGAAGCGAGCTTCCGGCTGGACGAAGGAGAATGCGCGATTCTTGCATACGCCGTAACGCGAAATTTTCTTGGCCTGAGGTCCTCCGGAGTTCACGGCAAACATGCCACTCGAGTCTCCTGCAATCCCCGACGTCCAATGTACACGTGTCAATGTAAAACCGGGGGGCAAGCGCCCCCGGAAATTTCGTACGCCGAAGGGAAGAAAGGAGCATCCCGCTAGCGTTTCGACAGCGGTGCTGACAGTGAGTTCTGTTTTGACAGCAAACGTTGCTCTTGCAGCTCGCGCCTTGTCAAACGTCTGACTCGAAAATCCTCTGACACGCAAATCATGTCCGCAAACGAACCGGCAATTCTAGCTAGTCAAAAAAGAGAGAAAGAGAGAGAGAGAGAACGGTAGTTTCGGATACAAGGACGTAGACGCGCGCGTTTGATGTTGGATGCAAAACGCATAACTGCTCGCGTCGGTGTATAAGTTTGATAATCGGTTATTATTAAATTGCACCGTACACTGCGTATCCATTATCAAACGTTGACCTTCCGATAGCCGCGCTGGTTATGTAATTTGAACCAAAAACACGGATTTCAATCGGCGGTAACGCCAGAATAATAACAGCCCTTGCAATATTTAGCAAGATAATCTTTGTTTCCGCGATTAATTATAAATTTTCGCACGAGGGACGCTCTGCCGGATCCACTGAGGCTTTTGAAGAAGGACAGAGCGCGCAGTAATCGATACTCGCATTAACTTGCCGCTTGCTCTGCGGCACAAGAGGGCACAAAAATAATGCCAATAAGAAAAACCCCGTAAACCGTAAACATTTTCATTCGCTGCGTAATCGTCCTCGCGACTGTCGGAAGACCAACGATCGATGCTGAGGACATCGATGCGTGATCGAGATTATCGAGGCAACAGTTGGTGCTGGGATATCAATGATGCGAACGCTTCCTTACCGTCCAACGACACGCAATGCCTCCAGACGAATATGCGCATCTCTGCGAGTCCGAGAAACGCGTTTCTATCTGGACCAGCTAGAGCTACCGATACTTCGCGTTTGCCCTTCTCGAAGAATCGATCGCACGTGCGAGCCGCGCACAAACGTACGCGTACGCGTGCTCGGACAATCGATCGCTGGATATCGAAGCGCTGCGAGTTATCGTTCGGCCAGCCAGTGGCAGCCTCGATCGGAAGAATTCCACGCTTGCCCGTGGAAGCTTTTGGCACGTTTTGGCACACGGTCGATCCAATTCGGAAGACTTGGACGTCGCAGGGCTCTCTAGGACCGCGGCGAGCCGCACAATCCGCCTTTGCTGCATTCTGATCGATGAGGACCGGCGAGCGTGCAGCGGATCTCCCGTTCACGAGCGACGAGGATCATCTTCATCGATCTCATCGGCTCTTCATCCATATGGATGAGACACTAAATATATCACAACGCTGATGATGCCCTCTCCCCCTTCGTCGCACTCCTGCGATCCCCGAGACTTTCCGCGAGAGAAATTTCCTCTCCTCCGATGTACACACGCGCGCACACACATGCACACACACGTAACTGCACACGCCGGCTAGTCGGCTGTTTTCCGAGACGCTCCGCTCTTCTCCCAGCGACGTAATGCGATTCGGGTCATGAATTATTCTCCGAACGATACTCGTCGCGTCTGCTTGACGAGGCGCGATCGTTCTTAACGCGCAGCGTTACCTCTCTCGATCCGCGTCACGCGGTTGTCGCATTTTGCGGATAATGAGACGGAGGTTACAACGGTCCCATCCGAGATCGTTGCTCGAGAACGGGGCAACGTGCCCGCGATGCCTCGATCGATAATCAATTCCGTTAAACGAGCGTCAAACGCTCGCTTCAACGAGCGAGTAACGAGCTCTCACAGTTCCGTCCTCGCAACTGTCGCTGATGATCGTTAATTATTCTGCAGCTCGCGTCCCGACGAAGCAAACGACCAGTGCTGTCACTCGGATTCTCAAAGTCCGTCGAGAATCGCCGATCACCCTCAACGATCCGATGACCCCTCTTTGCCCTCATCGCGCCCTCTCCTACTAGATCGCTCGTTTCCTCGTTGTTTACTGCGTACTTTGAGTTTAATTGATCGATTCATGAACGACCCGGTTTCTCAGGTGCGCCAGTCGCCCTCGCGCCACCGCCGCCGCTTTATTTACGTCACGTTGATGTGCGTCGGCGTTTCTTGCCATGGGACTCGACGAGCGAGCGAGCACGTGCACGTCCTTCCCCGTGGAGAACGGGAGCGCCAGGGTGTTCCTCCCGGCGTACATGGCGACCTGGGGCGCTGAGGAGAGCCCTCTGCCGCGGTAACGGCGGTGTTGCGCGGCAAGACGATACGACGCAACTGTTCTCACGAGGACCACTGCCCGCGGACGACAGGATGGGGGTGACAGGGTGGGCGCACCAGAGTGGAGGCCACCGCGCCGTGCCACAGTATGGGGGTGTGTGCACACACCCGGGACACAAACTGAGAGGGAGGGAGGGAGGAAATGGAAGCTGGAGAAGAAGCGAGAGAGAATGAGAGGCGGAGAGCAAGCGATGGCCCGAGAAAGAAGGAGCGAAAGAGGGAGGGGGCTGAGGGAAGTGAGGTGGCGAAGGAGGAACGCGGTGGAGAACGGCCAACCTGCGCGCAGGCGTGCTGCGACCTTCATAGGGTGTAGCTGCGTTGCACGTCGTCTCCACTCCGAAATGCATGTCCTAGGTCGTACATCAGGCAGAGGACATTCCACCCTGCTCCTCTCATATTCCATCCCCTCGCGGTCTCCTTCCCTTCCTTCTTCCTCTCCCCCCCCTCTCTCTCTCTCTCTCTTCTTCTATGATCGTGATTGCGAAAATCTCGCAGGAGCGAGATTGTTAAACGCGTCCTTCATAGGTGAAGGATAACGATCGGTCAATCTCATCATCGACGACCATTCGATATCGACTTCGACAATGTTTCGCCGATCACGTTCTGGATTTCTGAAAGCGCAAAGGCGCGGCTGAACTCGACAAATCGGCGCGAGTATTGGATCGATATATAGATGGAGAACTCGCGAAGAAGTCGGCGCGTGTGCGTTTTGCTGCTCGCGAGAACCGCTCCGATCCCGAGCGCGAATTGGCTCGGATTCGCGCAAGAAGCGAATGCTCTCCCTTCTCCTCTTCCCCGCGCCGATATCCTCATTGTTCCAGTTTTCTATCGGCTTGCGATGTGGGACGTCGCAATAATCGTCGCGCCACTGAAATGCCATTTGCCGCTTTGTCTTCCGCCACTAATCGTGGCCGCGTCGTGAGCCTTTCATCTCGTCTCATTCGGACGGATCGCCGTCTCGCGATGCTGGTTATTTCTGCGATATATGACGCCATGACGCGTACCTCGCGTTCTTCTCCGCGATGTCAACGGAAATTAATCTTTCCGCTCACTAGCCGGAGAGAAATCTATTAAACGCGGTCGGAAGCGCGCTCTTTAAAAGGCGGAGGAGCCGCGTTTTCGCATTTTCGAAAATGGCCATTTTCTGGACGACCAGGGAATCCTCAAATTTACGCGAGACTCGCAAGTGCGACTTGAGAGGCTCCATTCCACTATCATTCAATATTTTTCACCGCTTCACCGCTTCAGAAACTTCCTTTCTCTCTCCCTCCCTCTCCCTCGCGTCGGATATATTTCCCTCGCAAGCTTATGTAGGTTTCAGCCACCCTTTCGGATCCGATTTAAACATTCTCCATTCAACTTTGCTCCTTCGGAAACCTGATCCCCCCATGTACGATCATCACTTCTCATTTCCTGCTGCCTGCCGCGAAATTTCAACAACAGAGCTCTGTGGACGGAACGCGAGACATCCTCGCGATGCTGGATTAAACAGTTTGACATTTGCGTTTCGCAGCGACAACCAGTTTTCCTGATCATCATCGGGCTTGTCCGTCACGTCTGCCCGCCAATCGCGCGAACTCGCGATGATACTTGAGGTCGAGAGAACGAGAGACTGAATCGAGACTGAATGAAACGACGTCATCCAAAAGAATTGCCGCGCAACGTGAGAATAAGAAAAATCTCGGTTGATTAACGATTCCCCTGCGGGAATTATCCGTCCCTATTGCTCGCTATTTGAGTTTATCGCGTCGACTGGGATTGAGCCGGATGATTGATCAGCTTCCAACTCCGCGCTCGAATTCCCGTGAGATATAACAGGCATTTGTATCGACTTCCGTTCGGAATCGTAAGCTGCTCCGTCATCAGCGGATCGGAAGGTTTGTGCGAGAGGTTCGTACGTGCAGCTTGACACGATTGTATCGAGATTACGACAGATCTGAAATCGCTTCAACAGTCGAGCGATCTGCTTGTAGTCCTTTAAACTCGGAGAATGAGATAACTCAACGTGAAAGAGTCACGGCGCGGACAGTATGGAGATTTCGTGCAAGTTTCACGGAATCATCATCAACGAAACCGAGGCGATGACACGGAAGAGTGTAAGCAACGAAAGATTTACAACTTGAACTGCAACTTGAAACTCGCGCAAAGTTAAATACCGCTTCATCCTTTTTCGCTTCACTCACTCACTAATGGATTGTTCGAGGCGCGATTTATCGTTATGAAGCATTTAGCCCCTTACGGAGATAAATCCGATTGCTTCGCGGCGAGGTGTAATGACACTCGATACGCGTCACCCGCTTCACGAGTTTCTCATTAATTACGTTCCGTAATTATGTTGCGCGCAGAGGAGAGGCGATTCAGTTATGCTGGACCGGCCGCAGCCTTATCGCCGCAGCGTTGATAGCGCTATTAAATGACGACGCTGCGGTCCGGGAGGTATCGAAATTGGAGTAATTTCGCGTTTCGCGTTGACGTCGTTGTAAACACGTTGCGTTAATAGCGCGGCGCAAACGCCACCGTTGGAGAACGGATCTGACGTAACGGTGCAGCCGGCTATTATTCACGTGGATGACATTCTGGTGGATCGCGTCTAACATTTATTGTGCCGGCTCGTCTCTAATTCGGCCATTACAAAGCTTTGCGATGGCAGAAGCGGACCGCTCCATGAGACAATCGCGGCGGGATCAAGAGAAGGCAGAAGGAGAACTCGGTCGGGATAAGATCTCGTGGACCGATTCCGGAGTAAAGTCACGTCTCTTCTCCCGCAGCTCGTGTTCATTCTCTTTGCTCTCTTTCTTCGGTATCGCGAAAAGATAATTAACTCTCGGACAAACGGACAGGCCAAACGAAGCGCGCCTGCTTTCCATCCTTTCGATGTTTATTATCTCATGCGGCGTGTAAAGGTAAGATATGTTTCTTGATAATATTCGGCGTGCAAATTAATTTCCTTCGATTCCCAGCATAGATTATCTCATCCACTCGGAACCGTCGAGTTCCTCCGACTGCAGTCGGTAAAACTCCAAGACAAACGCTCAAGGATAAATGGCGAGAGTGATTGTCGATTAACGCGATTCGAATCTCAATGAAGAACGCCACGTAATTCTGTTGGTCGACGGATTTACGTCGCGATTCGGCATTCATCGCGCCGCTACTTCCGTCAACGGCACCCTCGGACTCGTCCTCTTTGTCTGTAACTATCAAAATGTTTTAACAATTCCCGCGCGACACCGCGACGATGCGGTACGACCGCCGAGTCTTTTCAACTTTCCTCGCCGTTGCTTTCTCTTCCGAACTTCCAAACTTGAGCGACTTGAGGTATCGGCTGAAACCGTAATGGCTTACGGGACGAGACGCATGCACGCGGGAGGAGTCCGAGAAACTTTTTACTCGACGTTGATCCGCCCCAGCGGCGCTTATAATGAAATACAACGCTCGCAGTAGCGTAAGCCGTAATGTAACGTAAGAGTGACGGGGAGACTCGTTCGTGAAGTGCAGAAATAGAGCAAGAAATAGAGATAAAATAGCATGGTTGCTCAATCATTATCTCGCACATTTGGAATCGCGGAAGGACGCGAAGAGTCTCGCGCGAGGTCTCTTCATAATCACCGCGGTGATTCTCGCTCGTGAAGAAATCCGCAGTTGGATCGTGTTTCGTATCGTGCTAAGTCGATTATTACGATGTTGCGAAACAACCCTAACGAGCTCTCTCCCTCTCTCTCTCTCTCTCTCTTTCTCTTTCTCTCTCTCTCCCGTCGAGGACGAAGGAGAGACCGAGCGGAGGCGTGAAACGGATTCTCACTCAGAGTCGCCGATTTTTAATTAATGTCAGGCGACGAGAAGAAACGGCTCTGACCGTTAGCGCGTCCCTCAGCCTCCAAACGATCTCTCGACCCTGTCGTGCCGGGGCGAGGCGTCTATCGGAAATCGATAAAGTCATCGACGGGCCGATGGCCGCCTCTATTACCGGCGCTTTTTAACGCTCGCCGTGCATGTAATCCTTGATACGTTGGTAAAGTCATGCAGACAGCCGATAGTCAAAGTTGTCTCGCGAGTTCCTTCGCGCCGAGAACGAGTCGAGAACGAGGCAGGAAAGGGAGAAGAAGAAATTCAGACTGATAACTTATGCAAGCGCGGGTCATCTTGAGATTTGCGGGGAAGCGAGATCGTCGCGCGCCCGCAGAGAGCCCTTTCGATGACTTAGCTAAATAGCTAATAAATGCATTTTGAGTTACGCGGATGAGCCAATTAAGCGTTTAATTGTCGTTCCATAGCATAGGCAGCGCAACGGAAGAAGTTGCTCGCTTTGTTAAAGAACTTGCGCTCGCAGTTCCCGGTCTAACAAAGCTCAAAAGCGGAGACGGATCGCCTGAATCGGATGAAACTCGCGCAACACGTGGACAATCCCGCGCGTTAAGCTGCGCGTTCCTTAAACCGTCGTTAAAGAATCGCAATGTTAGAGACTCGCGCTCGTCCTTACCTTCTCTGCCGAACTTGCGCTTCTTCTTGCCGGCACCGCCGCTGCCGGACGAGCTCTTGCTCGAGCCCTTGTCCTTGCTCTTCCAGCGTCCGATCAACATTTTCCGCAGCCTCCTCAGCGTCTCGAGGGTGGCGTCATCGGAGGACGCGAGGGTGGCGCGAGCGCTGGTCGCGCGCGGGCTGTACGCCTCGCGCACGTTCACAAAGCGCAGCTGACACGCAGCCGCGCGGCTCGATCCGCCGTTTGCTGATGCGAATACATGAGAACGACGGGTCCACGTAGCACCGTAGCCACCGTGCGATCCCGTCGTGCCGTCGCCTCGTCCATCGTCGAATGCGATCGTGGAACGTTCCGTCTCTATCGTCCTCGCGCGAGTCCGTCGACGAGACCGCGGACAATCGCGAGAACCGATCACGAGCCGGCTGCTGGCTTACCTGCAATGTCGCAGGTACGTTCTCCTTGTACGATCGCGAAAAGCCGGCGTCCTCTTGGTGCTTATGGTTACTCGAGAGTCGACTAGGTAAGTCTGATCTGATTGGCGAACTGCCAAGTGGCCTCGCGATTTGCTCTCGTTTCGGTTGCTTTTCAGAATTCGATGAATGGTAACAAGCGTATGATCATCGACGGTTCGACTTTACGGTGAACTTTTCGGTTAGCGTAGATATCGACGGCATCATCCCGGCATTGGTTACTTCAGTTGCCTGAATAGGCTCTGTCTAGGCACGTTCAATGAATACTCTCTTGGTAACCATGTCCATCAAGAGCACTCTTAACTATCCTACGCTGCTGATCTCGAGCTGTACTCGTCAGATCAGACTCGAGAGTGACAGCTGAAGATAAGTGCACAGCTTCCTAAAAATTTGTACAATTCCCTGCATCGTGGAGAACAATGTGCGCTAAGAGGAAGGCAGACTCTGTCAACGATGCCAACGAGAGAAATCATCATGGAGCACGAAAAGCTTGCCAAAATCCAGAATTGAATCCATATCGATGACAGCTGTCGATTCGGGAGAAAGTCACGATTGATGTCGAGAAGAGTTTCACGGATGAGCGCCCGGGCGTGCCACGAACTGATCGGAGCGCTGAATTCCTCAAAGGGATGACAGCTCTTCCCTAGCGAGGACATGGCGTCATTACCCTTGATGGAATTTCGTTTGCCTGCATCAATGCTCCCGAACGCTACTGAACACTATTTGCAAGCGGAATGATGGATAGTTAGCCGAAAACGATGCTTCTTCGGCTACGAGCCGCCCGGATTTATGACTTTTGTCGCGTCCTGCGCGTAACTCCATTCCATCACAATTTGCTAGACGCATCGAGTCCGTTAATCAGACGTCGTTTATCATTCGATATCGGCATAGCGCGCGTTGACTTCATGATGCGATGAACGGTCCCGCGCAACCTTCGAAGAGATTCGCGATCCCTGCAAATCCGCCTTCGGTAAATTCTCTCGCGTCGCTGCTTCAGCATCGTTTCGCACGAGACATCGAGCGTACCAAGCTCGCTTTGAGCTTGAGAATTTTGTCATCGACATGGTAAACCGTAAGGAAAGCGGATTAAAGATAGATAGACAAAGTGCCGTGAGATACCTTCGTCGGCGCGGCCACTTTGAGGAAAGAAGTTCGCGTCATCTGCCGAAAACTGCGATATAATCGACCACTCGATATCGCCGGATCATTCGATATCACCGGGGATATCGACGAGTCATGCCGCGAAAAGAAGAAAAAGCGACCGTTATTGACGCCGCCTGCGCAGCAAACTGACGATACCAAAAGCGAGGAGATTCAACGCTACGGATCAGTTAATTAACGAGGTTAATTGGATCTTTCGTTTCCTCGCTAAAGCGCCGATTAATTGGATCCGCGTATTGAAGTGATGGCTCGCGCGCAACCGAACCGCCATTTCACCTCGCGCAGTTATCGCCTCTCGATATAATAACGTCACATCGCGCGGGCATCGCGGAGAAAAGATTCGAATGTGTCGGTGCCGGGTCATCCGGTTGCCAATGCCCCCTCGCCATTCATCCCTCACGCCCTCATTCGTTGATCTTGATTTATGAACTGCCTGCGAGACTCGTGATCGAATCGGAGTTTGTATCCAAGCCGCGCGGCTACTCTCGAGAACGCGACATCTGGCTCTTTGAAAAAACCCCGACAAAATGGCAGCGTGACCTCTCGGTTAAAAGACAATAATTTTCATTGGAAAATAATTGTCTTTGTGTTGCAGAAGAAGATGCGCGAGAGGAAATGACGGTGTCCCTCTGTGCGATCAAAACCGAGTCAAACGACGACTTCGATTTCGACTTATGCTTTCGATAGCGAGCGTCGTCTCTAATAATCTCGATAACTCTCTGGAACTTTGATGAAGGTAAATTTGATGCTTCGCGCATGCTTCGCATGGAACGACAGCTGAGGAGTTCAGAAGAAAATTGGAATCAGACGCGACGTAGGCGGTGGATGTAAAGACTAATTTTTTCTTTCGCGCTTCCCGTTAATAATAAATCAATGTCCACATTCGCCTTTAAAGCCTTCCTTCCTTTCTCGTTGCCATGGCTATTAAGTATATCTCTGACATCGGCCGAGAACGAAACTTACTTGGGAAATGAGTCTTTTATTTTTCACGCCCTGTCCGCAAAGAGCAAGATGGATTACGCTTTCGTTTATCATCGGGAGCAGCGTGTTGCTCCCGATCTGATAATAAATTCTTATCCATCGGATCATTTACGCGTTCCTCTACGCAGCAACAATCTCTACGCGTCAAGACTTTCGATCACGATGACGTTTGAATGATTGCTTTCTTATCGCACCCGCTCGTGATGTCGATTCATTCATTCCTCTTTTCAATTTTCATTTCTCTTCCGTTTGCTCGCCAAACGCGGACGCGATTCGTCGCAACTTTGTCGCGTGATAATACGAACAACCGTATACAGGTCGCTTTCGCGGCGCAGTGCGCGACACCGGCAGAATCTCTCATGCGCTTCATTGATCCCCAGAGAGTCACAATGATAACGACTACTGTGTATGTAGCTGTGCCGCGCTACGATCACAATTTATAAACATTTGCTTGCGGAGCTGCGCAAAGAGCGACGCGGAGAAAATGATCCTGAGGATGATGCTCGTTTCTCATCGCTGTAACGATAAGTAACGATGGACCAGGTCGTTTCTCGCGTCGATGACATCCGTGCATCATCTCACGTAATCGTACATACGCCATTCATATATAGGAACGCCGGGCGAGGTTAAACGAGAAGAACGGAGGTCGAAGCCACTGCACGCCGCTCCACACGCGGTAGCGAGGTCAAGGCACTCGACGGTTCACCATATTGCTGCCCTGAGAGCAAAGTATCGGCACGTTTCTTAGATTTCCGGAAATTAGCTCCGATCAATCAGCGCGAATGCTGCTGAGATCAAAGACGGACCTTTGATCGTCATTTCTCCCCCCATTGAGGAGAATCGGATAATCAGTGGAACGGAGCGAGCAAAGGTCACAGCGGCCGGACTATGCGTTGTTTCGCACTGCACCGCAACGAAACCCACACGATTGAGGTAGTCGGCGATTTTACCGATTGCGGTCACGATCAAGTGCGACGACGACGACGACGACGACGACAAGATTCGCTCCCTCGCGTTCCGCGGGAGGATCGCGGTCGATGGACGCCGACACCGGATGGAGAACGAACTCGAAAGACGGGACGCACCACCACGACGACGGCAACGACGATAGCCAACTACCACTACCTACACGTCGTTTCACACGGCGCCAGCACCAGCACGAGCACCACCAGCACCGGCGAAGTAGGACGTTATTAGCCGCAGGCCGGCGATTTCTTCCCTTGAGCCGCGTGTGCGGTCCGCTGCGACTTGTCTACGGGACGACCGGCGACGACCTCTCGTCCGAGACGACTTTCGACGACGAAGGTCGCGATCGATCAGTACTTTTCGAAAAGGACGTCCGCATACGAGGGGCGAGTGCAAGACGCTGGGATACAAACTACCACCAGCGCTACCGCCATCATTACCACCACTACCGTCGCCACCACCACTACCACCACCACCACCACCACCACTACCACTACGACGGTCACCGGCTACACGTTGTTTCACACGCTGCTGCAGCGGTAGCAGTAGCAGTAATAGTCACCAGCAGCAGCAGCAGCAGCAGCAGCAGCAGCAGCAGCTGCAGTGGTAGCACCAGAGAGGGGCACGACACGTTACCGGGACGCCCGGAGTCCCGGCTACATCATTCCCTGCCACCCCTGCCTCCACCTTTCCCGGCGCTTTCTTCCTCTCTGCCCTCCCATGCTCCTCGCCCACTGTGACGTCACGGGAATGGAGTCGGGGATCGATCCCCGCGTACGCCCACCCAGGCCCCCGTCCTCTCTCCCTCTCTTTCTCTCTTTCTCTCTCCCGAATCCCAGTACTGACCGGGTAGAAAACATTTGACTGCACCCCGCCAAACTCCCAGTCGAACTCCCAGTCGAACCCCGGGATATACCGGACGTGCAACGTACGTACGCAACCGGCGCCACGCGCCCACGCGATGCGAGGAAGGGCGCGGAAGGGCGTAATTCCTCTCGCCGGGCGGCAGAGCGCAGCGGCGAGACGCGGGAAAATGAAATGAGAATAAATGAAAGTTGCAAAGCGGGAGCGCGCCCTTTCTCAAGGCACCTCTCGGATGTTACATGCCTTCGGCGAAAGCTGTTCTTTGAGCGCTCAAATAAGGAAAGACCGATAAATGTTGCACATCCGAAGGAAGCGTCTGTCATAAATATAGCGGTTGTTACGTTTTCGTCGCGGAAGTCGCTAAGTAACTTGCGCCGGATTTGCATTTCTGCACGTAGTATTTCTCAAACTTGTATTTCGTAAAGGCGGGACGGCGATTTCTTTTCTTCTTTCTTCAATCGACGCAGTTACGTCGTGGAGTCAATTCGCGAGGGTGCCGATATTTCATGGGAAAATCAGTCAATTCGCGAAAACGTTTGCTATTGTTGACCTTCCCTTCGCTAACGCGCTGGGTTTCTCCGATCGCATTGTCCGGCTGAAAAGTAGCAGAGCAGCCTCGCGAGATGTTACGTAATTAATAGAAATAAAGTCATCGCGCCGGGATAGTCGATGATCGTTTCCGCGCTTATAAGGCGCGTTGGCTCTCCGGCTTCGGGCATCGAACATTCAAATCCGCATCCGCGGATCGGTTGATCTGCATAGATATTGCATCGTGCATCGCGCGCGCGTGAGAATTCGGCAAACTATCCCATTCCCCCCATCCGTCCCATCGGGAATTCTTTTGTTCCCGGGAAGCGCCTGTGCGCCAATTCAGCGTTCAAGTGGCATTAAAGGAAGGCTAATATCCTCACCCGGAGTCTTTGATCCCTGATTTCTCGTCGCTGCGTTCCGCCTGCGAGGAGACCCGGCGAGACTGGCTGACTCTGAGTCTGTACCGGCTCGGGATGAAGGGAAGAGAAGCGCCCTGCGCCACCCTTTGATCAAAAGGAGACGAAGGAACGGCCGATCACTGGCTGTTTGATGATAGCAAGAGCATCGAAATCGTCTCATTCCGTCAACTTTGTCGGCCTCTTATTATTCCGCTCCGATTCGAGCGAATAAACGCAAACGATGCGTCGTGTCAATCAATGCGAGTTTTCATGATGGGAGTATCACGGTGAATGATAAACTCGCGAGAAGAGGTAACGGCAGGAAAAGATACCGGATATAATAAAATATGCAATGACTGATGACCTCTGCGACTTGCTTTCTCGATTAACGAAAATCCATTCAAAGCATTATTTCATGTGCTTGCCGTTTCGAACGTTTCCTCAAAAATCTAGAGATTTAATAACGCAGTGTGACAACATTTTATGCGAGCAACCAAGATGCTGTTCAGGCCGTTTCAAGTCGAAAGAAAAGCTTCTCGCGTCCTGCAGCATTTTCGTTTCGTCATTCGCAGCCTGGTTTCTTTTTTCTTATTCAATCGCAGCCAGTCGTTTATCCGATCGATTATTGACGATCAATTTGTAACAAAATTAATCATCAAATTGCCGTTTAATATCAATCGTTCGTAATGCTGTTCGTCTCGTATGAAACGCAAGGCTCGAAGCTTTCTTCCGTGTAGGCGACTCGATGCGTCTCACGACCGGAAGAACGTGGGCGGAAGGATACATCGGCGAAGCGACGCATCGGCCGAGCATTTCGCCGAGGTGCAATGTCAGTGACCTCATTTAGTCCAGCCAGAAGAGCGATTAATTGCTTCGCCGTTCCAACCGCATCCCGAGAAAAGAATCCGATTGACGACACGATTCTACCCACGACAGCATCAAGGTAGGTACTGATCTTGTTCTTATCCATTAAAAGCATGTATCGTTCGATGCATCTCGCGATACAAGCGAAAGCATGCGTGGAGTGCACGTACCAATCTTTCACGAATGCTTGCCAGTTCTGGGCTGAATGATAATCGATTGATCTGGGAAAATGACAAGGATCGGAAGCTCACATAATGCCGCTCGCATAATCGCGGAAATCGCAGCGGTTCGGATGGCGATTGATCTTGAGATCCAAGCAACCGACGCGATGCTATCTTTGCTTCACCGCAGCCTGCCTGGGCAACTTTGAATAACTTGACTCGAGATCGGTCAAATGGGCGAGTAAACAGGTGGAGGAACGAAGCTGGGGTGCTAGCATGTAATCGCGGGATCAAAATTCACGCGTTTGCGTCAGGGCTGAGAGATCTCGCGGGACGACGGAAATCCGATCTTGGCGTTTCAGTGCTTCGCTGCGGATTCGGAAACATTCGAACCGTTACAGCGATGTCTTCCTTTATCCCTTCTCTCTCTCTCTCTCTCTCCCTCCCTCTCTCACTTCTTTTTTCTTCGAGTGCGAACGTGCCTCCACACGATGCGCCCGTCTTCGTGCCCTAAGAAGCTCATTTGAATGCACGGTCATACGCCGTCACGTCGCGCGATTTGCGTCTTGTCTAGGTCGAATTACGAGTTGCAAAGCGTACCTTTGCCCGGGATTATTCCTGGGAAAAAAGCGCCCGGGATACTCTCGCGACTTCCCATCGGAATAATAAACGTGAACGGCGAACGGCGAATTCACGATGAAATTTTCGCGGCGCATTATACGGCGATGCCTAGCGATTCCTTTCATCGGTCTCACTAGCAAAGGAAAGGTCAATCAATCTGAGAATATCCTTGATGGAAACTCACCCTGTTTGCGTCGACAGATGCGCTGCTCCTCGCTGTTCCACCGGGCGTCGTTGCAGATGTAGTTCCTGGCATCGTTTCCACGCCGGGCGATCATCGGCAAGTCCCTCGGCGGAGGAGGCAGAGGTTTATTAGCGTCGTATTCCTGCTCCGAACAAGCGCCGTCCGTGCGGCACTTCGAGGCGATCACGTTAGCGCGGACTCCAGCAGTGCATGGGGAATCGAGATTCGCGTCGGTTCGATCTTGATACAGAAACACCGAGTCGGTGTCGGAAGTGCTGTCCTCGCTCCTGTGTCGCCTGGTGGGTGGTTCCGGTGCCGTGCCACGTTTCGTCGGCCAGCTACCGGCCGGCAGGTCGAGCCCGGCATTAGCTTGATTGGAGAAACTCACTCTCTTGGGCCCCGTGCTTCCGTACTCCACCGACTCGCCCCCTATAAGGCTACCCCTCTTGAATATAGGATGTGGCCGCGCTCTGCCATCGCCATCGTCCTCCTCGACGTGCGTGCCGCCGACTTCCGGCTTCCGCATGGATGTGATTCCGCAGCTTGGCCCGCGATCGGCGACCGGTTTCCTGCATGCCTGCACGTTAAAACTCGCACGTTCGACCTCGTTCCTGTGGAAGTGCGGAGAAGCGCTCTTCGACCTCGGCGCGTCGCATCTCGCGGGATTCATCGTCGCCTCCTGACGATCCCGCAGCGCCTGCTGCGGCCGCACTATCAGCACCGGTTGATTCTGGCCCTTCGGTGCCTGCATCAAGGGCAGTTTGCTCGGACTCGTCTTGGGACAAGACGCTTGCTGCGCGTTGCTCCAGTAAGTCGCGTCTCTGTGAACGACGCCAGGCGCCGTCACGCTGTGACCCGGGAACGCCTGGTTCGCGTTAGGAATGGCCGCCATGGGACTTCCCGACCTGGCCTTGTAATACGCTTCGTACACTCCGTGCCCCATCGAGTTTTGCTCGTAGATCCGCCGCTGCTGCTCCTCGTCCAGCCTCTTCAGCTGCTGCCAGTACACCGCTTCCCTCATCTCCGGCAGGTCGACCTTCGGCGGCACCGGTCTTGGAGCATAGTTCGGGACAGTTAGCTTCCGCTGCGCCTCCAGAGCCTTTTGCTGCCAGTAGAAAGCTTCCAGATGCTGTCTCGTCTCGCGTTTCGACGGAGACAGCGGTCCGCACAGTGGATGACCCTGTTGCGGGCACGTCGGCTCGCTGACTCGTTGAACGTACAGGGGTTCCTGTCGCGATTGCGGCCGCGATGTTCGACGTTGCTCGTAGATCGGCTCGCGTTGAAGCGAATTGGTGCTCGTGTACATCTTGTCCTGGCTGATGGTCGGCGATGGTCGCTGTACCTCCAACATCGATGCTGACGTCGGGGCTCGATGCTGCTGAACGATATCTTGTCGTCGCTGCTGGCAGACGCCTTGCGTCACTCCAGGCTGGTCCTCGCGTATCGGCGATCGCGCAGTTCTTCTTCCAGGCTCGTCGGACGCTCGTCTGACTTCCGAATCGCGCGGCTTGAAGCTTTGCGGGGTCAAGCTCCGACCTTGAACCCGGGTTTGGACTCTATCATCGACGTCGTGGCATGACTCGAGCGGGCTGTACGAAGCAACCGGTAACTGACCGCTCTCGTGCTTGTTTGCCTTCATCTCCGACGATGCTGCGCTGCTCTGCGCGGGACTCGCTTGCCGATGATGCCTGTAAATCGGCTCGGGACGCGAGATGCCTCTCGGGAGGCCGGAAGACGACGCGGTCCTTTGTCCCGCGGGTCTCCCAGCTGTCGAGGCGGGAGAATCCCGGCTGACATCATACTGATGTCGCGCCTCGATTGGCACGATGCCAGGAATACCATCGCGCGAGTCCACGATGGGAATCGGCGAGTCCGCGTTGCACAGTCTAGCCTCGTTCGACGGCCGAGAAACTCGAGACTGACAGACGACCTCTCTCTTTGGCGAAGCTATCAGGATCTGGTCGTTTGGTTGCGATCTCCTGGCCCGGGGTATCGCGGACGGTGACGTTGCCACTGTTGCTCCAGCTTTCGACGGTGATACGTTGCGCACGGATGTTCTCTCCCCTTGGCTGGAAGATTCATTTCTCGAGTTGGCCTCGGTATCTTCGTGATTCTTCAAGTAATTCCCGCACGATTCTTCGATCTCCCGCTTCGACTCCGCCTCGTTACCTTCGCAAGATTGCTGGCAAGAAGTCTTCAGAGGCGATTGCTGATTCGACGAGCATTTTTGCTCGTAAACCAGCTCGTTCTTCTTCATCGGCGAGTTCTCCATCGTACGATCCGATGCGTTCGCGTTTACAAAATCTTCTTCCGGGCACGGGATCGACGGAGTCTCGTCGTAGACATGCTCGTCGACGTAACTGTTGGACGACGGTGACTTGGCTGGTCGAGCTCCGTTCTCGTAGATCCTCTCGCACATATCTTCAAACGCTAATCGCTCGGCGGGCGAGGTGCGGGCGCTGCTTCGCGGCGAGTGCAGATAATACTCGCCGCTCTTCGAGCTGGACGGCGAGAACTCGCTCTTCTGACTGGAGTTTGGCGTACAGCTCGAATCGGCATAATCGCAGGACTTCTGGCTGGATCCGGACGACGGGTACTTTGGCATTCTGCCCATCAGCGGCGCCTTTTGGGTTTGATTCACGATCGGCTGCCGGGTGATCTTGACCTGCGCGGGAACCGATTGCGGCATCAGATCCACGTCGTCCAGCTCGTTACCGTCGCTCTGATAAAACGCGGACTGATTCTGGTAATCGGCATTGTCGGCGTACGCGTTATTCCGATACTCGGCGAAGTCGTCGCGCGGCTGCTGATCCATCCCGTCCTCGTAGTTCTCGTAGTTGCATAGTTCCACGCGCGATTGCGGGATCTCGGGCAACGGTCTGTCGATGGGATGAACGATACGAGGCCGCATCAGGTACCGTTCAGCGGGCGGTGCTGAAATCCGGCCGGATGCTCCATGATTCCTCTGGAACAGATAAGTGCGACCGCCATGACCCGGCTCTTGCAGACTGTGCTTGCGCTCCAGCTGGCCGTATCGCCGGCTACCGTCGTGCTCCTCCCGTCTCTGTCTCTGTTCGTATTTCCTGATGTCGGGCGAGATACCGAGCTGCCCGCCACGCTCCATCCATCGCTCGTCCGGCGCGATCGAGCTGAGACTCGAGTCGGTGGTGTAAGATCGCTGGCCGCGGCTTCTGTCGCGCAGCAGACGCGCGTCGTCCGTCTGCAGGAAGTGATCGGGCGTGCTGGTGATCGGTCCCTGCTGAGGGAACAGCTCGCGCTTGATCTCCTCCAATCTCTCCTCGATGATGGAGCCGTTCAGGCTGTTGTCCAGCTTCACGTTTCTCTTGATGTCCTCGTTCAGGTTCATCGTGTCCGGCGAGCGCGTGTAATTTCCATTCTGCTGGTAGCGGGCGAAGTAACGCTCGTCGTACTTCTTACGCTCTTTCTGCTCCTTTTTCTTATAGTCCTTTCGGGAATCCTTCGGCGAGAAGATAGCCGGCAAGAGGCGCCGGAAACCGAGCTTCTTCTTCTGCTTCTCCTCTTTCTTCGCTCTAGACGATCCCGCATCCATGATGAAGTCCTTGATGAAACTGGCGTAACCGTCCCGTTCGCGATAATTCTCGATCACGTAGGCCGTCTCCTTCGTGAAATCCTTCGAACGGATCACCGTGAGGGAACCGACGACGGTATCGTCTCTGTTATTACTTGAAAAGTTCTTATCGTCGCTGAGATATAGCTCTGACTCTCGCTTCTCCTTCTTCTCCTTCGCGTTGATGTCCTCCTGGATCTCTAGCTTGTTCGAATTCGAAGCACAGTAATTATCGACGTCTGTTGCGTCAGCAACACTTTCTTTCAAGCTTCGATGTTCCTTGTCGCGAACCGTCGCCCTTGTCGCGGGGATTATATCGGCTGTCTCTATTTTCTCATCCCACCGAGCGTAATCTTGGCTTTCCTCGTGATCGTAAGCTTCATCGAATTCATCATTGTCATCCGTCTGAATCCCTTTCCTCTCGGCAATGTCTTCGTCGACAGCCTTGATTCTGTCCTCCAGACACGAGTCGGAGTCGACGGTGCTCACAGTGCTGTTCTCCAGAATCTCCTCCGAGGCTCGTCTCTTGGATTCATCCAGCGATATTTGCCTCTCTGCGAACTTAACCGGTCGTTTGCGGTCAAACAGCAGCCGCGAGTCGCAATCCTCGATGATGCTCTCGCGCGAGGACACGCTGCCAAACTCCTCGATGTAAGACGATCTCGATGATTCCGACGAGTTGCGCTGCAGGCGATTGTCCAGAAATTCCCCGGACCAGCGTTTCTCCACCTCCGATACCTTCTCGCTGTACTTCCGCTTGATCTCGCTCGGCGGATGATCCTCGGTCTCGCTGATGCCGCCGTTGTCGGACGCGTAATCCAGGTCGGTCTCCAGCAGCCGCTTCTCCTCGATCTTCAGCCGCTTATCCAGATTGTGCCTCTCGAGGAACTCCTTATCGAATCCGGAGCTCAACCTCTCGCCGCGGCTCGACTTGGGCGGCTTCGAAGCATAATTGGCCCGCAGCTTCTCCTTGTAGCTTCTCGCGGTGCTCGCCTGGATCCCGGTGTTCAGATTCCTTTGGAGATCCTCGATTGTCGTCTGACTCTTCTCGAGGCGATCTTGCGCGTCTCTGTCAACACTCGCGTCTTCTCCACGAACCTCGACGGCTTCCCTGTCGCCCAAAAAGCCTCGCTTCTCGATCTCGTCCCTCTCACGGCTTAGCCTCGCAGCCTCACACGCTTCGTGGTGTTTTCCAACGCAGCTCGCCTTGTCATCGCCTACCTCCGGTAGCTCCTCTTTAACTTCTCGCTCGATCGCGGCCGCTTCGTCGATGATTCTCTGCCGACCCGATGACGGATCCTCCGAAGATTTCGTCTTCGCGGAGGAGAATGGAGCCGCCGCAAGCGACGAGTCACGTTCTCCCGCGCTTGCGGATTCTCCTGACAGCCTCAGCGCCACTTCCTGATGCCCTTCGGCGATCACGTTCGCCGAATTCGAGCCTCCGATCGCGACGCTGCCGACTGATGATGAGCTCTCAACGAGCTTGACCGGTCTGACCCTGCTCTTCTCGTTCGTCTCAAGATCGGTATCTCTCGATTTTGACGCGAACGCGTCTTTCAGCAACGAGATTCCAGATTTACCGTTACTCGTTAAGCTCTGCTCTTTGTCTTTCGTTTCCTCGACAATGCGCGGCTCCGAGCTCAAAGACACTCCACGCGACGTCTCGTTCTTCGTCAGCAGCGAGCCGTTGGAGGATTCGAGAAAGATCTTATCGACGATAACCTTGTCAATCGAGAAAACCCGCACGTCCTCCGCATCCGCTTCCTTCCCATCACCCTTAAGCGGGTTCTGATTATGACGCGCATCCGTTCCCGAGATGTTGCCACCAAACATTCCCTCCATTGATTCCATGCTGGTTCGCCGCGCACAGTTTTCCTCTCAGGGACGCCTGAAAGAGTTCCATTCTGAGTTTCGTTCTTGACAACTGATAATAGAAATACAATCGAAACATATTCGAAACATCGATCAAATCAAGGGACGAAGGGTATCGCCGAGGTCTAAGTATTAGAGAATCAAGAAGATTCCTGCTCTCCTTACGAAATCAAAGTTAGTGAGACACATGGAAAAGAGAGAGAGAGAGAGAGAGATAGTTGAGCGTTGAGATGATGCTTAATCCCAGCCCGTGACATCTTATCACCGATGGTTTCCGTCAAAAGGACATTATAATCCCGTTCTGAGGTCTCCACGCGCGTAGATCCTATCATTACGCGGCGCGCTGCTCCGCGTGACCGTATTATTATCTCGCGACAGGTAACGATCATTCGTCGGACATTTCGTCGCGCTGAGAAAGAATCGAACCGCCTTAAAAAAGCAAGAAAAACCTGCCGCCGAGAAATAGGACGCTCTGGGGAGGGGCAGAGGGGCAGGGACATCGTACCCTGCAATTACTCGATCGAGTACGATCGCGGAGCAAGCACGGCCAGCCGTGCGCCCGCCGGGGGGGAGGGGGAGGGGGGAGGGGGAGTATGCGGAACGAAGTCGGGATGGCTCGATAACTGGGCGAGCGGTCGACTGAAATTTTACCGAGCCGAGCCTGAGGGGGAGCCGCCGCGCCGCTATTTAACCCGGTCAAGTACGTGGGTGGTGTTGGTGCCCGCATACGTGCGGTCATGTGCACCGCGAGCAGCCGCGTGTATACGCTCGCGAGCACGTGCCGACACGAGCGAAGCAGTCTAAACAGCGGGCGCGCGCGTGCTGTAAACATCGGCAGACGGAAAATCTGCTCCGCGTCGCTCCGCGTCGCCCCGCGCGGTCAACGCTCGTCCGGACGCGAGGACGCGCGATGGCGTGAAGTCGCAAAGTGCAACGACCGTGACTGAGTAGATTCGGGAGCCTGCGAGGCGTCTAAAACGAGAACACGTCGAATCCCTTTGCCTCGACGGTGGCAT
Organism: Eciton burchellii; assembly: GCA_020341155.1. NCBI lineage: Eukaryota > Metazoa > Arthropoda > Insecta > Hymenoptera > Formicidae > Eciton > Eciton burchellii. Next base: position 2,690,368 of record JAHMML010000010.1, on the reverse strand, counting down.
CGCTCGCTCGCTCGCTCCCGCTCGCGTTTCCCCTTCGCGAGGATCGCCTAAGCGATCAGCGTGATCAATCGCGTGTCGCGAGTCACGAGTCATTACCGGAATCTGCATAAAGCGGAGATGCATAAAGCGGGCTCGATGAAGAGACTTGATAAAGAGAACCGAATGCCGCGGTCGCATGCCGGCAATCGATGTAAATGAACGAGGATCGGAAGGCGCGGAGAGAAAGGAACGCGAGTGAAACCGCACGCTTGAGAGAGGCAGTACACGCGCGAGATACTACCCTCGCATTCGCGAACACCTTTACTACCCCCCTACGGTGCGCCCACGACAAAGACACGATTGCGCAAATGACGGAAAGGAGAAAAGGAGAAAACAGCAGACGACTAAACTCTCGCGGTGAGAGAAATGTCGCGCACGCGATGAAATTCATCGCGAGTGGCTCCCGTTAACCCGGAAGCCGACAACGCTCAAAACTGACCGCTCCTCGGACAGGCCCGTTGCAATCCCATTGACCCGAAGCGTGGGGTTTAACGACACTCGCTGTTAATCTCGCGTCAATATCGCGGCGCGCGTAAATCGACGCAGGATTGACGCGCGATTAGCTTCTCGCGCAAGCACCGGTCGTGGACGTCTATCACCCTCGTGGACTCGGAGAGGGAGGGTCAATCGGACGTTCAGGTCACGAAGAATCAACAAAGTGTTACCGACAAGGCGCCTACGCGGCTGAGTAACCCTTGACTCTCGCGCGCACCTTGAACTTTGCGTCGAGTAATCGAGTACGAGGAGGTTCGAGGAGGGCGTGCGGAGACGCCAGTCGAAGAAAACTGAAGAAAAGCAGACCACTTTGTAATTGTTTCGAACTTATCGCCGCGAGACATCGCTCGATCCGATGTCGCGACACTCGCGGGGTCGAGCGCTCCGCTTCGGGCGAGGCAGGCTTAACATTGTTAAACGCACCGGTGCGGCGTTGCAACGACCGTTTCCGGGTAAAGGTTTACAAGCGGCTGGCCGGAATCCAGCATTACTCGTAACTCGTAACGAGCGCGAATTACGAGCGACATGCCGGCGATCGCGGCTGGCGCGGGGGCAGTCGAGCGAGCAGGAAACGGGACGGAAGAAACGCAATATTCAGCACGAGTGAAACCAATACGCCGGGTATTGCCTTACGGTATAGCCGTTTCGCGAAATATCCGCCGTCGCCGATTACGTAAACGATTCGCGTGCGCTCCGTCGTCGCCGCTGCGCGACGCTGCGTGCATGTCGCAATTGCGGGAGCTCGCTCGCGCGATGTCCAGGTATTCGCTTACGATCGCTCGCGATACTTAAAAATCGCGAACGCACACGCGGAACTCGCGCGTTAACATGCGGATTAACGAGATCAATCGTCATCCAACGCGTTTCTGTAAATCCGTAATTCTTATCGCAAATCCTCGAATGCTGCAAAGCTCCGAATTAGCGGTCGCGAACATCGCGAGAGCATCGCGATAATAACGCGGAAGCGCCGTCAGCAGAGGATAAAGGTTCACGGTGATCATCAGCGGAGAAGTCTCGAGTCGGCGAGACGTGACAGCTGACCGCGATCGGAACAGAAATAAACGGTACCGAGGAACAAAGCCGGTAATTGACGGAGGCGCACTCTTTGTAGCGATCGGCGCGCCGCGGCTACTCTCGCTTAATTATCCTGCCTCTCGTTATCTCATTACCGTCATTAGATGGCAACGCCGCAAGAGAGGAGGGATTCTCAAGCGGGATTCTTTGGAGTTTGCCGCGCGAAACCGACATTTCCGGCATTTAATCCGGCGCGATCATCGCAATCGCGAAAGAAAGAGCGACATTGAAAAGCGCCTTTGACATACCGCGCGCGATGCACGCGCGCTACATCGACGCAGAAATTCCGTTCCTTTCGTTTTTTCCTTCTTTGCCGGAGTTTCGTCATGATGACACGACGCTCCCGCAAATCGCGGTAGCGGAATCTCAGAAATGGAATTTCGGAATTCCGCCCGGAGCTCCTCTCACGCGCATGCTCGTTCAAAAAGAGAGCACGTCGGTTGTTCGCCAAAGAGAACGACCGATTAACTAGCCGCATACCATCCGCCAAGAATTTTCTTACTCGCGTATCGAGCATTGCCCCATCGCACGATTTTGTCTACGTAAACAGACCGACCATGCGGCTGAGTTCAATCGCACATTAATTGGACGTTCGTTGGACGTTCGTTCGGCCGGAAGCGCGATATCGAAGAGCCGGACCGCTCTTACCGCTGGTGCAGCTTTGGCAGCTAAAAGGCGCGCCGCTAAAAGGTGAACCGGTTTGCTGCCTTCCACGTTAAATGTATGCGCCGGCAAATGCATCGCGTTGCTCGCCGACCGGCGCTTAAATAAATCCGCCGCGGAATCATCGCGCTCTCATCTCGAGGATAACGAGCGATCGCAGCGCGCAAAGAGCAGCATCGGAAGATAATCATCGACGGCACGTCGGCTCCTTTGAACGAAAGCTCGACTCCCCGCGTGTTGATGAGTTCAGCCCACGCTGATATTCTACGAATAACGTTATGTGAGCGAGGACGAGCACGCGACGTCGCGGGGATCGCAACGTTCCCGGCGTCGGCGGTTATCACGCTCGATCGCAGTACAATTCTCATGGCATCTCGGCTTTTTATCTGATCAACGTAATCTAAGAGGAGACGTAATCCGAGCGACGAGACAACGCGACGAATTAACGCGCAGTCCCAATTTTGTCGGAGAATGCGAGAATGGAAGCTGATTAGCGGGATTCCGAGGAGCAGATTTCACGATTGTTTGCTCTTGCAAACAAGCCTCATGAAATCTCCGCGATAAAATAGCTCGCGCGATATAAAATATCAAGCGCGTGCAATATCGATATCAGACGTATCGTGATGTTTTATTAATAATTGGCCCGGAGTTGCAGGAGAGATGAAAATCGCATTGGCGAGCAGAGTCGATCTCGCGTCGCGATGATTTTCCGCACTCGATATAGCGTTTTCCAAATTGACAGTTGTCGAAGAGGAGCGACAGACGATCAGGTCGAACGACCTGATATGCGCGAGATTCTCCGCGATTGGCGGAATACGAAATAACGCGAGCGGATCGCCGAGCATCGCTCCAGCCTCTCTAATGCGATAATGAACGGCGCCCACGTGCGATCATTGCTAGATCTAATGACGAGCGCCGAGCGCCGTCGCGCCTGTCGCGATCCCGCGGCTGGAATGACGCGTCGCCGGGAGCGCCGTGGTCATCGGATCAGATCGGCCTCGATAGCTCGCGCGCATGCGCGACTCTGCGAGATATCGGCGAGATATCAATTTGCCGCGCGGAGCGCATCCGGAGATTTACGCGCGCGATGAGAGCACCTCGCTGGCTCTTGGCTCGTTTCGTTTCCTTGTTCTCGCATTCGAATGCGCGGCCGCCGCGTCGCCTGGGATTTATTCGCAAATCAGCGGGCGGCGTCGCGACTTGTCGCGAGCAACGGCGAGGCGCGCCAGCGGCAGGAATAAAAGATGAGGCGAGCAACCGCGCCTAAGTTTCAGCCGGCGCGACGAGAGAACGGCCGCCGTAAGTTTCGCGAATGCAATTTCCGCCGGCAGACGTCTCCGAGCCTATTACCGGATGTGCGACGATGTAGCCGCCGAGGAGTCGGGAGACACCTCGAGTCCCCCTCGAGTCCCCCTCTTGGCGGATCAACACCTTATCGCGAGCATGCGGCGCAGGCAAATCCTTATCATCGTCGCACCTCGGACACGAGCGCACTGTCACTGTCACTGTCACACCGCCGTTACGAACGGCGCGCGATTTTCCCCCGCATTTTCCTCCCCACGGGGAATCGCAGCAGGGATTTTCCGAGCCTCTCGGCGCAACTTTGAACTGCCGGTCCCGGAAAAGGCGATAACGCGCGGCACGCGATTAACGCGAGAGAAGGAAAAACTGGATGGACTCGGGCGGGGAGCCGCGGAGGGGAAGAAGGAGACGGGAGACGGAGAAGAGAAAGGAGGGACGGAGAGGGAGGAAAAAGAAGAAAAGAGAATGAGACGGACGAGGCGGCGGCAACGATGTCTCTGTACTGACTGACGACGAGTTGTTCGTATATATTATACATAGAGTACGAGCAAGAGAGCACTCCGGAGAGGGGCTAAGAACGTGCGGGACGGAGAGAGATGGAGAAAGGCAAAGAGATCGAGAGAGAAAGTAAAACGGCGGTAGGGAATAATGAACAGAGAGACAGAGACAGAGACAGAGAGACAGAGAGAGAGAGAGAGAGAGAGAGAGAGAGAGAGAGAGAGAGAGAGAGAGAGAGAGAGAGAGAGAGAGAGAGAGAGAGAGAGAGAGAGAGAGAGAGAGAGAGAGAGAGAGAGAGAGAGAGAGAGAGAGAGAACGGACGAGAGAGCTGGCGAGAGGAGACGGACTGGCGGGTCTTCCGCGAGCAAAGACTCGATTGCGAGCGAGTTGCGTGTTCACGCTGATAACGAGTTACAGGTACGCGTGTATTATTTACATATGACACGTATCGGCATATCAGCTGCGGCAGCCGCAGTGATTCTCAGTCATCGATGCGTCGCGATACGCCGATATCGCGCCGCCATCGGTTCCTCAGCGGCGATGCTGCATCGGCAACGGTACCGGCTGATTAATTTATCGCTCTCGTTGCGCATTCGTTGCGCAATCGCTCGCGCTCCTCGCAATGAAAATCGCAGCGTAGTTGGAGGCGTAGTCGACTGTGCGTCGTCTGCTCGACGTGTGCGTCGTCTGCTCGACGTGGAAGCAGAATCACGCGTGGGAGTTGGAGCAATTAAGTTTGGGTTTGACTTTGCGGCATAAAGGGATAATCGCTTTCCTTCGTCGAAGCGAACGTCACAACGTCGGACAAGGAGCCTGATCGCTCAGGCTGCTGTACCGAAATCGCTTCGAGAGAAAGAGAGTGGGACAGAGGGAGGGAAAGGGGAACGAAGTAGAGGTGAAAAATTCCTATTAAGCTGAACGGGCAAATGGAATTTTAATTAAAGCCTCTTGCGCGTGAACCGAGAATTACCGCGCTAGGGCAGATATCGCCTACTCGTACTATCGCGATCCTATGGAGTACCGGTGATTTATCTCTGATTTATGCGCGCCTATTATTCGCGATCATTCTTTCTGCGAATGTATGCAGCAGAGACGAGGGGCAGGGAGGAAAGAGAGTGAGAGAGAGAGAGAGAGAGATCAATCTCCTGGAAACGCGTTCGCCGTGGTTCGTCATGGCAGACGGCGAGAACCAGCGAGACTCCTCGCGATTTTTCTGGCATTTCCCGGATGCACGCTGCGGAGAAAATTGGGAAATGCGGAGACGATCGCGACGTTACTCCTTTCTGGTTTACGATTTAGGGAAAGGGCTCGGCGGCTTTATCGCACGGCAAACGCGAGCGATGCGCGAACCTCTGCGTCGTTCGCTATCTCTGTCGTGCATTCGCGAGAGAGCGAGAGAGATCTGAAACGCAGCTCCGGATGTTGCTTACGGGATCGGACGACCTTATAATCTTCCGAGACCTTCTCCTTCGATCCCGAGAGATGGATTTCTTTTTTTGCTCCGGCTTCAATCAAGCGCGTCGAGAGCGAGCTCGCGAGAGCTGCTCGCTTGCTCGGCTTGAGGATTTTCATTCCTCCGAACCTCGCCGCGATCATCGTCGCCGCACCTCGGCATCTCTTTTATTCTCCTGCTTCTCCCGCTCCATCTACATTTTTCTCCTTTTTCTCTTCTCTTCGACAAACGAAACGCGCGCGCATAATTCATCCACGAGGACGGAGCAGAGTGCGGAGCATTCGAATTGCAAGGTGAACAACTGTTTACGTTTCTTACGCAAGAAACGTCGGCCATGCGGCCGGGTTTCGATAGCGTAACGCCATGTTGCTCCGATTGTGCGGAAAGAAATTCGATAAATCGCGAGGGATATCGATCGTGTACACAGCAGCGCTAGATATACACAGTCGACGCTCGCACGCGTCATTTAATCTCTACATCCTTAAACTTCGCGATAGGATCTAGTCACGCGCAAGCAGAAGCTAAAGGAACCAGAAGAGCGGCGGGAGATAAACATAATGAAAAAGCCAAACTCTTTTCGCCGAATAACGCGAAAGTTTGGTTGGTCCTGCAAAGACGATCCTGCAGATCCAGCGCTCGTTCCGAGCTATACCGCTATATGACAGTGGCACAGTTCTTCAGGGCTCCTCGAGTACTCGTGCTGTCGATAAATGACGAGAGTGGAGTAGCCGGTAAGGCAGACGCGAGCTGCGAACGATGGACACTCTCTCCGTAATTGCATTGAAATCTCCATCGCGTATTCCGCAGGAGATCCCATTATTCGGCCCGAGCGGCGAAATAATAGAAACAACGCTGAGGAAAATGGGATCTCGCGGCGCGCGACAAGAGGAAAGATCGCGGGATTGATCGGTCGCACATTGCGCGATAAATTAAAACAACTTGGACTACAATGGATCATAAACGCGTCGTAATGGGTCCTCGCGATAACGCGTGAAAGCCGCGCTCGACGAATCAAACGTCGCCGTTAGGAGATCGTAATTATTACGCGTTCATCGCGCACGTCTGTTAAACAACGATACGTGCCTAATCAATACAAGTGCGCGATTACGTTATCACGGCGGCCGTTTCGTAATCTAATGACTAATTGAACGAAGCGAGCGTGCGTCGCCCGTGCGAATGAGCGACACTTTGCTCGCTGAATTATCTCACGGCGCGCCATGAAGCCGCTCGACAATTCAATCAACGATCGCCGGCGTTACGGCGTGTCAATCGTACCGCGACGTGTGTAACGATCGTTTAATTGAAATATTTCAATGAGAGAAACGGCCAACGCGCCGTGCTACTCGCTGCGCGCGCGCGCGCGCGCGTTACTGCGAATGTCAAACGCGGCCGCGTTAAACGTGTTTATCAATAATCGCATCCGGTGTCATCCCGCGTCCGCCGTGTATTCGCGCATCGGAGATGCTGATCGTCGAGCGATCGAATCGCGCTTTTTTCGCCCACGATGCGCGCTCCGTCTTTTGGACGACGTGGATCCACGCAGATCGATCTCGATGCGATGCAATCTCTCTCTCTCTCTCTCTCTCTCTCTCTCTCTCTCTCTCTCTCTCTCTCTCTCTCTCTCTGTCTGTCTGTCTGTCTGCAGGCTCCTCATTAATATCTACGAATTTAAATTACGCGCAATTATGCCAGAAGAAAGAAGCCGCGCTCTCGCGAGACTTTATCGACGCAATTGTACGGAGCTACAAAAAGTGCAACGCGAGGATAATCCCGTGTGATGTGCGCCTCTCTGTCTCTCTCATGTCGAAATCGGCAAATTTTCGTGTTTCCTCACGCAATCGCGCAATTGGAAGAGTAACGCGAGTAATGACGCGATATGCGCAATGACACGCTACGCGTGAAACGTAATATAATAGAATACGAACCATACGAAAAGTTCCAAAGTTGCAAAGTCATTTCAGACTTCAGGTTTAGTTATTCCTCGGCTGGACGGTATCCAAGCCGTTGCTCGATTTATTAGAGAGAAACAAGCAACGCGTTACGCAACGCGTTACAAACGTGATCCTCGTCTAATCCATTCTCTCAACGATACTTAACGCGGAATGACGTTACGTCGATCACGCGCGCCATGATCCGCCCGTAATTGCGCTAAATTCTCCTCCGAGTCATCTTTCGTAACTCTTTTTTTGCCACAGCTGACGCGTGCAGCCGCGATTAAAAGCGGGGAAATAATAGTCCGCTCGATGACGGCTGCTCCCTCTCGCGCCCGTCATTCTGGCGTGGCGCGTAGATTCGCGACGAGATCGATGGCAGATTTGACAAAGGCCGATTGCATCCGAATGGAGACGTAATTGCTACTGTTTCGATTAAATTCGATAATCCCGGTGAACACGCGGGTATAATAATGCGAGACGCGTCGACGTATCGTTGCGCAAACGCGCGGCACTACAAACTTTGCGCCGAGCGCGACAATACGAACAACGAAATCGATTGGCAAATGGCTCAACATCCGCCGAGTTTCCGCCGAACGGCCGATAAACACGAGCGTAGCGCTACATCTAATTACTAAATGTATATTAGCGTTAAATTTCCAGCCTGCCTCCGGAACATGAAGCGGTATCGTTCGTTCGTCGTGGAGAGAATGAAAATTGTTGATCAATATGACGCGGCGCGAGGCGCAGCGCATAAAGCGCTGAATAAAGCGAATGCCGCGCGTCTGAAAATGTTTTCCGTGACACTCTTCGGCCGGCACGACGGCCTCTAATTAAACGCATTCACGCCTCATCGCGGTTACATTCAACGCTGGATGTAAAACTATAGATCGATGTCGGTTTGGAGCGGCGCGCAAAGCGCAAAACCGACTTTACGCGCCTCGAAGGGCCGTTGTTTACGTTTCATTGTTTGCACGTGACTCGTAAACTATCATTGAATTCTCACGGCTTTGCGCGTTATTTATAAAAGCGTTTCAGAGGAAACGCGCGCTCTGAAATCTTTGCGCGAGTTGGAGACCCTCGCGCTGGCTCGAAGGTCTTCGAGATACTCGAACGGCGGTGACGCAATCGCCATTTCAGCGTGGATGAAACCGCCGAGGTGAATGCGGAAGGGTGAAGGACACCTGGCAAAAATGATCGCGCTCGCAAGCCGAAGCGAGCGAGCGGTTCCAAGGCGGCGATCTCGCGCAGCGAGACCACAAAGCGCCAATTGTGAGGACCCTGTTACACTTGAACTGCCCGTTGCAGGTATGTGCACATTAACCGCCCAATGCCGAGAGAGGAATGCGTCGAGGATCCGCGGGGATCCTCCTCTCACACTGGCAGGTTCGGATGCTCTTTGTCCGCGAGAGAGATCTGACCTGGTCCAGTAGCCTGCCATCTGCCACCATCTGCCTCGGCGCGGAGATTTCCTCGAAAGAAATTCCGAGAAGGCTGAGAAAAACGCCAGGCCCTATCCTGAGGAATGCGCCTCTCTGCGCGAAACCTCGAAACACGAGCGACCTGCGCGAAATGGATGCTGCCACGGATCCATCGAGCAGGCAGCCTGGCGATTAGATCGCACACTGAGGAATGAAGAAATGAGGAGATCCTCATCGCGCGACAATCGAGAATCGACGGAAATACGAGCGAGAGCTCGGAGACGATTCAAAGTTCGCTGCGCCGACCAAGTTTGCTCATTTGCATCATTTATCGGACACGATAAACACGTCAGACGGGATCGAGTGGCGAATTTCCGCTTGATCTACGAATCCGCGTCGATCATTCGCACGCGAGAACGGATGTTCGACGAGCGGGCCTTCGATCCAGATCGGTCCCTCTGTCCTATTTCTCCCTTCCTTCCTCTCCCTCCCTCCCTCCCTCYCYCTCTCTCTCTCTCTCTCTCTCCTCCCGCAGGCGCCCGTTCTAGCCCTCGTCACTTCTCTCGCTCCTGTGAATGAATCCGTGAACGCGCGCCGCTCCGTCTCACATCCGCCTATTTCGGTGCAGACGAATGCGCGCCCCTCGCTTTTCGCTGGGGGAGAAAATTATTTCTGGCAGCCCGGCACGGAACAGTGCAGACAGATCTTCGCTGCGAGTACTGCGCAGCAGACGCGCTCGATCGTTCACGAGCGCGAGCCGCGCCGAAGATTACGAGAGTCCTCGGGACTATTATGCGTCCTTCCTCCGAATCGCTTCGCCGTTGCTGGAAAGTTGCCGTAAACGCGACATCCTGCACAAAGGGCCCGGGATCTGCATCCGCGCGCTGGAGATCCGACTTGCCTCGTCACATGAGCTAGCTCTCTCGCGCAGTTGATTAAAACAAAAACGACTCGATCTTGCCGCATCGCACGACACGTCGCAGAGATTAGAAAATTATATAAAATTTTGTCAATGTAGAGAGGCACAGCATGATGTATCTTGGGATTGTCGTACGTTACGTTCTTTGTTTACGACGTTTGCAACGACTTGCGACGAATTGTGCAATTCAGGATGATCGGCAGAAATAAAAAGCAGCGACTCACTCAGCCGCGCTCGTCGATGATGTTGGAGAATCAGTAGCGCGAGCTCGCGCGAGTGCAACGCGCGAGCATATCTGTGTATCGCGCGGTGAAACTGGATGCTGACAGCTGGAAACTGGTTTCCAGCCTGCAGAACCCGCGAACGTAAGGCGCGGCGAATCGAAGAAACGGAAAGGGAGACCGATCCCGCGCGCAAAAATCCTTCGCGAATATGCTTTCGGATTCGGTTTAGCTGAAGTCGTAGCGGAAATATCGCACTCGACGATCGATCCTATCGAAATTTCGCCTCTCGAGAATTTCGCCTGCGGGAATTGACCGAATGACCCGCGAACTTAAAGCTGCGAGCCGAGTCAGAGCTCGCGTAAAGCGCGACGCGGCGCGGCGCGCGGCTCGAGGCGCGAATTGAGATTCTCGTCGCAAACGCTCGCTCACGGATTGCTCATGCGAGAAGCGGACGAGAGGAGACAAAGAGAGAGAGAGAGGGGCCGGACGAGACGAAGGCGGAATAAATACGTCGAGGAAGGAGATAAAGTCGAGAATGGCTCGAGAGAAGTGACGCGACAATGGCGGATTTTTCTCGCGCGCGCGCGAGGCGCTGCGCTTCCGAAAGGAAGCATTATCCGGTTCCTCGCGCGAGGACGAGCAGCCTGCTCGGTCGCTGGTGATCGTTTCTGGCCAGCCTGCATCCGGAAGATCGCGATTTAATGCGCGCGCGCGCAGCTTTTCTCGCTCCCGCGGATTATTCCTTTCGCGGTTACTTTCATCAGCGGATCGGTGGATCGAAGGTCCAGATAAAGCCGAATGTCAGCAGATTCCCGATGACTCTCAGATTCTTCTGAGGCTTTAACGAGAGGAACTTCGGCTTCCGTCCGACTATCTATGAAACGGGCGGGAAGGAATGGCACGGCAAAAATGAGAATATTCCGAGAATACGGAAGGCGTTCACGTACGATCAGCTTACAAGAGATCCGAGAGGTTCAGGATGGGACCAAGCGCGTCTCACTGTCCGTGAATGAAGTTTCATCGCGAGGCTGCAAGCGCGCCAGGACAATGGGGCGCGTACGTGCTCGCGTGGGCGCGCGGAGTCGAAGCCGAATCGCGCCAGGCGAATCCTCCTTTCTTGAATGAACGCTGCGCGAGCACCAGCTCGAGCCTCGTCACGTGTCGCACTGATTTCGCATCCCCGCACCCCCGCACCCGCTTAGGACGTCGGCGCTCGCGAGTCGCGGCGAACCGCGCGGCACTCCGATACTCGGCCGCCTAACGAAACTCAATCTCTGCACTCACCATAATTTTTCGCTGAGATCGGCGTCGGCGGGAGAAGGTGAAAGATACCGTTGCGCGCGCCCGGAACGCGCTCCTGCGCCGCTGCTGCGCGCGAGATGAAGAGCACGACGGAAACGGCGGCGCGGCGCGGCGCGGCGCGGCGCGGCGCGGTGCGGCGCGGTGCGGGAGGGACTGATCGCTCGGCCTCGATCGGGGACCGTCGGCTGATGCGCCGGGTCCGGAGCCGTGGGACCGCGACGGGACGACGGACGTTGGGCCCGACGGCGACGCAACAAGTGACAGCCAGCACGCCTCGCGAGCGCAGACGCTCGTAGTTCGCGGCGAGCTGCGCGCGCTCGCGAGGGCGCCAGCGCTCGAATGAATTCGCCGCGGGCGAATGCTGTGATTCTTCCCTTCGTCGGCGTACGCTTTCAGCGTACTTGTTATTTCCCGAATCACTGCTCGTCATTGACATTGTCGGACATGAATCGTCGGACAACTCGGTCTCGCGCGGACGGTTTCCGGAGCAATTTCAAAGATTGCAGGAAGAAAAGTCGGAAAGTTCGGAGCGTTCGGAGGCACTTTGTGTGCCCTTTAAGGGATGGATCTTTGTAGAAAAGCTACCGTGACCGGGCGACCAATTCGAATTTGAACAATTATTGCGAGAAAGATTTAACTTTCATCGACGTATCGATGGATCTGTCTCCGATTTCATCAGATTTCATTGCGTTCTGCTTAATCGGCGGAACTGCGATCTTCGAAGATTCGAAGCTTCATTCGTGCTTCGTCCGATCGATCTAACGTCGACAAGCAGTTTGCTCGGTTGATTCGACGAATATTCTTGCCGGGCGATATGTTATGTACAATATATTGCCAATATCGCGACGTAATGTGCACGTAAACATTCCTGCATTGCGAAATCCCGATAAATCGCGGAGAGACCGCATTCTTTCGCATTTTATCCAACAAGATATCTCAAAGCAGGAAGAAACAGATCTGACATCCGTTCGAACGCTCTCTCGTTCTTAATTGCCTTAACTGCGGTTTCATTCTGCGGACAATTTCATCTGTGCGTATTTCGTATGTGTGCCATTGGTTGGTAACTGCGACGTTGTAACGAGATCATTCTCGGTACTGGCGGTCATCATTCGACTTTACGTTCGATTAGAAATTAAAAAGGGACACGCGCTTTCCGAAATTGTCAAGATTAATTCACGTTTGAAAGATTTGAGAGAGAGAGAGAGAGAGAGAGAGAGAGAGAGAGAGAGGGACGGGTTTCTACGCGCGATCAAATGAAAGATATCGCACTGGTGTTTGTTCCCTCTCAAATTCCTGTTCGCTCCCTCATAAAAATTGCCGACGAGATGAATGAGAGAGGAAAGAGAATCACCTCTCGGAATTTCATTTCGAATCTTGAATAACGGCGTGAAATGAACAGTGCTGTTCGATGTTCTGTGCGCTTAAAGAGTCCCACGGTAGATGACAGCACAAATATCAATGCGGGTGAACCCACACACGTTCGCCTAACGGATTCAAAGAAGAATCCTATCTTATCCCGCCTCGCCGGGACGATTTTTTGGCAAATTTGGCAAAAGATTTGAGGTTAATGGATCTCTTGCGGGGTCTAAAGTCTGTTAGCATTGTTGATTAAAGCCCTTAACGGACTTCAGCACTGGCGTCAGATACACTTGTAAGGTCCATTGAAAAACAAGCACCCTCGCCCAGAATGTTGGGAAAGCTATTATTATTGTTGTTATTATTATTATTATTATTGCTATTATTATTATCATTATTCCGCTGTTGTATCTGCTGCACAATTCTGCCGTAATTCTCTCAATAAATATGGGATACTAATCCTCCTCATCAATCAATTCGCGATAGCAGGCCGGTAACGCACGCGAAGCGCGAGCATCGAAATCGAGAACGATTTCGAGGAATCGATACATCGATCCATCGTTCGCTCGTAGCGCGCGCTGGAAAATCAGCGAATAGAGACGCGCGTCGGGGCCGAAACTGAATCTGATTTATATTACGGAAAGAGCGGGTGTCGACGGGTGGGCGGCTCGATCGAAAGAATAGATCGAGATCGAGATCGAGACGGATCAGCCGCTCCCTCGACCAGGCCGCGGGCGACGCGGTGATCTTCGACGATCGGCATATCTGTCACTCCGTCACGTCAACAGATCCGCCCGAAACTTTCCTTTCGTATCGCGAGATCGGGCCGATCTCGATGTGGCGCCTAGCCGAATATTTATCTGCTCGCTCGAGCACAAAAGCAATCGATTACGACAGATTACAAATCGACATGAACAATCGTTGCTTTCTTCTTTCCGTTTCCTTGCGCGCCTCTCTCGGGATCAATCGTGCTTTCTCCTGTCTGTTCTGTCTTTGTTTCGCGTCATCCGGTTACTCCGCTCGCGCCATTTGCGTAAACTCGAAAAGTGTACGCCTTCTCGGACACGGTCTCGCCTTTTTGTTCAACATTCTAATCCAGTGACGTATAATTCTCCGAGAAATTCCGTTTCCAGAAAGGGACCGCTTGGACCGCATGACATCGCCAAGTGAGAACGTTGTTCATTGTGTCAAGCAACGTTGAGGCAAGAAGGAGGACCAGAGAAGGATGCTAGGCTCGCGAGCGTTCACGTTGACGGATGCATTTAATTTAACGGGATTCACATCACTCGCTCGCGCGATGAAACCTCGCGAGAGCTTATCCCTCGTCCCTTCGACGAAATCGGCTGCCACGTTTGAAAGCTGCCACATCCGTAAACTATGACATCTGGAATCCCCTGTAACTTTGATCCGCCGTCAATTGCATTTTTTTCATCATGCATCCCCCCCGTCGTGCCAGCCCCGATTCCATTTCCTGCGAGAGCACCCTCGCGACGTCATGTGTGCGTTTCCGACAGTTTCGCGTGATTATTTCAAGACCGATGCGGAAATTGGCGAATTTCTTTAACGAACGTTCCAGCCGAAGCGAGACTCGCGCGGATATTTTAATCGCCGGATATCTTTATACTCTTATATTTTGAAACTCGCGCTACATGCGCGAGAGGATTCTTGCGCTCGACGTTAACCCTTTGACGGGTTAACAGATAAATTAACAGGCGAACCTTCTGCTTGATATTTAAACAGATATTCGAGAAGCGGTTCTAATTATCTTGATTAGGACTCTTGATCGTTCCGGCAGCAATTCTCAATCGATCGAGCTGCAAGATTCCAAGCGATCTGTAGACAGGTTTATCTCGTGAAAATGTTTTACCGGCAGTTCCACTTGCAATGATCCTGTCTTTTCCTTGACTCGCTTACGAAGCGGGGTGGAATTTCAAGGATAACGATCCTGACTCCGAAAGGACTTTTTTCCTTTTCCTGACTGCGAAACGATCGAGAAAGCTTCCTACAGCTGCGATTTATGTCGCTCCGCGACACACGACATTCGCGAGTACGAGCTCGCGTTCATCAATTACCCGTCAAGCGTGTACATTGCACCAGTTATTCCGTTAGGATTATGCTAATGCTCTGGGAATAACGATTTCCAGACTCTCACTTGCATGAGCCATAATTTCCCTTTTCTTCATCAATCGCTCACGAGCAGAAGATCTCAGCGGAAAGCATGCATTTCAAAAGCGTAAAGTACGTAAGGCGATACGTAAAAACAAGCCGGATCAGTTCCGGCAGAAGCCGCCGTAAGCTGACCTTGGGACATATTTATCGCTGATCCTGCAAGGCGACAAGTTTCTCGCCAGTGCGAGAGGACTCGACTCCGCTCTGATCCAGCGATCTACGTCCTTGTTCAACCGCCGGATGGTCCCCATAAAAATGTATGAACCATCGGAGATTATCGAAAGAAAAATGATGAAAAAGATAGGGAAGATTTCATTAGATTCATCGTTCTCGGAATGCCCGATTTCAGCGGTGCCTGCTTCTACACGATCCGCGAGTTGTTTACGCGCATCGAACTCGTTCGACGATCGCGATCGCTCGCACCAGCAAAACGAGGGAAGCAGGATCATTTGGATTTTCACGGCCGTCGAGGCAGCGCGATTTGTTTCGCGCGAACGATAGGGCACGGCATATAATCCTACAGCCAGCATTCTTGTCTACGGTACAAGCTGCTGTGGGAGTCCGTGGCTTTACTTTCACTGCACGTGATCCGATCTGAAAGCCGTTGTCCCGGCTGGCCGCCTTCTCGCGTCCTGTGGGACCGCGCGCGCGGTGCGACCCGGTCGCGAGTCGCAGCGGGGGTGGAACAACCCGGTATCCGTGCGAACGTCGGGGGTTGCGCCGCGATCGAGCATCCCTCCGTCTCGCGATCGGCTCACCCCGACCGCCGCTTGGACAATACCTTCGCCGGCGGCGACGGCGAGACGGCTGGAATTTGAATTTACATCGCGCTGGGGCGAAGACGAGCCACGGATTCCACAGCGTGGCATAAATTTCGCTTGTGCGCGGACAATCGAGCTATTGAGCAGAATGGAAAAGTATGAGAGGAAAAGAGAGAGAGAGAGAGAGAGAGAGAGAGAGGTGCGCGGAGGAACGGTGAAGGAGCGGAAAGGGGACACGGTGGGATAATACGGCGCCAATCGTCTTCTAAACCAACGAAAGGGAAAGGAAGAGTTACGCGAGACGCTCCGTCACTGCCTCCGTCTCTTCGCAAAGAAAGAAAGCAAGGAGAGAGAGAGAGAGAGAGAGAGAGAGAGAGAGGGTGGGGAGAGAGAGGATTCGATCGAGATTCCACGATTTCTTTCGGATTTCATGAAAGATTGTACGTGGTACACATCTCGATCTACGGAATCGCGTGGCCACGTGATTACTTAACGATGTTATGCAAAGAGCGATTGAGTCAATATTTCGTTCCGTGGGACTACGCAGATCTGCACATCTGTGTAAAAGGTATCTGGCATAATCGTCGATGTAAAAATATCGGCGATAGCGTTAACGGACGTGTCAGAATCCCGATCGCGACTCGCGATCGACTTGGATCGGACGTTTAAAGAGAATCGATTAAAGAGAATCGGAAATCGCCGATCGGGATACGAGATCGCACGCTCCGGAGGGAGGTGATCCATCGATTATCCCGAATTACAGAATATTCACGCAAACGCACCACTCGGGCCGCGTGCGTTTGCGAAATGAGATTATGAATTTGGAAACACGTCGATTTATCGGGCAGCACGCGGTTGCCGGCATATATGGAAAATGTTCTGCAATCGGTGATTCCAGAAACGATGCTCAATTGCCAAAGAGCGCCAGCTTTTCACCAAATGGTGACCTTTAATATTTCTCGAACGTAGACTCATGCAACGCGATCTGAACATGTAAGATCTCCGTAATCGAGCGGACTGAAATTTTCGACTTTTTCCCCATTTGATATTTCTCTTTATCCAACATGGAGTCATCTTTGTCAATATGGAGAACATAACGCTGTTATCTCTAAAATAATGTATTCCTTTCAATGGGAGAGTTGAATCTTTGAATCGTGAATCTTATTTAATTAATGCTAGATATTAATTTAAAGTTAAAGTAACTTGAATATCCCCCGAATAAAATAAATATTAACCAAATTGAATTGAACCAAATTGAACAAAATTCAATATTCATAAAATTCTAAAGGTCTTCCCGTTCCGTAATATTGCTCGAGGTTCTCAAATCTCCAAGATAAAATTACTTAACACTTAACACAACGCGACTGAAACGTTCGCTTCGAAGAAAGAAGGAATCCGGCGAATAATGAACATTTGGAGCATGCCAAACGATTGATCCAAATTACGTTTCCACATTTGCGCGAGTTCGCCTACCACAAACTTGCCGGGCGATGCGCGGGCGTGCCATCGAATAAAACGGGGAGCACTCAAGGGCGTAGAGCGCGCAAGGAATAAGAACACAGATCAGCAATAAACGGCATGTTGAACGCTAACTGCAGCGAGCATCGTCATTCGAGTCGTCCTTTACAAACGCATTAGCACGGATTCCGACATGGTGAGTTTACCGGACAAGGCGACTCGGCCACTCGGCCTCCCGTGGTCGAGCTTCCCGTATAATTTGCGGCGTACCCCCGCTCGCCCGAGGGGTGAAGGGTAAGCGCGTCCGCGCGCGCGTATCGCTAAGGATACGCACGGGTGTCAGACGTTCGCCATCGCGGACAGCCACACGGGTGGTTGCTGGCAGAGTGAGAGTGCCATATATATAGAGGGAAGGGGAAACCCGACTCGGCACTCCAAAGTACACAGCCTCCGCGATTGCAGTGGTGTGCTCTTTCGGTTCCTTCCACTGTCGTCGTCGTCGTCGTCGTCGTCGTCGTCGTCGTCGTCGACGTCGCAGCAACGACTATCAGTACGGCCACAGACCGCCGTTCTCCACGCGTCGCAGCCGCACAAGGGTAACACACGACCACCGGGACCAACAGGCAACCCCCTCGCCACCTCGCCGGCACCATGAAACTTACGTTGTTCACGTGAGTACATCTGATCGACTGACGCTCGTGACTCTCGGCGCGGATCCAAATCCTCTTCTTATTTCCCCCCGCACACTCCCAACGACCACCGCGGTAACGCTGATAACGGTAACGCGTTCGCGATCGCGCGAACGCACCTGGAATCTGGTTCGCGCGAGTATCGCTGCAGCAGTTTCGCGTGAGCCATGAAACGGAGATGAGAGAAGCCGATCCGACGACGGAAATTTCGTCAGGCGAAAGCCTCATTGCGCGACGATGCGAATTCGTCGAATTCTTCCGTTAGATCAAATGAGGATCGGGAGACTTGAGAAATTTCGCGCTCGTAGCTGTCGCGAGGCGAGTCGCGCGTAACATATTGTCCGGCCACGTCCAAGGCACGAGGCTGATGAGGAATAACGATCAGCGATCACGGTTTAACGGCTGCGATCGTTCATCCGTGCATTGTTATCCCGTTAACACGCGATCGTAGATCGCTCGCGAGATCGGTCGTTCGGCGACCAGTCCGCAGCAATTCCAAGGCCGATCGCGATCGAAAGGTGCACGCGAACGGACGTCGTTTCAGGCGCGATATCTGTCAGTTTGCTGCCTGCAATGAAAATCGCCAACGCCCGCAGGAAATTGCGCCGGAGCGCTCAATGACTTTCGATCGCGGAACGTTCGCGGGATCGTTCGATTTACGGTTATGCTCGGCAGGGAATATATTCGAGTCGCTCGACACCGTTCGCGTACCGGTCGACCGCGGTGTCGATTAAAACACGTGCTCCGATTTCGCGACTGCTATTCGATCGGCGCGATTTGTAAAGCGTCGCCGCGGCCGATCGGCTCGCGTTTGGCGACATTAGCGATCGAATTCGTAATCGAGCCGCGAGCTCGGGCGAACTGCGTATATTAAGAGGCGCGTTATGCAAACCGACCGAGCACGCTAGCTGTTCTCTCTTTCCTGGTTCTGAGCAGGAAATCGCGATTAGAAAATCCGCGCCGCGAGAGCGGCGATTATCGAGAATTCTGAATCGATCGGCGCATATCCGTTTGTGTACGAGGGAATTGCCGCAAATACCTCCTCACGAAAGAGAAACAAAGAGACAGGGAGAGAGAGAGAGAGAGAGAGAGAGAGAGAGAGAGAGAGAGAGAGAGAGATGGCGGCTGTTTTCTTGCTCGGGACCCGATGTTATCTCTCGATGCACCGTAAAAAGTGTCCTCGCTCTTATATCACGATTAGGGCGAGGAAAGGAAGGCGGAAGGGGAGATTCAATTATATCAAAGCAAGTTGCAACAGTTTTCTTGAGCGCGTAATGAGACGTTGCATTGCGTGACGTACTAATTCCCATTTCGCGGGGTTATAATTAAGGAAATGAAGAGATATCGGAAAACATGAAGCAGAACGAGCGAGGCAAGAACGCAAAAGAGGAACGCGAACGAGAAATCTCGATTAATAACGCGCGGGCCCGTGTAAAGACGAATAGGAGACGTTAATAATTAATGCGAGAATCCGTATCCCCGCGAAAACGGATCGCAGCTTCCCTCAGCAGCGAGAGAGCAAAAGCGTCAAAGAGTTTCGATAAATGACAGTCCCGCTTCGAGCTCCGCGCGACGCGCACAGCGGATGTTCCTCCCCGCCAACGCGAAGAGAAAGATGCAATTGAATTGCATCGCGGAGGGTTAACGGAGAGGGGAGGATGAAAGGCACGAGGGAGCGAGGAGATGCCTTATGCGCGACGAAAGTGCACAGCTCTGGCGACATCCTGCAGGCGGAATAATGCGAATGTAATCGCTTCCTCGCGAAGACAAGTTCCAGGGAGGTTTTAGCTGGAGCGTGTAGGCGAGATGGAAACACGATGATGTGGCATGAAGCGGAAGTGAAGCTTCTCAGGTTGACTCTCCGCGCGAGATCAAATCACCCGATGAACAACGGCGGGAACCCCCGCCTCGAAGAGCCCGAAGTCGCGACTTGCGAGCTTTGCCCGAGGGATCAATCCAACTAACGCGCCCTCGTAATTAAGGAATGTTTATCGAGGAACCCCACCCTCCCGCCCTCTCGTCGCGATAACGATTAACCGACTGACACGCGTAATCTTCCATCTCGACTACGCGAGCCGGGAATATCGATCATGGAACGCTCATTAATTTCCATAATGTTCTTTCGGCGAGGACCGTCTCGCGACTCGGTAGTCGCTCACGGTGAGGACTAAAGAGGACTTTTTATGCGATAAAGTAACGCGGCCAGTGTAATCGGAAGAGCAAGCGAAGCAGGGAAGCCGCAGAGGAGCAAGCTTCGAGAGGAAGAAAGGCTCGAGAGCCTGGGAAAAAGTTTTGATCCGAGACGCCGAGGATCACGCGAGATTTCAAGCTTGCGCTTGAGAGAATATGGGATTGATATTGCGATAAATAACGGACGGAAAGTTGTACAACCTTCCTCATTGCATCATTCGTGACGTCAAGAAGCAATAGCGTTAGTGCGAATGCGAAAAAACTGCGATATGCTCTGCGAGCCGATCGACTTTGCGACGCAATCCGATTATTCCCCGCATAACGATAAGACAACTCGCGCTATTATTGAGTAGATTATCGCGGATGTACATTGTCGAAACATGCCGAGGTTTGTTGCCAGGTGGACAATCTCGCCGAGAGACAATTCCGACAAAGGTGTCGGTCAGCGGAGGGAACGGTCGTTGCGGTGGAAACGGGATGCATCGGGAACCCGTTCACGAATTCGATGCGAGCGACTACCGAGTTTGGGCATGCCGCGATACATGTTAAATCAATGTCTATGGAAAATTGGGGACACGGGAGCGATGGCGAGAATCGTGAGCGCCGCGGAATCACTTATTCCAAGCAGCGCGCGCCTCGTTTCTTCTTTCCCATATTTCTCGACGATGACGACGACGACGACAGTCTATGACAGTGGCGTGTCATCATCGCCGTTACGGTTTCGCGTTTCGAATTCGCAACCGGATTATCGCAATCGAAAGCAGCGCTGATCCGTCGATCGAGATCAGGCCACGGGCCTCGGCATCTCTTTCTCTCTCTTTCTCCCGCGAGGCACCGGCTCCCTCGAAATCTCTCCCCCTTTCTTTCTTCGGGGACCGCGCGGGTTCGGCTGGTTTTCTTGACATTTGTGAGCCGCCTCACGTATGAATGTCCCGTCTCGTAACGGCGAGGCCAAACCCGAGCTCGGCGCGAGCTGCACGAGAGCCGAGGCAGAGAAAGTGAGGGCCCCCCGTGTACGTGAATGTCACAGGTCAAAATCCATCTGGTGTACGCGGATCTACTATGCGCGGCTGAAGGCGACGCGCGTCGCCGATCGTTCCCTGTGTATTTACGCACGTACACGTGCACGTAATGCTCCGTAATGTCGCGGAGCAGGATCTCTCGTCCTCGGATTCCTTTTTCCATCCTGGCGAAAGTTGCGGACCGTCCTGCGTGCATCCTGCGACGTCAGCTCTCTCTCTCTCTCTCTCTCTCTCTCTCTCTCTCCATTGCCGGTTAAAGGTTTAAAGAAATCCGCAATCCTCGGCTCACCGCGAGTGACGAGGAATCGATGCCCTGCGAGAGTAATTCGCGAATCGCGAGGCGAACAAACGATAGCTCGGTGGGAGCGCCGAATGAATGGAGATGAGGATTCCGCGGTTGGGATTTGAACGTGGAGAGAAATCGCCGGGAGTATTCGTCGATAAGAGGAGACGAGATTTATGTAAGAGCAATAAAAATGAACGTTGCAAAATATCGCGAGAAATCCTGTGTCGCATAGCAGGCAGTGTCGAAACGCCGTGATCTCCCGTGATCAACCATCTGTGAGATCTCCGGAGCCAACGAGCAGCGTTCGATCTCATGGCGGAGCGCGCAAAATCTCTGATGTCCGACTGGTGTCCGGCTCGTTCTAAGCCGGCGGTAAACGTCGTAAACTCGTTTGGCGACGGTGTTGCGGCGCTTGGTAACCGTCAAGTTACGTGCCTCTTTAAACGTGAGTGCGCGCGACCGCGGGCGACAGCGCGGAATATCCGCGATTACCTCACGATCTCTTGGCGCCTGCTCGCTCGGCGCGGAAAATCCGCGCGAAGAAAGGCACCGTGACTCGCGTAACGCGTAACATTAGAAATCAGTCGTTTGCTTCTATTAACGGTTCTCCTCTTAACGTCTGCTCCTCGCAGAGTACTAGCCCTCTGTATAATAGCCGCCTGCAGATCAGCAGACGAAGAGTATGATTACGAGGAGGAAGCAGCGGCACCGCTCACGCCTGCGCCGGTGAAACCGGCGAGTGGTCGGCTCGGAGGACTTTTATCCTCGAGGGGACGTCCGAGTGTAGCAAACGTGGGGAAGAAGAGAGCACCAGGGGTACGTGAAAGACTATTCGCACAAGTGCGAATTGGTAACGCTTTGCGACACGATTAACATTTACAGAGCGTCTCGCGAGGCGTATCTTCGTCGCGCAGGCCGCGCTTGATTTCATGCGTAATTAATTAATGCTAATTATGCTGCGTTAAGCCCGCTCGATCTTAATGGTCGATTAAGCAACGTCTCCCTTTCTCCTCCCCTGCAGGCTCAGTCAACGACGTCGAAACCGGTAGAGCCGACACCCGAGGAAGAGGAGGCGGAGGACGAGGATGCGTTTGAAGAGAGTGAGGAACACGAAGCTCCTACGACGACGACCGAGTCGGCGAAGAAACTTCGCAACGGCGGCGTCAGGCCCTTCAGGTAAGGCCCTCGCGAAGCGGAATTCTGCAGAGGTAGCCCTCAGAATGGCCGCGATATCTCGCGACTGCCCACACTAGACCTTGTACACGCGCCTTGTACGTGTGATGTGACTTTAGATCGAACGAGGACCTTCTGGCTGCCCTGAAGAGGAGAAGAGCTCAGACTGGACCCAGCAGTCATCCGCGGGAAACCGCTACGCATTCCACGCTGGAACAGACCACGCCCAAAGCAAAGTAATGCAACGTGCCAATGGCTTGAAAGATTTCGGGAAGAAGACCGATGAGATTCTACGAGAATAATCATTCCGGGCGGTTTGGTTAGACTGGAAAGTTCGCTTGCAATAGTAATCGAGTAGAACGCACAATTCTTTTAACTCTCTATCAATTGGCATGGGCTTCATTGGCGATCATTGAAAATAACATTTCGCGATTTTATTAGTCACTGATGACCTTTGTAAACGTAATTTTATTAATTATCATAACCGGCAGTGCGGCAGAGAGAAGTTATACCGAATGGGAGACGTTTTGGGATCAGATCAATGCTGAAAGCCGCCAGCCACGAATCGGAACTTGCATTATGACAGTTACGCAATGTTTTCCAGAGCCAGCACGAATAATCGCAGCACGAATAAGGCCAGCACAGGCGGCGAAGCGAGGACATCCGGACGCGGCAGGTTCGGAGGAAGAGGAAGCAAGATTGTCCAGGAGGAGGTCGAGGAGACTCAGCGGGAGGAGATCCAAGTGAAACCTAAGGCCAGCCCTTATCGCAGAGGTCAACGCGTGACGGCCTAAGCTCGTCGACTTTCTTGGAGCACGCAATTCAATCGAATCCGACGACGACGAGTTATCGGCGTCCGAGAAGCGTTGTCATTGTAAAGCTTAAGAGAAACGTCAAAAGTAAAACGGCTCCGTTCAACCCCTGCGCGGAATACCCGCTGCGGATCCCGAGCAACGGCTCGATACGTTCGCGCGAACTTTCAGTAATACAATTAATTGATTAAAAGAACGAAAGGTATGAGCGTTCGAGGGGAAAGCCGGGAGAAGCGAGCGCGTAAATCGATTCTTACACGATAAGGCGTTAATTAGGAGGGATCGTCCTTTCCCCTCGCCCCTAGCGAGTTTGCCAATGCATGCGAGGAGATGGAACAGTGATGTGTGTACATAGAAAAACCATTGCCGCTCGTCAAGCACTTCAATCTCAACTATTGTATAAATGTAAATTAATATGACAATAAAATTTCTGGAAAGTCACTGACCTTGCTCGTCTGTACTGCCTCTTCGTGGCACGAGCAGTGTCTCTCCTTACCAAAAAATCAGAATAACTATATATCAGTTGCGATCCTACGACCGTAGGAGGGACGAAACGTTAAATTTAAACGGACGCTTTCGGAAGCTGCAAAGTTGAGAGCTCAGCCTCTCTGAATGTCGCATAAATTAATGCCGAAATTTCCATAACGCAAAGGCAAATACAGATATAAACGCGTTACAATTAAGATATTAACCCTGCAAGTGGAATTTCTTCGAATTTGAAGGAATTTATTTGAAGAAATCAAAAACTGCTCGAACGAAACTCCCGCGTTCTCCAACGGAGAATATTTGTCGATTCCCATACCGTCAAAATTCTCACCTCGAGAACGCGTACGTTATGCACATGTAGATTACGAACCAACGCGAACACGCGAGGGAACACAGTTATTTTTAACCGTGACATACAACGTCGAGAGAAAAAGGAAAAAGAAACAGGCAGAAGCAATTTCCCTCAAAAACGCGCGCGTGCTTTCGATCGGCTCTCAGAATCGGGGGAGCGCAAGGGCGTGCCTCGTTAGGGAATATATATACACATTATAATCGTCGTAATCTCGCAAGCGCGTACAATGGCTCATTGTTCAACGAAATAGAGAGAGAGAGAGAGAGAGAGAGAGAGAGAGAGAGAGAGAGAGAAAGGGTCACTCGGAAGGCGAGCGAACCCCTTTGCTCGAGCTGCGCGATCGGTCGGCCGTAAAATTTCGTATATGCGTGGTGGAGGTAATTACAAAACGGCCTTTAAGAAATTTCATAATTTCATAATTCCGGTGCTCGCGATTTCGCGCCATCGGCGCGGTCGATCCGGTTGGGCCCGATCGGATGTTGAATTAAGAGGCTCGCGAAAAAGGAGACAACGACGCGCACTCGCGCGAGCGATGAGCACATCTCGAGGAATGCGGTGAAACTCCTACATGATGAGTCCCGGAATGTCGAAGGCGTGCACTCGTGCATTTTTACGCGAGTTTCTCGCGTTTCGCCCGGGCGCGGGCGAACGAGGGGAGCCTCGGCGTTAGCTGCCGAAACTCTGAAAGTTCGACCGCGATCGACCCACTTTGTCGCCTATAAATAATCCAATCACGACCTCAGCGCGACGCGCTTAATTCCTTTCACCCCCTCATCGAAAACGTCTCCGAAATCGGGCAGAAAACGCCGGAGCGAAACGCCAGCTCCTCACGCTCCTCTTGGAAACCATTATGCTCGAGAGTGATCCTTAATGATGAGCGTTCCTTATGCCCGAGTTATCGTAAAGCTGATCATGCGACTGCCAACGCGTGTATGATATCTCAGACGACATGTATGATAAAACAGGAGCAGGACCGGTTGTGACCGAGCGATATCGCGAATCTCGATTCCGAGAGACTCTCGCAACATCTCGAACAATCGGAGAGTTCTGGATCCAGCGGATCGCGCGATACGAAACCGCGAGCCCGAAAGTTCGATAGAGGTATGACCTATCGGCCAGGAGCGCAGGCCGTTTCGCTGAACTTTAAAGTTCATCGTCGATTTGAGCGGGCGAGGCCCGTGAACGGAGATTTCGGCGGTGCTCCGCGCGTGCCGCGCAGCCTTGGACCGCTCGCGGTCCAGCGAGAGATGTGGAGAACCGCCGAAGAATCCGAGGGAGCGTGCCGACAGGACGTTAGAAAACGAGAAGAAACGGGAGAGAGGGAGAAAGGTGGTCCGCCAGGCTTCGTAAGAGCCGGAGGTACAACGCGACCCAGGCACGAAAGTGAGAGGAGGTGGCATGTGGTCGGCCTTGAGGCCTTTACGAGGAACATTTCACTCACAAAGAACATCCAGGCCGCCGTCACGACAGCCGGGACACCGCGTTTTCGGCCACGGACGAAAGGGAAGGTGAGAAGAAGAGGAAAAAACGAAAGCACGGTAGCAGGAGGACCGCCATTCTTGGAAGTCGGATTGGAGAAATGTCGTGCGTTCTCGGGATGCAAAAATCTCCGGGGACTAACAGGACTAACCATCCGCGTCGCTTGGCGTGCCGAATTCACGCTCGTCGGCTCGCTGGAAAGTTAATATCCAAGATTGACATTAGCGATGTCGCTTCGGGTGTTATCCTCGCGAGAGGGACACGTGCGCTTTCTGAAAAGGGGGGAAAAAAAGTCGCGAGTCCCGAGACACTTGAGAGAAACGTCGGGGCTTGAGGAAAGACGGCTTTATTATTAATCTCGTAACGGTAACAAACTTGCCAGCAAACTTGAACGTTATTCATTAGCAGCGCTGTTTTAACGTATCGCATCCTTAACGTGGCTCAACTTTGCTCGATAATAATAATAATAATATGGCGGCATTTTAGCGGCAGACGAAGACAGCGAGTATTCTCGCGAGAGCGAGAGCGCGGATGCTCGCGCGAACGAGATTCTAATCGCGAATCGGCAATGATCTCGCCCGGTTCACCGGTCATCCTTGATCAAGGCGGCATTCCATTAAGAATTTCCCGTTTCTGTCGGCCTCCATCGTTAACGCAACCCTCGACGGGAACCGTTATCGTCATCCAAAAAGCGAAGCCAACGAAAGCGAAGCCTTCCTCCTCTGCCTCCTCCTGCTGCTTCTGCTTCTGCTCCTCTCGGCGCCTTTGGCACGTAGGAAAAAAATCGCGTGCAGTGAAAGGAGAGAAATTTTGATGCGGCTATTCGCGATCTTCCCCGGCATTGCACGCGCCGGGCTCGCCGCCGTCGCGATTTATTATCGTACGCCATTGTGGCGCAAAGGTCAAACCCGACTTCATCTTCGTACATTATCCCTCGTGATCGCTCCTTTGTCCGCCGGATCCTCCGGCGTCCTCGTAGACGACTTTTTTTTTTCTTAACGGAAATTTCGTGAAATGCCATCGATGTTGCTCTTCAGAGTCCTCCTGACGTCGTCGACGTCATTTTACACACAGCGGGGATTAAGCTTCAGGTCAGTCGGAATAAAAATTCCGCCTGGGATGTAACGGGGATCCGTTAACGCGTTTACATTGTTGACGCGACAATGATGAAACAATCGTATAAATAATGATCGCTCTCTTGCACGCGTTACATGGCTGGTTACATAACTAGACGCTAGATTGCCTGAGATGGTCATAATACGCGACTTTTAAGTGCGAACGTGAATATATCCGTGGGCAATGCAGCAAGTCCCATGTTGACCTTTCGATAATGTCGTGGAAGAGATTGCAGCAGTAATCATGCCTCGGATGTATCGGACTTTTTAACGCGCGTTCTTTTTAACACACCAACAATTCAGCCTGCAGCGCGTGTATGCACGTGGGTCCCATAAAAGTAATATTGTATTTTTAAATAAAAAAAAAATACACGTATAAGAGAGCATTTCATAACATTGCCATTGTATTTTCGTAGTCGTGTGTTTATTTTCAAAGCAAACTCGACCTCAAAATGAAATATCTCGTGGAAACTCTTCGCGACGCTTTCGACGAAATAAGAGAGACGAGTGCACGATATTAATTACTCACAAGGCTCGATCTACACACGAAAATATGAAAATCTCCATAGTTTACAGAAAGATCTAAAGACATTTAACGAATAATTGATCAAACAGATCGATGGATTCGTGACTTCATACGAGATTATTCACGCGGTACGCATCGTCGTTTAGATTCGGTTGAGCAAAACGGGACAAGCTTTCCGCTCGCGGATGACCGGAAGACAGCGATTCGAAAAAGAAATTATCGCAATCGTTGGTCGCATTATCTCGGAGAACGAAGGCGTTTTGTATCCCTTCCATCTGCACCGGATATCGGCAGATATCAAACGTATCCGATGACGAAACTGGTTGATCCGAAAGTCCACTGGTCATTATCCAACAATTGCCGATTGTGATTCGCGCGTGACGCAAAGACTTTACGTAAATACTTTATCGGCGTGTAAACACTTTATTGAAGCACGGGACGCGCGTGGAAATCGTCGCGCTTATTACGCAAACGTAGAAAAATGCGAGTCGCGAGACCGCCGTTGCGCCAACGAATAGCAGAGGGAAGCGATCGGCGGCTCGCTAATTATACACGCGACCTGTGCATCTCGGCGAATTGCTGTCGCCCGATGAAACGCCATTGCGACACGAGGAAGCGATTATGAAAATACGGCATTATATCATAGCTCCTACAGTTCGCCCGTGCGCGAACTGTAACGGTGCAACTGTAACGTCTCCCTGTAATTGCATTCCATTTGCAGCAGTAAAGAATAGGCGTCGTTGCATCAGGAAGTGGTATCCTGATGTGTCGTTCCAGGCTGACGGTTACTCAAGCATCAGAACGCAAAGCGCAGATGCGCTCGTCTCTGTCATCGAGATAAAATGGATACACCGGCGAATCGCCGAGAGACACGAAAATGATGCGCAAATGGCTAATCGTTGGGATTCAGACAAGTGAGTCGTGAAAAATGAACAAATACGAAGAGCGTGCGAATCTGAGCGCATCACGTAACGTTCACTCGTGTTTGCGTTATCTCAACGTGATCTAACTGAAGGGTATCGCGAGGACCTTACGTCTTCGAGATACAGAGAGCTACAGCATTTCTATGCAAGAGAAATGGAATTTAATCGATCGTCATCTCACGTATGATCTCACGTATGATCTCGAGTATTGTAGCAGCGGAAGGATATTCGCGCGAATACGCGCGCAGATTATTTCCAAGACACTCGGCCATTTCACGCGACCGAGCGCTTTCTAATAACTGCAGTATTGACTCGCGTGTTTACTCGCGGTAAATCATTAATATCCCTCGCGCGAAAAGAAAACGCACGCGCGTTCGCTGGCCGTTCGATCAATCGGCCTCGCAAACGCGCGTTTATTAGCGATCGAGCGGGCGTCAACGAGGAAAAGGCGTGACGGTCGTCATTCGCGCGATTTATGCCCTGATCAGCGAAATCAATGAACGATAATAACACGCGCGGAGCGATGCAGCGGTGAAGTAAAATTAAGTCGCGCGCACCGCGCGAGAGAGGCGAATCGCACGGGAAAGGACTTTCTCTCTCAGCAAGGGAGATCCTTGCCCGCTTTCCCTGATATTGCATCCACACGGAACGCGTTCGCAGGACCAAAGGATCAGCCGCGACGCGGTAAAAACGCCGAGCGGGAAAAGGAACGACCGATTATGAACTCCGGCGTAATTTCGCGGCAGCGTGTCATTACAAGCCGATTACAAGCTGAGAAAGCAAGAATTGCAAGAAGTTATTGGAAAAGTGTCCGGAATTGCCGTTGCGAATTTGTAATTGCTGAAATAAACTTGATTCCTTCTTCAGTCTCGACTTCTTTGCAAATAAACCGGCCGGTTACACGTCGCGTCGCGAACGATTTTTCTTTCATCAGGGTTTCCTCCAAAGAGGAAAGGAAGAAATTCTATTTTTAATTCTAACACAACGCGCGGAGGACGAGCGGATCTTTCGCGAGGGATCCCGCGAGTTTGCTATGTCGAATACATCGAGTATATCGATCGGACGAGAGCGATGATCAGACGTGAGTTCGCTCGCTCGCATGCGCATGGATCACCGTGTAAATTATAAAGTAATCAAACAAATTATCGAATAATTTCGTCTTGATGGACATATCGGCGTCCTCCCATACGAGGAGCGGATGCTGCGCGTTCGAGATCGCCAATGTTAAGGTCAGCGTGCGAGGTATTCCGGAACTATCGCCTGGAATCGATTTGAGATCGACCGGATCCGCATCGGCGGAATCTCGATCGCAGAAAACATCAAGCCCGCTCTTGTCTCGCTCGCAAACAGCGAGACCTTTGACATTCGGTCTCTCGATCAGCTTTCGGTGCGCTCTTACGTCAACAGACTTCGCGATGTAAATACAATGTGCGTGCAATGTAGAAGCTCGCGGTTTATCGTCGATACGACAAGTGGGTCAAGTTGATATCCGGTTTCGCGAAACCGGAATGGCCGGCCGGTCTTTCTCTACGAGCCGCGATTTCCTCGATCGGGATGCACTTCCGAAGAGATGGCGCGAAGAGTCATCGTAATCGCGATATCTGATCAGGAGCGCGATAAAATCTCGCTTCGAAGGATGCAACATCCAGATTCGCGAATCGGCTTGCGTATAATGCATGGCGTGATAACGTTGATAGAATAATATGTTCCGGGTAAACCGAAAAGAGCAAAGAAGTCGAGACTGAAGGAGGAATCAATCTCGTTGTGGGGAAACGAGCGCCGAGCAAGCCGTTGAAAGCAATCAATCGCGCGGAGCTCCTCCTCTCCCCGTCGATTTCATCTCGTTATTTTTCCGATAACAGGAAACCGCGTATCGGATCTTACGTAAGGAAACGCGATTCTCCGGCGAGGCGCAAAAGTATGCCACGCGGATGCTTTCGCGCGTGAATGCTTCTGCGTAAGCTCGTGACAAACGCGCTTCCCTGTTTCTCTGCGAGAAATCGGCGGAGAGACGAGCAATTAGTCGTTACGCGCGAGCGGGAGGACCCGGTGATAAACGAGGAAAGAAAATGCCTGGACCAGTGGTCGATGGCGAAATGGGAGGCACTTTCCATGAAATTCCTCCGGGCGTCTCGACGTCGTCGCTCGCCCACGAAATGAAATCGAAAACGCTTCGTTGTCTCGCTCGCGCAGCATCGCGATCGTGCATCCTCGATTCTTTGGCGCCAGCCTCGAGAGTCCTCGCAGCCACTCGATCTTGCGGAAAGTTCGCGAGAAGAGTCGGGAGAGAGTCGGGAGACGACTTCTGGCTCGTCAAGTTTCCGCGAGCTCCAGCGAGAGCTTCAGCGAAAGATTTTTGTCTGCGTCGCTCTCCGTTACACTGTTATCTGTTTACTTACCGGTTGCCCTAACCGGTGCGAGTGAACATCAACAATTCGATCATCCCGAATGTTCCGTTTTGCTTCGTGTCCGTTGATACAAAAACTAGTTTCAGCGATACCTGAGGATCTTCGGTGGAATAAATAGATGCATAGCGTTTTCATTTCACTTCATCTAGCTTCATGTCGTCCTTTTCTATGTCTTTCCCTTCCATGAAGCGTTCGATGTTGAATGGCAACGTGATTGAATTGGCTGACATTTGTCTCTTCAACTTTTCTGCTCGCGCCGATAAGTGCACACGCGGATTAGTCAGAGTCTCGACTTTCGAGTTCTTTTTAATTGTGCGAGGCATTCGCATTGGCGTCGAACGTATCGTGATGTTTTAAACGTTTTAAGGGTAATTAAAAGCGACATACGCAGTGCAGCGTTTCTCCAAGGAGAGCAGCTTGGAATAGCTCGCGTGACTGAGAACGAATGCCGATGTGTCAAATGCTGGAAATGCACGACAGCTGTGTAATACAAGTACGTACAAGCACGAATCACGTAATTATCGCTTTATCGTACAGCCGAAACGCGGCTGAAGTGCAATGTCGCTGGAGAATGGCGATAAGCCAGACGGTCCTCTCGTTAAAGTCATTGTTTTCGCGGCTTCATCAATATTTATGCGCAGAAATTCCGGTTCCTCCTCTCCTCTGTCCTTAACATTGAACGAGCTGGTCGGATTTTAGATATGCGAGAAGATACCTCGCGCCGTGATTTCACTTTGACTTATCGCATTCCCGACAGGCTTACGAACCGCCACTTATGGCGATTGAAAACAAGATTTGCACGCAATAACGACTCGCATCAGTTCGCTCGTCCGAAAACAAGACGAAAATATAGTAAGAATCGAGGAACGGGCACTTTGTCGTACTCGTGAGCTAAGCTTGACGCTAAAAAGTCCGATCTTGTTATTCCTTCGGCTCTGATTACCAACGCGGTTCATTTATTAATGCGCCTGCAACATTGCGCAATGTTTTCGATAAGAGCTTATGATTTAGAACGTTTAGGGGAGCAAGAAGTAGAAAGCCAGGTCGGTATTATTTCCGCGAGAGCTGGCGTCTCGACGAAATTCGATTTGTATTCCACGCAGTTTAATAATAGAGTCGCCATTCCTGGACCTGGAGAAAGCAAAATTTGTAAAAGCGAATCCGAACTGAAAACGGCACCATGCTTCATTGGCAGCGACCGCTCGCTGGCTGCTCGCCATCTTGCGATGCTCTTACACTTAATCGGTACCGTTTGATGTCCAGCTGCGAAGCGTGCGACTACTCGAAATGCATCGACTTTCCTGGCGACGTGCCATCGGCGGGACTTGATCGCGTTCTGTGTTTCTCAGCGACAAATCGCGTATCATTCACTTTCTACTTATAATTCCAGAAAGATGACAGAGAGAGAGAGAGAGAGAGAGAAAGAGAGAAAGAGAGATGTCGTATCGCAAAGTGTCGGAACTTTATACGATAATCGCGCTGTGTAACAATCAAGTGTTTCGCGAGGCGAATGAGATTAAAACACGAAGAGAACAACTTGAAATCGATGCCGCTAATAGAAACATCAATCGAAGAACGATATCGCGGGTTCGTCAAGATGCGACGAAATTATGCAACACCGATGCGCAGTCCAAATCTGTCAAAGGAAGAACAGGACGTAATGACATTTAAATCGTGACTTTTTCGAGCATTCTCGAGAAAACACGTGTAATCCGCATCTGTCGCAGGATATTCGCATATTTCATATACATACTTCAATTCGATCGATTCTACGTGCAGCGAAGAAGTACAGGATGCTATCTTCCGACAGAAAAACCATCAAAGAACTGATCTAGGAAGCGTCAGCCTACTTGCGATGCTTCCGTCACTCCGCGGTCTTATCTTAGAAAGCGTATCAATTTGTAGGAAGACCGTCGCAATTCTCTTGTAATCAACTGGAGCATCTTGTCAGTGATTTAAAAATACACGAGAAGAACTTGAGAGGGTATTTCTAGATTCTTATGATTTCGATTACAATATATAAATATGATATCTCGGTGCTCAAAAGCGTTGTTACCGCAGAGTGCGCCAGCATTTCCAATCATTGGATTCGATTATCTTCGATTTTATTTCAGTGAATCTCGATCTGTCAGCGTGCCGACTCGCTTCCTAATGAGGGGTAAAAAATGCGTACGCGTCGTCGTAAAAGTGGAACAATACCTGTCAGGTATCTTCAACGTTGGATCCACGCTTTCCAATCGAGTTGCGAGGAACACGAGATACGGAATCGAACGATAATCGTCGTATATCTAATTTATACGCGCCGTTGCGCGTCCCTAATAACGCCAATAATACCTGTCCATTGATTATTCAGCGATCGGTACGCGGTTAGATCCTTTTTTCCTTCCTTTCCTCAGCACTTGCTGAGGAAAGCGGCCCCGCTATCGCTATCGATTCTGCGCATTTGCAGATCATTGGATTGGAATCCATTTGGCAAGCACGTGCCAATCTCGCGTTTTGGCAATTCGCGCTTTCATCCGCGCGGCTCAGCGGGAAACAAATAGAACGAGCGACAAGACAAACACGACGAGACAAGTAGCGGGGGGGGGGGAGAAGGGAGAGGGAGAAAAAAAGAAAAAGGAAAAATACGACGGCAGGATCGGCGAGGAATCGGTGAGCGAATCGTCTCTCTCTCTCTTTCGAAAGCTGCCGATGAAGCGACAGCGCGCACGTATAAAAAAATGTCTTTTACACTCGCCTGGTGGCTCGGAATTCTGATCAGGTGTTTATTATACGAGCTCGCGAGCCTCGGCTGTTTTTCGAAAGTACTGGGAAAACGGTTGGTCCTTTAAAGGTCGATTGAGATGCGGCGCGAGTTCCGCGAAAGTGCAGTCAAGGTTCCCCGTTTCCCGCGAGCAAGGCACCGCGTATGCTGTGCCATATATCAATGGGCTGCCCGTTAAAGTGCACAAATGTATGCGTACCGATGACCTCGTGATCCCTCCAAGAAACACGCGATCGAGATCGAGAAACGGCACGGACGATCTGCGGAAGTTCTTCGCTAGAATCGATAGAAAGGAACAGCACGTCACTTTCGGGCCGAGGCGCACAAAATGCATCGCGGATCGTTTTACGGGCCTTTGGAAACTCGCGAGGTGTCGTGAGGGAAATAAATCGGCGAATTCGGCAAAGAATCGCTGGGGAAATTTCTCGCTGTTATCGTGCGAGAAAAATCAAAGCAACGATAGAAACTAAAGAGAGACCTTCGAGATGAGAAATCGAATTGCTAAATTTCTAAATCAATGTCACATCCCCTCTCTCTCTCTTTCTCTCTCTTTCTCTCTCTCTCTCTCTCTCTCTCTCTCTCTCTCTCTCTCTCTCTCTTTCTCTCTCTTGTTGATGTTCATTCATCGTCGATTGATAATAGAAACATCGGGAACTCGCGGGATCGCCGAGCGTCCGTCCTCGCAGCGTCTTTCTCGCTGCTCTTCCAGATGTCCAGCGCGACTCTCCGCGACGATCAGCATGGGACAGAATCTGCGAAGGTAAATTTCATTAGCTCGAAGGTCCGTTCACGAAGAATCTCACTTCCTTAAATCCCGCGCAAACGAGGGATCGTCGTGGATCGTACTGGACGAAACTGCGCTGCGATTCTCGCGCCGCAAATCCATGAATCCATCATCGGTCGATGGCCTGCCGTGTTTAGTCCTCGAATCGCATATGGATAAGGCGCGCTGCAACGGATATGGTGCGTGTCGCGGTGAATGATGATTAACATCGATGCAGCGTTCATGCAGCAAACAACGGTCGCGGCAGCGAATAGCGTCCCGTTAGCGGATGAGCAGCTGGAGGCGCCCAGGTATTTATCAGAAGGGGGAAGGGTCCGAAGCCCCGAAAGAGGAAGCTTTGTGTATCTTGCGTTCGATGAATGAGCAACTGTAGCTTGCGAGCGCGTTTCACGAGCACGTAACGCGACGCTGACGGAATAACGATCGTGTTTTGCTGCGTCGAGCTGCGGCTGCTGGTATCCATCGCCAATCGCGTTATTATTATTGCAGTTTATTGCATCTCGTGTACCGCGGATTTTCCGCAGCGTCGCGCTCCAGTCGGTGCAATATCTCGACGTTACGTATCGATACGGGGCGCCTGTTCCGATGACCGAACCTTGTGTCAACCCGTTCGCGGTGTAATGGCTCGGCAAAAAAGACATTGTTCTGCTATGCAGCCTCCGCGACGGGTGCTCTCTTTGCCGAGAGAAAGTCTCGTAGATGCACACGCACACGCGAGCAAACGCATGCGTCTGCACACGCGCGGCGATATCTGTCGATAGCTGCGTTCGTACGCGCCCACGCAAAGTCATCGCGGACTGCGTCTCTCCGTGTTCACGTTTTATCTCTTTCTTAATTATCCTATAATTACCCTTGTAACACTTTGCGTCATGATTATGGCGATTAGCAATTCGGATCATCAGAGAGAGAGGGAGAGAGAGAGAGAGAGAGAGAGAGAGAGAGAGAGAGAGAGAGAGAGAGAGAGAGAGAGAGAGAGAGAGAGACGATAAGACGTTACGATGGGATGCAATTTCACGAAGAATCAACACTGGATATCGATATTCCTGGCATTCTGCGGCAAATGAAGCTTAAAGAACGCCGTTTACGGATTTGCTTGAATAAAATGCACTCAATTAAATAAAGCAGATCGAAGGACGATGGTTCATTATTATTTTTTGCTATTTGTTCTCTCATAACTTCCTGCCAGAGAAAACATATTTGATAGTCATTTTCAATTTGCTAATCTCGATCTAAAGCGTAAACTAGAAACGATCTCGAAAGAAGTCGAGAATGTCGTAAAATCACGCGAAACTTAAACGTGGAACTTTTGACATTTGCGTAAAACAGCCGTTCACCAGGCATCGTCTTGCGCTTCACAACGCGCTGCGCCGAGAGAGCCGGCACCGGACTCGAAGCAAGTTCAGAAAAGCACAGAATTTAGGCCGTTAGAAGCAGCTTGCTTCGACATTCCTCTCCAAAGGCACGAAAAAGTTTCTCGCGCGCTTCTCGGCGGATCTCAAGGCAGGCGTTACGACAACGACGTTTTCCCTCGAAGCACGCCGTCCCATCTCGAGGTTTCCCCCGAAAAGACGAATCGTAGTCGATACGGTTGGTATTCAATGTTCCCGGCGCCGTGGCTCGCGGATTATCAGAACCTGGTCCTAATGGCTCGACATTCTTCTTGCGCAACATTCTTCAGAGACGCAAAGACCTTTAAGTGCCGCAGCTGCCTTCTGCTTCACGCGGCGCGACGCTCCGGGCCGGATAATTTATACGGCTGTCGGTTTCATTGGGCCTTGACACCTACGACACCTCGGCATCCTTGCAAATTATCATTAGAAAAATCCCCGCATGATTCGCGACTGACGCGATCACTGGCATGCCACTCGGACTCGATCCTCTCAAAGGATCGGGACTGTTCTGTTCGCCGCGCTCCTCGCGATGAGCGATATCAGCTCATCCTGACAACGTTAACTGAAGCGATTCTTTTTAATCGGAGCGTGACGATACTGACGTGCGATACAGTCGAAAATCTGTTCTGGCTTGTAGCAGAACGCTTTGTTCCGCGGTTCCGCGATGTACAGGGATTATTAAAAAGTATTATGGGATCATGGAAAGAAACTGTGTTTCGCTTGGCAGCGCTTTGACAAGAGCCCCATTAACGAGAGGATTCCGATTCGAGGAGAGATGAACGAGTTGGCGAGGATAATAGTAAAAGTTGAGCGCGCTGAAGATGAAACCTACTAGGAGATATCGCTTCGCCGAGTGTAGGAGGAAGCGAAGATGCTGCAGCGGCTTATGCAATGACCCCAATAAGGATTA
Organism: Eciton burchellii; assembly: GCA_020341155.1. Lineage (NCBI taxonomy): Eukaryota > Metazoa > Arthropoda > Insecta > Hymenoptera > Formicidae > Eciton > Eciton burchellii. The sequence continues at coordinate 2,653,993 of JAHMML010000010.1, read as the reverse complement.
TCGATCCTTTCAAGCGCGTTTTGCTCTCGGTATTCCCGCGGCGGAATCGCGCTCCGCTAGCTTGGTCGCCGAAGAGAAGAGAAGATGAGCCTGCGACGAGAAAGTGACGCTGCGTTTTGCAGCTCCCTCGCCGCTCTCCCCCGTTCCCTCATTTTGTCGCCGTTCTGCGGAGGATTGCGCCCTGGCCTCGCATTCCTAATGTAGGAACCGCCTTTTCGATGTTCGTTGTGACTCAGACGAAGCTGCAGATTGTGAAAGCGAATTCGCGTTAACGAGCACTCCCCAAAATCACCGCGAAGCCCCTATATCGGCGAGTCCTCGGAAGGTCTCGGAAGAAATTCAAGAAGTGGAGGAACGAAGCGCACCACGCTACTACGAGATTGCATCAACGCTGACCTTACGTCACGACGAGGAAAGTTTTTAAGGTCACTCAGGCAGAGCGGATGAACGGTCGCGGGGAAAGCCCGAGGATGATACACAGCTGAAACCTGGCGACCGGCTCTCATTGGAGTCTCATGGACTCTCATCAATAAACATTCTCAGCTCGGGAACCTCGATCGATCGAGATTGCCAACGTTCGCGTGAAACCCCGGCTCTCGGTGAAGCAATGACCGAGCAATAGGCGACAATTGCTCGATGCTCGCAGAAACAGCGTTATTGCTGTCGCTTCGCTGAGTCGGACCAGTCTCGAGCTAGGCGAACCAATTGCAGCCAGCCGGTTCAAAACAGGCTGATCTCTCGGGTCGCCGGTGCGCTGTAGATCGGGCTGCGTTGTAGATCGAGCCAAGAGTCGAGAGTCGAGTTCGACTACGACACAACGGTGTCCACTTTTCATAGGCTGGTGGGGTGCTCTCCAGGTGGCCGTGGTGGGTGGCGGTATAAGTAGAGGCCTGCCTTCGCCACCGTTCTCATACCCTCACCACGTCCTTCGGCTACCTCTTACTTTTACTTAGTGCCCCTTTTTCCACCTTTTCTTTTTTTTTTCTCCTCTTTCTCTCTGTCTCTCCCTGTCTGTCTGACGCGCGGGAGCGCTCTCCTTCTCTCCCTCTTTCTCTCTCTCTCTCTCTCTCTCTCTCTCTTTCTCCCTCTCTCTCCCCTCCCTCTCTCTCTCTCTCTCTCTCTCTCCCTTCCTCTTCCTCTCTCTGTCTGTCTGTCGGTTCGTGTCTCGGTGCGTTCGCCTCCGCATACGTAGGTTCGTGCATTCGTTCATTCGTCCCGACCGTCTCGCGTCTCGTCAGCGAAGCCGCATCACGGAGCTGGACGGAGGTCACGTCGACCGGATCACGTACAACGCCACGTCCCGGGGATATCGGCCCATCCGGTGATCACACAGCAGTGGCACGGTCAGATCCTTCTGCGCGCGGCTGGAGGACGAGTGTCGCTCGCGGACGGTCGAGAAGAGGGCAGAGATGGTCGCGAGTGTCCGGTGACGATGCGTACATATATATACATATGAACACATAGAACGCCGGTAGTATTCGCAGCTGAAGAAAGAGAGAGTACGTATCGATATATCGTCGGGTGTGCCGATATACGGAGCGTACCGCAGCGATTCCGCCGAGAAGAGGTACCGCGCGAGGTTCTCCAGCTGGCCAGCTGTTCGCGTACCACGACGGAAGCAGGACGAGAAAGAGCTAGCGGGACGAGGGAGAGGACTGTATATAGTGCAGACATGTGGCTGAGAAGCGTGCTTCTGTGAGTACTCCAGTCGCATTTCCGGTTATTCGTCCGCGCGTCTCGGGCGTCCCGTCTGACGACGAGAGAGCTGTTCCACTGCGGTGGACGCGTGACGGTGAGAGTCGGAAGTCCCCGTGGAATCAGATTTATCTGTAAAGAGCACAATGCCAGGCTGATCATCCGGGAAGGAAAGTCGCTTGGAATCTTTGCCCGCCGACGAGAGCGAGAGTAATTTGATGATTAAAATGATTATTGATGAGCACGCGAGGACGCTTTGTTACTTTCATGCAGATACTTATTATCATGTTACATTTAACATTATATAATTATTTTCCTCCTCTTGTTAAATCCCCGGTTGTATTTCTATCGTTGCAATGCCATTTTTCGGACTTCAGGAACAGCGATCAGCTTCATTCCTGGAAAGCGTACGCGCAGATTTATCGCAGATTTTCATCGCCATTTCACATAAGTCTTTACGTTGACGATCATTAGCGAGAGAACGATAATCGGATCTCTCATCCGAGAGCAGTTCCGCGCGTAACGCTTAAAAATCGACATCGACTCTCGCGGGATGTAAAAGAAATCTCGCTGGCAGCGGCTCTTACAAAATCGTGATTGATGATTACAAACGATTACCGTGCCGAAAGAAAGCAGACTCGTCAAGCAGATATTACGCTTCTGAGTTACGAAGATTATCGTAGCGAAAGGTGCAATCCGCGACTCGCTAGAGACCAAGTTCCATTGGAATGAGGATGCGCGCGCGCGATTTATTCGAGAAAAACTCCCGCGCTGCTCCTCGATCTTGAAAATGAAAATCAATCCGGATCTGCGATGAACATCGAACCCGAAAAGCTACTTGAAAATTCTCCTCTCATCGCGAAGTAATGAATGGATGAGGATGAGTGACCTATCGCGCTTTCAGGTTCGGCGAGAGCGGACATTCACGGTGGTTTATCTCGACGAAGCGTGTCATTAGTCGCGTTCTGATTTCGCATCGCAGCGTTTATAACGAAGCCTGTATTGTTGGGCCGGTAAAGAGAAGAAAGCTGCGAAGCGCGCGCAATATGAGAAGCACTCCTGATAACATCCATTTCGCTAAATAATACATGTAATGTGAGATTTCGTGCAGCTCGAGAATCGTTGCATATTTTTATATAACGGATACGCTCGTAATTCAGGCAGAGCCGATCGCACGCGTTAGAAAGTTCGCGTTAGAGGATTATTGCGCCTCTGAAAACTTCGCTCGCGTTTTCGTGATGCTATCTACGAGAGACTGCGGATATCGCAATATATCCGCCGAAGAAAACAGCGTTGACTCGTCCTCGCAATCGAAGCTTTGCAATCGTACTGCTAGAATCGCTAATACTTTTCGCTCAACACTATCCGATATTTGTACGAAAACGTTGCGGGAATTATGGATTATTTACCTGCACCTGCAAGGTCACACGGATGCTTCTAATGATTACACCATTGCACGTATTTCTATCACAGCCGTGCTAGATTTTCGAGGCTCGTGCAAGAGCAGGATCGAGCAGCAAGCCAAAGAATCCTTATTTTTCCTCGATTCCCACAGCGGATTCACACGCGGAACGCGACGCGCTTCGTGGGCGGCACGAAAGAAAGAAAAAGAAGGAAAAAAGAATTTACGCCTCGGCAATAGGCTTTTGCGGTAATATTGCGGCTTATGTAACGCCAGGGCCTCCTGTTGGGGATACCTACGTACACGGTGTGTTTATGCAGATACGCCCGCGAGCGCGAGACCGCTTTCTCCATATGGTTTCGCGAGAAATTCCTGTAAAGCCGCCATTCCCATTTTCTAAAATCGAGCTGCCACCATCGCCGAGGTATCGAAGAAACGTAAGAACCGCGACGCGAATGAGGCTTCTTCCTCGTCGCGCTTGCACTCGGCTGAAGGAAACATCCGACCCCCGGCCGGTCAGAGTTCGATATGAGCGAGAGATCCGATTCCGGTCACTTGCGGAATCTCGCGTGTATCCGTATGAATATTTATGCGCGTATCCAGCCGAGCGAGGGCCTCCGTAATGAGGTAGAAAGCTGCAATTTCGGAACGCCGTGATGAAAAGTGCGATACCGGGAAAACATTGTCCGCGATCGAGTAAACCAGCCGCTAGCGCTGAGTCAAGTCACGGCCGTTCGCCAATCCAAAAGTACAAGCGCCGATCGCCGCGGCAGGGAAAGAACATGTCTTGCAATTTGTTCTACTTTATTTGCAAATGTATTCCGGTTACGGATTATTCCTGCACCGGAAGACCGCTCGAACGGAACGGCCTGTGTCGGTCTGCACACTGAGCGGCGGTTTCCTATCCTCGCGGACCTTCTCTTCTCTTTCACGAGCGCAGCTCGGGATCAACAAGTATCGAATTCACGGTTGCCGTGACGAGACCGAAAGATCCCAAAACATGCGCGACGAAAGAAATGTCTGACGGGAAGCAGAGAGAAAAGTCGCGAGTCACGCGCGCGCGCATGAAAAGCGCGATAAATCCTCGCGCAATTTTCGCGAACGAGAACGTGACCTGGCGAACTGAAACGCGCGCATGAGATCCGTATGTTTCCAACGTAGAAAAACGATAACGCGGCGAGTAAATTTAATTGACGCTGACACTAAAACTCGACTCGTCCCAACAGTTCGTATAACAGATAACAGAATATATTTGCCGTTACGTCAGGCTGACACTTTTCGAAATGTCAATCGCGCGATATTGCCGGCTGCATTTTACTCAAAGAAAAGAAAATATCGGGCGCCGTGCTAATTTCAGAAGCGGCTCTCCTTCGCGCGCGGAGGAAATCGATCGTAACCGATCGTCCTTGCGAATGCAACATCGGGGATTCTCGAGCGATTCTCATTGTCTCTCGTTATTTCTCCCGCGGCCTCGTTTAAGGCAACGTCCGTTCCTTTCGAAAACCTTCGAACGCGAACGTGAACCTTAAATGTTCCGAAACTTGGCGGTTCTTTCTTTTTTTTTTTCTTTTTTTTTTTTTTAATAACGGCAATCTCGCTGCGCGTCTGAACGGAAGACGAGCGACATTGATGATTCTTGCGGCAAGAGAATTTCCCGCAAACGAGAATACAAAGTGCGTTAAGAGATCATGGATTGGCGTTTGATGTACCTTTCGCAACCATCGATGTCGATGACCTTGCGGCAAATGAGAGCGAGGTTGCTGGGCGGCCTTAGTTTCCATAATTATGAAATTAATAATATATTAATCGCCCCGAACATCAATGTTATCCTTCTCGATCAATCTGCTCGGGCAGCCGGATCTTTAGCACGTTCACGACTTAAGGTGCAAATCGCGTTACAAAATCTGATTACTTGAGCATGATTGAAAAATATTCCGACATGAAGGTAAGTTTCCTCGTGCCATTCGTGCGAAGCTCAATTTTCGCGCAACGCGCACGAATCGAGTCGGAGAACCGGACCGAAGTTGGATGCAGAGAACCAGACGTGAACTTTCACCACGTCGAGCTTTGCATTAGCTATACGCATTCCGCGTTCACGCGTCCGCCTCCCTGCGTCTTGCGCGTGACTTATCACTTTCGCTGATGCATCGTTATGCGCGAGATAAGATAACTCTCTCTTTCTCTTATCTCTTTGCACCTATAGGGAGATGTATCGCGAGAATTAACGGCAAAACGATGTTAATGGAAATATTAACAGAGACATCAGAGTCACCAGTTGTGAGAAAAGCTGAGAGTTGGTCTTCATGCACTTCTTGCGTATTGTTATCCGTTTTTATTGAACAGCATTGTAAATAAATCGTCCCGATGTGAAATTTACATTGATTTTACATGAAATTTCGCAGAATATGCGGCATTGCATGCACGCTAGCCGCTGGTCCATCGAATAACCCGCAGACGTCCGGCGACAAGTTGACTCGAGCAAAAAATATCGCAGTGACGACGTACCAGCCGCCCCGAGCGATTCCGATTGAAGGTATTTCTAATTTCTAATCAAATACCGATTCACGTCGAGTCTGATGAAGCGCGAAACGCTTCGATTCAACATCATCGAGCGGAAAGAGATTCGCATATTTTTACCGAGTTTCCAAAATGCGTACAGACTAAAGATCAAATCTTCGTGAATTCTCGGGATTCTGAGCAGAGGAATTTAACTCGCTTTCCAGAATTCGTGTCGTCGCACAAATTGCCGGAGAATGTGGCAAGACCATCGGACGAGGATGACGAGGAGTACATCGACGATGAGAAAAGAATCGCGCTTAAGGACAATAAGCACGCTAAGAAAGCCACTCAGAGATTCGATAGTGTCGAGAAGAAGATCATTCTCGAGCCCATCCGGCGTTTAGATTCCAATGAGGAGGACGATTCGGACAGATTCGCCTCTGAAAGGCAAGCACGAGTGGAACTCGAGAATTTCAGCGACACTGGAAAACTTGTGCAGGAGGAGAGAGTAAAGAAGGTTGACTCCAAGAAGCCTCGGCCTTACGAGCAGGATGAAGTTATTCCGGGAGTTTACGTCAGGTAGAACATTCTCGCTTTGATCCCGCGAACTCTTCTACCATAAATAAATACGCGTGACATATTTGTGACCAACGTACGCCTTCATGCAAATTTGTGGCGATCCGCTGTGACGAGGCATGAAATCCATCGTGATCTTTATCATTTCTTTATATCCAGCATTTATAGCAATTTATCGTTTATTGATAATGAGTCCTTTATGTTTTTATTCGCATCTAAATGGATCCGCTTCTAACGGATAAATGTCTTCTTTATTTCAATGAGCGACAGATTTAACTTGGACATTATTTTGCGACATATACGAAACGAATTGAAATGCCACGTATATAATTTTAGAATTCTTAACCATTTTTCTTGTCCAAAAACAACAATGCGGCATTTTCAGTGCGGAATATCCAACGACTATGTTACCGATCTTGACGACTCCGCGCGAGGCGCGTAGCAAGGATAGTTCCTTTGACTTTGTTCCTGTCAACATTATTCGCGAGGACGGCAAAGATGCTTTCGCACGTTTTTCCAACGCGAACTTTGGCGACTTGAGCGACGTGAGTTTGGTGCCGGCTGGTACGAACTCCCGTATACAGGTGAATCGAATTGTTGATATCAGCAAATGTGTAAAATTAATCGAACGTATAAAAAGACCGAACTGTATTTTTACAACATATAGCTCTGTTTCATGAATTCATCCAATTGCTGCTCTCTAATACAGCATATTAAACCAACTTGACCTTCTTTTGCTGTCCGATAGGTGAAGAAGGGACCGAACGGCAAGGACTACGAATATGAGTACTTATATTATTACTATGACGAGGAGGATGAAGGCAAAGCGAATTCGGCGGGTTCGGCTGTAACGAATTCTTACGACGTTCCTTCCAGAACAACCGCCGTGCCGAGAAGAGCAGGCACCGCCAGCAACAGGAGCAAGTACAGCACTGTGGAGAGGTCGAGCACCGTGGAACCGAGCAATAACGAGGTCATACCGAATAGAAATGGTAATAGGGGCAGGCAACTGGTCGAAACCGAAGACGTCTCCGAGGAAAGACTGCCCGCAAATACTCGTTTTCCACCGAGGTATCCATTACGACAATATGTAGCCTTTAAAGCGTACGAAGGCCTTTAAGGCTTCGACGCGAGCGATAGTCCGATTTTTTCCCAGAAATATTTCTCAGGAATCCTTGCGTTGCCTCCTTGAGGCAACCGAAGATTGCAAGGTTGCGTTTGCATATCAGTGCACGATTAATTATACGATTGAATTTTGTTAATAGATCGCGATCGAATCACAACACGGGCACGACGGAATCCTCGCGAGCTCGTAGTAATCGACCGCGTCCAAGCCTGGACCTGGTCGATTCCAGCAGCTTCCGGACTCATCAGGAAGGCCCCGAGTTCCCGCAGACTTTGCCGAAAGGACCAGTTAGATTCCTCGGCGTCACTCCTAACGAAGATAACGAAGAGAAACTGTTGGTCAGAGGTCGCGGAAGACCGCAGAGAGTGCAAGAGCCCGCCCCGGTCGAAGAGGCCATCGATGATTCGCCAGCACCTACCACTAGAAGGCGTCCGGTCACTACAACGTCGCCTGAGGTAATTATCGCGATCAAATCACAATTAAATGTTAATTACGATAATCGTTAATGCTTAACGCTTATCGATTAGATTTATGATTGAGAAACTTATCTCACTTCTTCTTCTCTCTTAATTTTATCGTACGTTTCAAAGCTGCTCAAATCGACATCAAAAGTGGAGATATCGGCATTATCTTTGATACGGAGAAATAAAACATGTTTATTTAATTTCTCTAGTTAGAATCTTCCTGTTAGAATTGTTCTTTCATGTCAGCTGACATTGTTTCTCGATAATTTCTTTCGCTGTACGCGATTACGAGGGCGTTGCTGGAAAGTTCTGAAGCCACGAATGATTTTCAGAACGGAGCGGAGGTTCTGAGCAGAGGTCAACCGTTGCGCTCCAGCGAGGAGGACGATGAGGAGGTCACCGCGTCCGAGAGGTCTGGCAACAAACGCGTGTCTCTGGAAGACAAGGCTGGACAAGAGTCCAGCGAGACGGAAGCCATCTCTTCCAGCACCGCCGCAGATACATCCACCGACAATCCAACGACCGAGTATCCAGTCATGGACAAGGTCGCCTTGGACCTTTACGCCTTCCTGCAACAAGGACAGAGCAATCTGATAGACGCGTCCAGCGGCGAGGCTGACGGCGACAGCACGACGCTTGCTGACGACGACATTACGACCGACTTGACGACGACGGAGTTCGCCACTACGCTCGTCACCGAATCCAGCAGCTCGACAACGACGACGACGACGACGACGACGACGACGACGACGACGACCGAGCCGACGACTACAACGACTACGACCACGGAACCACCGACCACTACTCAGGCAGCGGGAAGAGGAAAGTTCCGGCGACCCGGAATTGGTGGCCCGGCCATCTCGAGGAATCGGTACGTCCTTGGAGATTTCATTCTATTTCTTCGTTCGCGATTCTTTCTGTGCGACAAAACGATAAAACCTAATACCTAAAACCTAAAAGTTCTTACTCCGGCGACGTTGAATGGCGCACACAGCATTTACTACGAAGCGAATAACTTGAGTCCCTTTACGAGTACCGAAAAAGGAGAAAAAGTATTTATCTGTATTATTGTGAAATACTGTTATATAAACCCAATAAGCTATTGCGGAGATGAAATGGCCGCTTTTCGTAATCCAAGTTTCCCATTGAGTAGTTGAACCTCTTTTCGTGTACTATGTATATCATATGCAGAAAGTATTCACGCCTCGCGCGTGAATTCGCACGCGCAATCTTGTTTATCCTCATCGCAGTTGAAAATCGGTGAAAATTTGAAATTCATTGAAAATCACTGTTTCTTCGATATGGATAATAAGCAAACGCGGATAATATTCTTGTACGAATTTAAACGTGATCATAACGCGGCCAAAGCGGAACGCACTAATGCTTCTTTCGGAGGAGGTTCTGCAAGCAATGCAATCATGCAACCATGTTGGTTCCGAAAGTCTCAGTCTAATAAGAATCTCGACGATTTGCCTGCGGCGGTCAACCGCCAATGATGACAATGTTTTGAAAGACATGACTGATGCAAACTGGCGTTTGTCAATTCAAGATATTGCACGCAGCGTCAACATTCACCATTCGGCTGTTTTGCGACACCTCAAAGCCATGAGAAAGCTTGACAAGTGGTTGCCACTTGTCGGTGAATCGAGAGAGACATGTCTCGCCGCTGGCTAACTCTCCTTTACTTTCGTGACACGACAATCGTATCAATGATCTCCTTGCAATCCCCTGCGGAGTCCTCTACAAACTTGTAATCACATGATCACGTTACCTTCGACAGCTTCAAGTCCAACGGTGGTGCTAGTTCAACTACCGAGGCGCCGGAGCCAACGCAAAGGACTCGCGGCCGTTTCGGTTCTGGCTCGAACGGGGGCGGATTCAAGCGACCCCGACCAGGCGGTGGTCACAAACCGGTCGAAGAGGACACGGTGCAGAAAGAGAGTGCTAACTCGGCGAATGCGGCACCCGCTCGTGGCAGGTTCCGTGCGCCCAGCAGCAGCAGACCGGCAGCCTCGACGACGACGGCGTCGCCGCTGAACGGCAATTCGGCGAATGGTGCTGCACGACCTAGCTTCAACAAGCTGAACATCAACCGCAGACGCGGGCGACCAACGACTTCTGCAACGCCAGCGGCGAGCGACGAACATCAGGAAGCGGCCCACTCCGAGGCCGGACAGGCGGCTGGTCAGGCCTCACCGGAAACCGCTACCAAGTCCGTTGTTCGCGCCAGACTTCCTGGCACAGCTGCGATCAGACCGGCCCTGCGACCGGGCGCCAGGATCAATCTGAGACAGAAACCGGGCCAGACAACGACCACGACGACGGAGGCGGCTGATGCATCCGTCGAGGAGCCGGCTGGAGAGGGAACGGAGGAAGAGACGCACGAGGTCGGTCACAGAAACGTCTTGTCTTCTTAATGGTTTGGAATAGAACGTATCTCTGCAGATGCTGTGTGTTAAAATTCAGTATTTCTGCTTTTGGCAACGTTGGCTCTTTATCGATCGACTTGCTAATATTTTCTTATCTGTAAATACTTGTATTCGTAGAGTTTCATTCTCATCATTCGTAGGAGAAATATATCAACAATGCTAATAATAGTGCAAATGATCAGAGATACATTAGTTGATTGCAATAGTTACGTCTTGCTATTCAGTGCCCACTGATCGCGAATATTGGCTGAAGCTACCGCAGGGAAGAGGAAATTAAAAGATCGCTTTACCTTCGTTAACATTCGAGCAATTATTTTTAATTAATTCAGCTGAAACAGATGCGCAAGACATTATTCGGAACACGTGGCACACATAAATTGTAGAAATGTCGCGTGTCAAAGGTAAGATCAAATCTGAAATCCCGTTTCGAACACATACGCGCGAGGCGACTGAACGTCCCGCAAGATTAGGCACGAGGACACCGTGATGTCACGCGACGGAATTCTCTCTTGAAGTTTACTTTCACTGGATGGCCTTTGAAAATGTCATCGAGACAGGTCGGTAGGAGATCGGAGCGCGACCGCTTTTCACCTCTCGAGTTCACGGGAACAAGGAATGCCGAGTACAGCATTCGTGATAAGCGCGCGAGAGAACAAAGCGGGGCGACGGGAGGGCGAAGAGAAATCGTGCTCTCGTTTGAAGACAGGTTCGTAAAAGAATTCGATAAAAGAAATGATTGCGACAGGCTGCGTAACGATGATACATCGATCATAAATCGCAAACGATGATCAGAGACGCGTTCAAACTCGCCGAACTTCCAACATGTAATTCGCTTGATGATCGATCAATTCGGCGATTCGATTAACGATCTCTCGTTCAGCAGGCGCCAGCGGAGACCAATCCACCGGCACGCGCGACCACGCCGAACCCTCTGAACAAGCTGCGCAATCGTAACCGACTGCAAGTGCAACCGAAGACGACGACAGCGAAGACTCCGTTGCCACCGGCGATCAGAAGGTCACCGCTGCTACCGCGACGCAAGGCGACGGAAGCGCCGGTGGTCCAGCAATCCAGCCAGGAAGAGGTCGCCGTCTCCGAGGAGGAGATCGCCGCATCTGGCGAGACGGAGGTGACCGAGGCAACTTCCGGTGAGACCAGTACCGCAGCCAGCACGAAGCACGAGGAGACGCGGGGCTTGAGCGGTCTCTTGGCGCCTCGACGCAGGATACCAGCGCGACGCCCGGGTCAAATAATCGCACGGGAGTAGAGGCTGCCAAGGTCAGACCGAGACCGTCCCAAAACGGTTCTCGCTGATGCGGGGGATTGCGCGTCCTGGCGCTTCCTCGGAGAAGCGGCTGCTCTTGTCTCGCGCATTACGACGAAAATGGCAGGTGTACATAGTGTCCCTCGCGAGGATGGTTTTTCCTGAGGGCGGTCTTGAGTTTATGCGATACCGTTCAGCGTACTCGAAGCTACGTTTATACGATTTCCGTCCATTGCACTGTAATCAAGTTAGAGCGATTAGAGACTGTGCAGTAGCACAACAATCGTACACGATGATGAGTTAGTAACGGTTTGAAATTATGTCGAGGAATGTATTCTGCAGCTAGCACTGTCGCGACCACTCGAGAGCGAGCTATCTTCGGGATATCCCCAGAATCTTTTTGGTATCCATTTAGCCATCATCATGATCTAACGCGTGGCTAACGCTAATGAATGTACGATATCTGCATCAGTGATTTCCGATCAATGTTGAGCGTGACGATGTTGTGCTGCTTCCTGAGTAGATGTTACTTATACGAAGTAAATTGCCCCGTCAGGTTTGCACCTTGCTGAATTACATATTACTTATCATCGAAGAAATATCCGAGAAACGTTTGACGTCAGCTGTCACTTTATCCTGAGAAGTCACCAGACAACTGTTTCCGTCTTATCGTTTACATAGATTACTTAGATTAGATTACAAAGCAATAGTTTAGATAAAGGCGATGCATGGGTGTTCTCAACATTCGATCGTTAAATCGGCCGATGCCGAAATCTATCGCGTTATTACCGATCCGCAACCACGTTCTGTCATCCTTCGCGTCGAGAGAAAGAGAGAAAGAGAGAGAGAGAATCATAATCATAATCAGTAACGAGATGAGTATGTCTCATAACGCGATGACCGTAATTGCATCGTATATTTAATTTGGCGAATCTTATTTAATTTTATTAGCACTTGCGAGATGTTATCATAGTACTAGCCCTACACCGCATATACACGTACGATGTTTCCCCCCCCCTCCTCCTCCCCCTCCTCCCCGAGGGACGTAATTCTAGGACCACTGTCGCGTGCGCAATATGCGCACAATGTGCGACACCTTTTCTTTCTTTGTAATTATAACGTTCCAGGATACACTGTAAATACTGCAATTAAACATGCGTAAAGTTGACTTTATGTGTTATTCTCCTTCTTTCGGTTCCACCTCGCCCAAAGTGTTAATGTTTGCATAACGTAACATGCATTGCACAAGAGTCTTACGTAAGATCGTTGCGTTTCCTTATCGAGAGAGAGTTAACGGAGATTAAAAAGCAAATAATTCATTGGTAATTATAGTGTCATAAATAATTCATGTTTATTTTTCGATGTTAGAGTGTAAAATAAGACAAACATGTTTTGTTCGTTGTTGAGAAACAATTAATCGAGAATATCGAGATTTTATCGCGGACTTTGAATTTTGAATTATTCCGATTTTGTTTTACTTAATATGAAATTATTATCGGATTCGAACTGCAATCGTGGTATCGTGGTGAGTTTACATCATCGTGTGAATTTTTTAATCATTTATTGTACCATTTTTTAATCATTTATTATACCAAAATGCAAAGATATGACGAAAAAAAACAATGAAAGATTAAGTTAAAAGCTTTAAATGTTAAGAAACTAAAATCTAAGCAAATTTTATGAAGCAATTATTAAGTTTATCAACTAATAACATCCAATATATAATATACATGTATATAAATAATGCTGTAACAATTGCAATAATTACTACACCATTATTTATTAGTCCTCAGGACTGATAAAGATTCCCAGGACTGTTTTGAGACATTAAATGCACAGTTTTAAGATCTAAAAGAGTATTATAAAATTATATTAATTAAATGCAAATTATCTCAAATATATTTCTAACAGAACAGATCAAAATTAAAAAATTCTCAGCTAATTCCGTTAATCAATGGAATATAATTCATAAAGCAAAATCATGATTACGACAATAATACTGACATCATTGTAAAATCCCAGAAAGCGATCAGACAGCTGTCGATGGACTTTAAATAACTTTTAGACAAGTATCATGAACAATTCGTCGAGAGAAATCTCTCGTATAGTTTCTCAAAACGTTATTAAGAATTATGTAAGAGAATTGTCCTACTTGCAATAATCGGGAGACGCCGCTGCTGCAATCACGTTGTCGCACTTATGCAGTTTCGTATCATCGGATTGCAGAAATCGCCAGGAAATCTAATTCTGTTGCAGAAAGTGTAAGACAATACGAGGAGTGGAGGGACAAAGAAACACAATTAAATGTTTCCCACATCAATCGCTTGCGTAAATAAAACAGATACAAGGAACGTATGCATCTGAAAAATGCAATAATCAGTTAATTATATTGCATTGATCATCGTGCGCACGTGGCATCTTGCGGAAAATGCACGTCAAAGGCATCTTTTAATGGGAGAAATGAATCGAGAAATGTGTCTACTTGCATGGAGACGAATGCAAAAGAGTGGATGTCGTCGATTGAAGCAAGTCTCCTGCTATCCTAAAGCATTACTCACGTGCGTATTACATGTCAATCATAATAACGAGACAGATTTTAATATTTATCGATTTTATTAACAACTACAATGTCATAATACTCGGTCTAAATGCAATCGATCGCTCAGAGCCTCAGGATTGTTGTAAAACATTAAACGCCGAATACGAAGTTTTCAGAATCTGAAAGAGATCACAGCAGAAGGTCACATTAAATCAAAGCACACGGAGATAGCTAACGAGCTAATTATTGGCTAATTACTTTTGACGCGGATAATTATTTATGCGGGAGAGATTGCCATCGGAATTTTCGCGATATCGCGATACAATCTCGCGAGGCTACGCTGTATCGAGGAAAAATATGTATCCTATATATCGTAACGTGAATAACAATACTAACGTTGCTGTAAGACTCAAGAGAGAAAGTAATCAGAAAGCTGCTGGTAAACTTTATGGGAATTGCACTGCGTTTCATTATCATTAGAAGATCTCGCCTTTCGCTGATCGATAGTAAAGGCCAGTTCATATCGTACACCGCGTTTCCTATACTGGTACTCTGTCGATGTGATGAAGAAGAAAATTTAACAACGGATTATAATCGGTTTACACATAATGCTGACCGTTTCGTACAGATTATGCAAATGTAACTCCGCGCACGCGCGCGCGGCACACATGTTTCAATGTATTACTCATGTTACACCGATGTCAATAGCTGTCAAGTTTCCGTTTTCTCTTTTCACGGTGAATCTCGCTTCTATGAGATTTCTAAACTACTTTAGCTGACAAAGTATATCGGAAGAGCTAGAAATACTTTTACCTTGAGTATCACTTCGTTTCCGGACCAACAATAAACGAAAATTTGCATACACATGCAGACGATGTAAGCCGGCAATGTCGCAGCCTCCGATCCTGTGATATGCGTTGACATGTAATACACGCTGGTACACAGTACCAATATACTCCCGAAGAATTGAAAGAACAGTACCTGATTGAATATGCTGTTCAACGTTTTGGCGTAGCTATATTGCAACGTACAGAATGATTAGTCAAAAGTTGTTGCACACGGAGCGAATGTATGCACAACTAACTTATAAATACTGAGGTGATGACGTATGTATCCCGATATGATTGTCTCTTTTCTGTCCGACGTGCGCGAGAAGTACTCGCGGTAGCGCGCTGTCTTATTGATCACTAATCTGTGAAGGCGGCTCTTGAAGATCTCAAGCTGGACGCACGTTTGCAGGAAGAGCCCGAAGATCAGGGTCTCCGAGCCGACGTTGATGATGGTGGCGAAAATTAAAGTTATGATCTGATGAATCGAAGTGAGCCAGAACAGTAGAGAGCCATTGAGGTCATAAGGCAGCCACACTCTGTAAGGCAGGTGACCCTGCATGACATTCAGCACTGATCTGATGGTGAAGCTCGTGATGGACCCCATCCCTAAAAGGGAATACTTGATCGAAGAAGATCTGCAAATGCACAATCTGATTTTACAACACTTTTGTTTTTTTTAATGTTTTTCGTACCAAGCGCGAATTGGCTTCTCAAGAAGAGATGTCGTATCAGGAACATGTTAAATATTTGCTGCACGTGTAAAGTTTATTGGAATGTTTCTTCATATAAAAGATGGCAGTTTGTCGAGGCTAATTATTGCGATAATGCAAACATCCGTCATACATCTATCTTACCTGATAAACTCGTAAAATCTCTCATATATCGTCAACTCAGCCTCGTCCCGAGGCTTGCACGGATCCGTCAGCAGAATTTGAATCAGATTGATGATCGCATCTCGACGCGCCACGGCGACGGTGGCCTTGCAACAAACACCAACAATGGTTATGAACATGAGGAAATTGGTGGCGAAATCGTCCATGTTGTCGACGATTAGAAGGATGTCCATGAATTGAGTCAGCATCAGAAAGTATAGAGACATTATCGTGACAAAAGTGAACACGTTGTACAACACCTTAGCACCAGTCGATGACCATTCGATGGGCCGCCATATACCACCCGCGGTGTATATAAGAAAATTTAGAGGCAGTATCCGCATATCCGGTATTCGAAAGCGGCTTATCGAAACATCGCACAAAGATACGAGCACTTTCCGTCGAGTATCTACAAGAATATCCCAAACACCTCGGGCGTACCAATTAATTAGTCGCGAGTTATGCATTTATGCAGAATTTTCAGGCAATTGCAGTTATCGATTCAGCTATTTCATTCAACGAAATTCATTTTCGTCATTGATGATCTCGACACGAGCGTGCTCTCGCATTCAATATCAGACGCGATCGTTTAATCACTCGCGCGACTTCTTGTTTATCCAGCACAAGATTGCATGCGATCCCTTAATTCGTGTGAATGATTAACAGCCGGCCTTTAATTCAATTATCACGCGAGTGACGCGTACTGATGGAAAAAGACACGAATATCCGCCGGAAATTCTTGCGAAATATTATTTCCCGTATTTTCCTCCGCGATATCATAAAATTAATTCCACATGCGCGTTATCATGAATACAGCTCGTTACGATATCGAGAAGATAATTGAATCGCAAATTCTAATACGTATTACGCAAAGAGTACGCGGAAGCTTGGTCGTTTCAACTTTGCGATCCCCTATCCTTAATTACTCCCTCCCTCCTAGCATTAATGATTCAACGGGGAGCTGTTTATTGTAGATTTTTACGATGCACGGCTATTTTTTCTACCTGTACAAGTACCGTAATTATAAAAGTCCTCCTGTTCGTAACGATCGCGGGAACGCTGCTTCACGTTCGAGCATATTGTCGCGTTCCCATCGTATGAAACATTTATTCGTGTCATCGGCGGCGAAAACCGAATGCGACCGGAAGCGTGGCCTCTTCTGCCTTGGTCTGTCTTGGTTGCGCAAGAGTGGAGAATATTAATGCGCGGAATTAATGCGAAAGGAATAACTTGATATAATTGGATGTTCCCCGAGCCGAACGTCCGCATGTTCGCTCGTAAAGTATGAATGAAGAAAAATACGCTGAGCGTGCCGCTGAGATGTCGGCTAGTTAGTTAATTAGTTAATCGTATCGATCTCTCGGGGAATTTCGCATGTGTTAACGCGCCTCCGGAGAACGGCATCTCTCAGTTTCGATCAATGAATCGGAATCAAAAACGTCGTTTTGAGGAGCGAGGGGGCCTTTAGGGGATGTAACGGGTCCTCGCTATGCCGAGAGTGCTCTCCGACATCATGCGGTCGACATCAGCTTTGCAGAAGCCGACTGGCATTTGCAGCAAACTCTCGCGTCTTACACGCGGTCTGGCTCATTGCGCGCGGACGCTACACTTGATGGCCTATCGCAGCTCTCTTGATGTAGGTGGAAAAATGCCCCGTACCATGCGAGCGTGTCCTTCTCGCGAACCTTGCAGAGTCGGTCATTTACGCAGAGTGCTGAGATAGGTAAGTGTCGACACCTTCATTTAATTAAACTTGTTGCTTTATTATGTCATATAATGGAACATACATTATTGTAAAATATTTCAGCGTGCTATCAGTTAATATTTAATTACAGCGCATATATAATTATCAGTTTATACAGTTTATATGTATTCATATGTGTAAACATATTAATATTGATATATTAACATTTATATATATATATATATATATATAAAGAGAGAGAGAGAGAGAGAGAGAGAGAGAGACTAATGAATATATAATCCATTTTAATTTACAGATCGCGAAAGTAGCACGCGCAATGACAATTTCACCGACAGCGAAGGGGAAACGGAGGTTCCGCGAGGCACGGGATTTCATACAGATGTCAGCACCAAGCAACAATCGCACGCGGAAAGTGAATTTACTTGAATTTGAATTTCTCAGCCGAGTTCCGAATTCCGCTAATGCTGACGTGGCAATTCGAGACGAGCCATCGATGATGACCCATCCGACGATGAGCATTTCTCGATCGATCCCTTCGCTATCAACCTCGACAATGAAGGATGCGGCATGATCGATTCATCTCGATTCGCAAGCGACGTCACGTCGATCCGCGACGAGCGCGCGCATCGTGCATCGCCGGATAGATTGTCGGCCGTGGAGGGGGACAAGGGGAGGGGGGGACACGAAGCAAAGATGGTGAGACACGGATCAGTCGTCGAGTTCATTTAACGCAGGGATGTCCAAATTACCAGTGAACAATCGCGCGCATGGCGGTTAATATGTAAGCGGACGCTGACTCACACGGTGATCATCGGGTGTGAATTAAGCGCGTGTTGGGACTCGTCGGTGCGACAGCAGTGGCAATTGCAGTAGATGCTAAGGTAACGCGAGACGCGCGTGGACGCGCTTTGTTTACGGGATCAGCTGTATTAGCAAACAGACGTCGCGAATCACGTCGCGCGGCGCGCGCCCGCGACCAGTGAGCGATGTCTATTTTCGTCGGATAAAGGTCAGCCGTGCGCGCCGCGAACAAAGCGCGGAGCGTCGCGCTCACGCCAAGTGCGTTGCCAGGTCCGTTGTTCGTGCGAGCGTGGTAAAAAAGTCGCAACCGAGCGTCGTTACGTGTCCCGTGTGGCGGACGAGAGGACGGCAAGACGGGCATCCGCGAGCGACGACAAATCCGACAAGCGTCCCGTCCGCCCGCCGCCCCCCTCCCCGCCGCGATACAGCTGACCGGGATATAGTCTCCTCTCGCTACGCGATCACGTACCTTGCATCTCGCCTTGCCCCTCCGCCTTGCGCGCGAGAGAGAGAGAGAGAGAGAGAGAGAGCCGAGACCGTCTCCGGGGAGAGTCATCTTCTGGGGAATTTTGAGTAACCGCGTAGTAACCGAGTGCACGCGGTCGCGCTCGGTGGTGGGGCAGGCGCGAGAGGGACGCGCGTTAATTGCTAACGCATGAGACACGGGAGACTCACAAGGGTGAAGCGATTCGATGAGCCATCGCTTGGGCAATCGAGCAAGTTAATCCTGACGATAAGGCGCGTGGTCTGACAACGAAGAGAATCTCCATAAGCTGAGGGGGCTGATGGAGGAGCAATTCGAGCAATCGGATTGTAGATCCGAGATTTGTGGTCGAGCACGTGGTAGCCCGCTCGTTAATTTCGTCTTAATCGCGCGCGACGTGCAAGAGCGGGCCGTATGTGTGTCATCTGAAGTAGATAAGCTGTTTGTTTTAGAAGGATATCGGTCGATCACCCGGACATTACATTTCGTGGTCTGTATCGATACACGGCATACGATGCATCCGAAAAAACGTCACTCTGCCTGATAATTGTCCTCTAAACACGCGTCGCGGTCGTTACCTGCCGCGTTTTATTATTGATACTGACTCAAGGACTCGCTTGCTTATTCTAGATGCTTGCGGGTCGACTGTCAACAGGTATAGCTAAATAAGCTTTAATAACATGAAAGAATGAAACGGGAAACTGTTATTACCTGCGTGGAGCCGAACCGACGAGCCCAAACGGTAAAGCTCGCTCGATCCTGCAAGCTTTCTGCCCTTGCAGAGCTTCCCTGCGCAACATGTACATTGCTTGCGTGCACCGCTGTTCTGTCACCGTCATTGTCAGCGATAAACATGTTGCGAGACTACGCGACGCCTTCTCAGCGGAATGATGTTGAATGCGAACGCTTGTAGCTTGCAGCTTTTGCCTTGATGCAAGAATGCACCTTTTCATCTTTCTTCTTTTTGTTTCACCGTTTCGTTGTCCGGCTTTATCGAGTCCTGATCAAATGCATCTTCCGGATCGTCCGGAAGATGGAGATCAAACTGGCCGACAATAGCGTCTCGCCAATTTTTTTGCATCAATCATTCCGTTGCATCCCGTTCTCTCGCCAGTGTGGAAATTTTTTGTTGCCTCTAATTAGCCGGCGAATACCATAAGCTGGGATGTAGAGAATAAAGAAAGTCTGGAGTTCTATTGTTAAGAGTAGAATAAGTATCGTGGCAAACAGAAATCTGCATGCTCACGTCCAGATTATAAATGTTGGCGTACAGCCGTGATCTGCTCCCTGCGCATGTTTAATTTATACAGTTTCATTTATATTGCGCAAACATAATTGCGTCATTATTAGCTCTCGTTATGCTTGATCCTATGATTGAATTCGCACTCGAACACCTAGCGCTCGAAAGTATTTGCACTTTGTTCGATATATATTCCTTCTCTGTTTTTTTTTTTGTCTTAACGACGTCTTACGGTGGCACGTTCGATTGTGTTTTCATCTTTCCTTGCGTTTGCAGATGACGACAGTACTGGACGGTAGCTACCAACGTATGCACCTCTATGAAGGACAAGAGGGTGACAATAGGGATGACAAGGACGAGCAGGAGGAGACACCTCTGGAATCGGATGTCATAATTCATGTGGTGCCGGAAGGGAATAAGGCACGATGGAATCACATCGAGGATTTGGACTCGTTCTTCAGGCGAATGTACCATTTTCATCAGCAACACGGCTTCGTCTGCATGATGCTCCATGAGACATTGGAAGTACTGCAATTCTTTTTTGTAGTCATGTTGGTCACCTTTCTGTTTAACTGCGTCGATTATAACAAGTTTGAGTAAGTATTGGCGCCTGAAAAATTTGAGCATTGTCGGCACGATCATCGGTCAATGATCGGTGAATTTATCCATTATGCTTTCAGCGGAGGAAAGGCTATCAACGGCACTCACGTACGTGACGCGATAATGTGCGACGATTTTATTAAATGCCTCAGGTTGATACCTCGATGGTACTGGTGCCTTCTTGTAGTCGCGGCGCTCTTTTTTATCCTGCAATCCGTCAAAGTTTTATATCACCTGATATGTTTCTGGGATATCAAACTGTTTTTCAACACAGCGCTCAAGATACCCGACAATGAGCTGGACAATTTCACATGGTCCGAAGTCCAGAAGCGAGTAATAGAAGTGCAGAAGGAGCAAGAGATGTGCGTCCACAAGAGGGAACTTACAGAGCTTGATATATACCATAGGATATTGAGACATAAAAATTACATGGTGGCGATGGTCAACAAGTCTCTCTTACCTGTGCAACTGAGAATCCCCTTTATAGGAGAAATTATCTTTATGACACGTGGATTGAAATACAATATAGAATTATTACTGTTTTGTAAGTATACTCGCACATAGCTAAGTGAACTCTAAAAGTAATCGCTCGGCGATACTGATCGTTCAGGGGGACCATGGTCACCATTCGAGAATAGTTGGCAGCTGAAAGAAGACTACAAGAAGTTGAGCAAAAGGCAAGAACTTGCACGTCAGTTGTCCAGATGGATCCTGTGGGTCGGTATCGCCAACTTCGTTCTTTCTTTGCTTATCCTTTTATGGCAGCTCCTTTACACGTTTTTCAATTATGCTGAGGTAAGCATCGAATCGTACATTTTCGTTAGATGAGTAATTA
The DNA here is from genome assembly GCA_020341155.1 of Eciton burchellii. NCBI lineage: Eukaryota > Metazoa > Arthropoda > Insecta > Hymenoptera > Formicidae > Eciton > Eciton burchellii. The sequence goes on along the minus strand of JAHMML010000010.1, from coordinate 2,632,632 downwards.
GAATCGCCAGCGTGATCGATGTGATTTATCTGGCAATTAGATTAATGATATTGTATTATTGACAGACCATAAAACGAGAGCCGAGTATTCTTGCAATGCGAACATGGTCCACGTATGGTCGTCTGTACCTACGTCATTTCAACGAGCTCGATCACGAGTTGAACGCGCGTCTCAACCGTGCGTACCGTCCCGCATCCAAATACATGAGCAGCTTTACCTCACCGTTAATGACGGTCGTCGCGAAGAAGATTGCCTTCATCACCGGCAGTGTACTAGCAGTGTTAGTGGTTATCACGCTCATTTATCAGCCGTTGTTCTCGATGGAGCGCGTAATTGCTTACATGACTATGCTCGGTGCCGTCGCAGCAGTTGCCAAGGCATTTATACCAGACGAGAATATGGTTTGGTGCCCTGAAACTTTGCTGACCGCTGTGCTCGCGCATACGCACTATAGACCGGATAGCTGGCGTGGTACGGCACATACACAGACTACTAGAGCTCAAGTGGCGCAATTGTTCCAATATCGCGCGGTGCATCTACTCGAAGAATTGGTTTCCCCATTCGTTACCTCATATATCTTATGCTTTCGTATGAGGCATCGCTCCTTAGAAATCGTGGACTTCTTCCGCAATTTCACGATTGAAGTCGCAGGGGTAGGCGACGTATGTAGCTTCGCCCAGATGGACGTGCGCAAACACGGCAATCCCATGTGGCAAACTGTCGCACACAGTCCCACGGTCTCACCATTGACAGATGATTGTAGTGTTGGATATAACAATCAGTATGGCATCGCCGATAATACGGACAAACCCCGCGCACCCTTGTCGAATCATTATACACAGGCAGAAGACGGCAAGACTGAATTGTCTCTCATACACTTCACTCTGACGAATCCCGAATGGAAACCGCCGTCTTCCGCGGGAACTTTTGTAACTGCATTGAAAGAGAGAGCCAAGAAAGAAATAACCGCAAATCCTGATCCTGATAGCAATCCCTTGATTGCTAGCTTAAACAGTTTATCTGGTCTCGGTGTACGTATCTGTTTCCTTCTTCTTCTTCTTTTTTTTCTTTTTGTTTTACTTTCCTCTTGTTCAAAAACAAGAAGAAGATTATTAAATAACTTTATCAAAATTAAACGTATTGATTGATCACGTTTCTCCGTTGTTGTAGTATAACGATCGCGTGTCGAGCATCATCCGCAGCACGATAAACCAAGCGAGTGTACCTAGTACGAGTAACATCTTCACCAATCAACCGGGTACATCGGGTATCCCATCGATCGGAAGCGAATTGCGGTCAGGTCAGTCCAGGTCCGCTATGCATCGAGGTGTATCCAGGACGGAAGGTCCGTTATACAACGAAAAGGGATTCCTGCACGATTTACAGCAGGGTATATCAAATCAATCGCTAGGCGCGTCTGTATTCGGTTCGGGTCAATTGGAGTTCGGGCCATGCGAGGATCAGTATGCACCTGCGGAGGTGACCGTTGCCGATATGTCTTTATCTACATTGTACCTGCATGAACTTCATCATAGACAAGTAAGTGACCACTCGGCCAGCTGCTTCGTCGAGTCGATCTACCAATATGAGTTAAAGATCAACCTGGACAAGTATGCTTCAAAAATGAAATGAAATTTTCAGATAAGAAGAAGATGTTACCAGGAAATAGCAACAAGAAGTATATGGCAGCGAAGTCCAATTCAGGAATTGGCAGCACTTCCCGAAGTCAGGCAAGAGCGAGTGCCGCTCTTGTTGCATCAAGACTCCTCTTTAAAGAAAATTGGCGAATCCTAATGTTACGCTTGAGAGTTCATTTGTGTGGCATCCGATTCGTGCAATAATCATCATTTTTTAAACGGAATAAAGTGATTTTTATCTGTCTTATTATAACAAATTTATGAATTATTTCAAATAAGCAGTCACGAGCACATCTAGGAGGGCGAAACCGTCCGAATGCTCTCTCGATATTATTATGTAGAGATCATTACGTCTTCTCGAAATATTTTTATTATTACATTTTAGGAGGGGAAAGAGACCGTACATGTATACTTTCTTGTCTCTCTTTCTCTCTTTCTCCCTCTTCTTTTCTCTGTGCGTAGCCAACGATCTAACGATGCCTATATTTAATGTTAAAGGCCTATCTGAAAGCTTATACATTTTATACATAGGGTATCCAAGTTAAACGTTATACTTCCTCTTTCTTCTGTTCTCTTCTTATGTGACGTAATTACAAGCTCTACATACATAACAGATACGATTGATTTAGACGTTTTGATATGACGTTTTGATCTAACCAATTTTCTAAAAAATTCCGAGAGAAAGAGAGAAAGAGAGAGAGTGCAGCATATGTCAAAAGATTATTAACGATTAGGATAATACAAATTTGAAGTTGAGCACAGTTCGTTTTCTGATATAGAGAATCAACAAAAAAGGGATAAAGGAACGAAAAGAATCTTGACGCTTGACGAAGACAAGCAATTTACTATACTCGATAATCATCTCTTGATGCCACGAGTCTCTAGTCATACGAAATTAATGTCGCGCCGTAACATACTTCTTTTTTTTTTTTTTTTTTTTTTTTTTTTTGAATGAAGCGAGTTGTATTTWTGTTTAACGTTTTWTTTTTATCGCTAGCTACACACACACATACACACACTTACATATATAACGGCGGCTGAATGTGATGGCTAAGATTTCGTAGGGTTACGTACATAAAATCGCGATATTTTCTATCGTGCCGCGATAAAATAAAGGAAAATGTTTTCCTATTCTTTGATACAGCGGAATTGTTATGAAATAGATTTAAGGCAGATTTAGATTGTTCTTCTACTTATTTCTTATTTATATGTAACATTTAATGACCTAGCACGAAATCGATGATTTTTAACTGGATTAATGTGAATGATTTAATAAACTAATGCAGTTTGCTAAATCTTATATCGACATGATTCTCATGAAATGAAAAAAACTAGAGGTAAGAAACATCTGTAATTATATCCTCGTAACAGAAATAAATACATTTTATAATAACTTCTGTTTAATTTTGTGTGTGTGTACGCGCGCGCATGTGTATGTGTACACACACACACATATATATATATATACATACAGATTCACCGATCCTTGACTGATCCTTGAACTCATACAGCATCTGTCATATCAGAATTAACGAATGCAGGTCTCCTATAAATATAATTAGTACGCAAGGATGCGAGTTGAATCATCCCAGAAGTAAAGTTCTCTACATCAATTTATTCCTAGTCAAAAACCTTGACTTTTATCAGGCTTCATCCTTGAGGAATCGTCAAATCTGAAATCTTGTCATTTTGAGATCGCTCCGTTACCTTTAAATGTATTCGAGATCTTCAACTATCGCTTGAGATGGAGAGTTTTTGTTTTATTAACAATCGATCGTCGTGACAGGGAATTGACTGTCTGCAAACCGCGTGGAGATATGAACGCTTACCGAGGACTGGACGTTGTATCGACGACTCCGAAGTTGGTGGACGTCTCGAAGTACAACCTGCGATGTAACCGCAACATCAGCGAGAAAATGACGAAGAAAGACTTCATCTACGACATTCGTACACCCGTACAAACCGTGAGGAAGGTACCCTTCTCCGTCGTCCTAATTTACCTTACTCTATGACTCGCTCGAAGAGCGAAAGAGACGCGAAATTTCTGACGAATGTGTCAAGGATGCATTTTTCGTTGTTCCGAAATAAAATTACGATTCGTAGTTCGAGATACAGAAACGACCGATCATACTACCATTACAATTGCGACGGAAACAGAACGCTGACTCAAAAATGCCGCAGTATGCCGTGATTTCCGAAAAGGTGGACAACGGTGCTAGCGGCGATGCGACTTTCGTAAGTAAATAACGTTCATGAAGATATTCAAAGTTCCTGCTTGCAATTATCTCTTTGCATTTCTCTCTGTCTCTCTCTTTTCTCGCGTTCAATTTAGCGGATCTCTTGTCCAATCTACAAGCCCAGGTTTAAATAGAAATTTATAAAATTTGAAAGAGAATATATATATTTTATGTCAGAACTATATATAATGCATCGTAAGGGTTCAGGAGACTGCAAGTATGTATTGGCAGATATATATTGACGGTACTGTATCGATACTGATTAAATACTCTAGACTGATCGAAAACAAAGAACGCCTCTAAATTCTTAATCTTTGATCAGAAAACCGGTTGCTAACGACAGGTAAATGAAGTTCAATAGTGCGTTGCGTCTTTTGCAAATCTTTCAGTATCCGTTGTTTAACATCTAAATGTAAAAGTACTATTCTTAGATCAGAAAAGCATAGGCAAAAAAGAAGAATAAAGGGGACTTGTTTCTCGCTCTAGTGGATCTTCAATCTTTTTTTCTCACTCTTACTTTGGAGGGACGATTAGCGTCAACGACAATCGTGTGACGTCGAGAAATAGATAGCGACGTTCAGCGGGAGCACATACAGGATAAAAACCCGAGATTAACATTAAGCTACGCTAACGTTGTTCTCGCTTTTTCTCCGGCTCATCCGCCGCTCAGCTCTAAAAGCTAGGGATTTCTTATTCCCGCCTCTCTCATAATGATGAGAAGCACTGAAAAAAAAAAAAAAAAAATGCGTCGAACTCCTGCGAGGATGAGAACTGACATTCATCGTTACTGTACTCCTTCTAGGTGGTGAATCGGCGCACTTTAGGTTACGAGTGTAATTCCTGTCACGAGCCGATGGCCACTCTGTTCTCTCTGTCAACTCACGTCAAATCGCACTGTCAGAGATACTGCAAGATATGTTACTGGATTCTGCGAGCGAACGAGACAATGGACCAACACATCGGCAACTACCATCGAATCAAATCGAATATTAATAGCCCCCCGATATCTCAGGGTATCGTTTGAGAATCACCGCATCTTCGAAATAGACCGATTTAAGTAAGAGAGAAAGTACAAAATAAACGATGTTTATGGCGCACGAAGACCCCGTCACACTTGATTCCTCCTCAAGACTTATGCGCAACGCGCTCCCCTCCCCGTTTTATTTCACCCCTGCGGCCGAAGTGTACTTATCTCGTGATGGTCACACGAGAGACCATCGTCGCGCGCGTAGGATCCTACGCCGAAGCGGAAACAATAAAAGAAACGAAAAGCCGAGGCATGGTTTTTCAGCACCTGCGAGACGTATATATTACTCGAAGCATCCGGCGACTGTTCTGAATGAGAAAAGGACGCGACTGTCAGCTCCCTTTGTGAATAAACACAAGGGATATTTACGGCAGGTAGAAGCTTGTTTCCGAGATAGCAATTCTTTTGTATCAAGATTTCTATGTCTTTAATATCAGCGATGACCCGTATCCAAAAAGGAGACAATCTAGCATCTGATAGTCGCGCTTTTATCTATTAGCCTCGTACGATGTCCGAGTCCAGACACAATATTCAGATTTCCGAGCGTCGATTTGCGAGGACGATCTTCCCTCAGCCGTAGTTGTCTCCATCTTCCTTAACGTTTAGTAGTTCCGGTGCTACGATCCTCAAGGTGGCTTCTACGTTCTCACAGCAATTACTGCAGATAATTCTTTGTCCGTACACTGAAAGGTCCTTCGCCAAGAGCTTCATATTCTGCAAACGCGAGGTGCTTCGCGTTAATTGCCGGCATCAATGATAAAAGGAAAAATAAAAACAGCTCCAAAGATACTTCGAATACGAAGATCGAAAAATCTGGCCGTCTCCCACTCGAATTGGGATTCTTCTGTACGCATGCACAACGCGTGGTTTGGGACTGTCATATATATGTTATCTCAAAATAAAATATTAATAAGATTTGATGAACGGTCAAGAAGATTAGATATTTCAATGAAATTCACTCGAACTTTTAACATCTCAAACGATCTCGCTTGTTCACTTTAATAGACGTAGCAATGCGCGACGAAGCTGTGTAGTTAATAATTCTGTAATTGAACTATTCGTTTAATTAGAAGCATCAGATCGTATCTTCACAAAGGAACAAGAAGGCGAATGCAAAGATGTTGGTATTTATTATAACGTCCTTCTAGGACAATTTATCAGCGGCTTTCTCCGAATCTAAATCTAAAGGAGCCATTATGCGCCGGTACTGATATTTCTTTCGACGGCAAAGGAAATCTCATTGCCTACCTTGACGACCGTAACGTCGATCCTTTTCAGGTTCGTACAATCGAGTATCACGTTGCACTCGCTTTCTCTGGAAAGCTTCATTATATTAGCACGTAGACGCTCTGCTGCTGGGAAGACTATCGCTTCTTCGGGCACGACGACTATCACGGTCTCCCCTTCGATCTGTGTTCGAGGCAAAGGAAACAGAATGTAATCCGTTTGAATGTTAGTAGCCACTGCGGACCAAAAAAATATTACGAGCGATCAATGGAGGCATGCATGATTCAGGAATTTGCATACTGAGGTCAGCTGGGAAGATTCTTATTTTAGACACGACGTTTACGTCGCCTTTGGGTTTCCGGATTTTGTTCGTTTTCGTGTCACGATATTATTAAAAAGACACAAGATTTATCGGTACAGCGTAACGCTAATTCGCGATAGCGAGAGTTCTAGGCATTATTCGAGTTTGAAGGAATAAAACAATCCTGCAGTAAGTTTGTCATTCGAGAAAGGCGGGAAGGACCGCGAAGAGTGTATCGATTTCATCGGTTCACGCGGTAACCAGCATGGAAGATTAATCTGACAAGGGATGATAGGTCTCAGTTACGTCTAAATGATAACGGCATGATCAAATTGGATTAAGCTGGAAATATAGCGGCCTCGATTTAAGAAGACAGCGCCATTTACGCGTCGCAATATCTGTTGAATATATTTTCTCTTTCTCTCGTATTAATCACGCTAAGAGGATAAAGGCCTTTAAATTTTATCCATCGACCGTGCGACTAACGATCTTCCGTTTCTGTTGAATCATCCTCTATTCTTACAACCCGCGATTTTTGTCAAATCTGAGAACCGTGTTGTTGCATCGCGAGAGAAAAAGCCGCGTTATACGTTTTCAAATAGGATGCTGACGGTTTCTGAGAAGCGATACTTGTTACCGATGTTAAAATGACAAAATCCAGCAATCGATGCGCATCCGTCGTCATACCTGTTCAATTTTCGTACGAATGGAGGGCCGCGCTGAGAAATACAGTAACGTCATCAGATTGATAACGATGCCCATTAAGATACCCGCCTCCAGGCCGAGGAAGACGCCTGGGACCAATGTCAGCAGCATCACGAAGAAATCGACCTCTATAAAAATATGCAGATAGCGCTTCTATTACTTTCCGTATCAGTTTCTCGAGATCGGAGCGGAGATCAGAAAGGAACGTAAATTTGATACGACGAGCTATTCCTCCATTTTATCTCGCAAAATGAAGATAATCGCCAGCAATTAATGGAATTGAGTTAACAGCTTCAGATATCTACGAGCGTTTACCAATTCGGGTAAATTTTAGTGGTCGCGTCGTCCATTGGAATACAAATCTTTCCGCATGAATCACGCGTGTCTGTCGTGAATCTGATTTTTTCTTTGCTAACGTTAAATTCGGAGGGGATATTTAACGTCGCTTCGCTTTTCCTGTTTATTTCCCACCGGTTCATTATTCATTTTGATTAATTTAAAGACAGATCCATATTAATGCGACTCCGTCCGCGGCCGACGTTTATTTTACATATTTATTAGTATTTTCCATCTTCGAAAGCCGAGTGCGGATTTATCTCGACGCGAACTTATATTGCGGTAAAAAAGGGGCATCCAGCTCTTAGCTGCAGACACGGCTAAAGTACGCGACGACCAAAGATCGAATCTTTGCGAATTAAAAGATCTGCATAAACGCTGATAACGGTTGCTATATTACGTCCGACCGTGTCGATCCTTATGATTAATCATAAGACTCGCGCTTGGAATATCGATGAAAGATCAAGAATTCAACGACAACGCGTCGGCGAGACTATCCGAGAATTTGTTTTTAAAAAGTTAACGTCATTGTGCTCGCCGGCTTGATAATAAATGCTGCTAGGGGCATTCGCTCGAACTTTATTGTCTCTTTCAGTCTTTGTTCAGGCTTTGTTCAAGAACAAACGCGTTGCGAGTACATCCGCTCTCCCTCGGCTTTCTTTCTGCAGCGCGCACACGGTTGATCATATCAGAGTGTAAGTAGACTGGATCGAGAGAAAGAGAAGGAGAACAGGATGTTTGGCACTTACTTCTAGCGTGCCACAGCAGGGCGTACGTCGAGAAATCGAGCATGTAGTACATGGCACATATGATGAGGCCGGCCAGCGTGGCTTTCGGTATGAAGCGGAAGGTGGAGGTCAAGAGGCCGATCGCGAGCAGTACCAGGCTTCCTAAAACGGGCAACGATAATCAAGGAACGCTTCTGAGGAAGGAAGAAAGGAAAGGAATTGCTCTCCCATCTGAGAAATGAAGCTGTTCTCTCAGAGAAATCAAGCACGCAAACGATCCAGATTGCTTGTAGTAATATGTCTGTAAAAAATGGAATGTATCGAAGGGAGAATCGAATTATAGCATCGAGAATTTTCACGCTTGAAGTTCGATCTTGTAGCCGGATCTCCGGCAGACGAAATCGGCTCCTCGAGTCGCTCGGCAAAAAGCGGAACGCAAGGGATCATGCTGTTTACGCAGGATAATTCGTATTTATATCTTGTCGGTCGGCAAGAGATGGAGGAGTCTTTCTGTTCACCGCTCACGTACCTGTAAATATTCCGCCGAGAGGAGTTTTGACAGCTGACGCATGATTAACGGCCGTCCGTGTGAATGATCCGGTAACCGGCATCGAGCGGACGAATGATCCGAAAATATTGCAGACTCCTAAGGCGATCATTTCCTGCGTGGCGTCCAAGAACTTACCCTTGGCTGAAACAAACCCCGTGTCTATCAGTCCCCATTGAGCGAATCGCTCATCTCTCTGTTGACTCCCGGGAATAACAATGCACGAGAAGGAAAGCCGACTCGACAAAGCAGTCTTCCGCTTTAAAGAGAAAATGCAAGGGGAAAGCGCATCCCACGTCTCGCACGAGTAATCTTCCCGTGCTCGCACCACGTCGAGTCCTCGTCAAGAGTAATCTCGTGAGACAGCGATGTGGGGAGAGGATGATCTAATGAACGAAATCCAGTTACCGAAGACTTTCGCGATGGCTATGTGCTCGATGGTAGATACGACCGGTATCGTGAATAGCTTCGTGTCCATCGCAATGGCCATGTCCAGGAAGCTGTATGTGCGATTTCCGAAGCTCGTGGAAAATGGCGGTGGCGCGAATGGCGGTAAACCCTGGCTCATCGATCCTGAAAACGATTGCTCTGTTTTACACGTGGTCCATTGCGCGTGGAGATTTCAAAGCGTGAAAAGTCGATCTCACAATACCGACGAGATGAATGCGAAAAGCGCGTAGAACGAAAGCGAATTGCTCTGCGATTCGGAATTTGTAAGGGCTTTATTTCATGCCACGATCATCGACGACTTGTTCCAGAAGGAGAGATCATTATAAAGATTTCAAGTTACGTTAATCTCATCGGTATTCTCAAACAATCCGGAGGATCTCGGTTTTCAATATAAAAATCGATTACCGAACGCGCAAAACTCCATGATTAATTACCATAGTTAATTAGCCGCAAGCTTTACTGCCACGGATTTATTCCGCAACGCGTTCGACGAGATGATGAATCTGGCAAAGTCGACTATACAAAGTTCGAAATTGCCGAAGATCGAATGAGAAATAATCGATTGACATTACGAAAGAGCGATTAATTATCACGTTTAATAATCAAAGCTGATACAAGCTCGGTAATATTAATTACGGAAATTAATATTAAACAAATAATTTACGTGCTCACCAGTTAGCTTGAAAGGCTCCTGTCCATTAATGTAAAAAACATATGCCATAACGGTACCGGCAATTACCACTAATGCATTGCGTGACAGAACAACGAGCCATCCTATTTTTTGTAAAATTGTACCTGCACGCTGTCCAGGTATATTCTGTTGAAAAAAAAGAAACGTGAAACTTTTCGCGGGATTTTTTTAATCTCTTAAACGCGTGATTTATAATTTAATTCAGGAAATATTTAACGCGACAGATCAAGCGACAGGTCGGCTGAAATAAAATTAGATAAAATTAGATAAGATAAAGTGGAATAATGAAAAACTGATCGAAAAACTGATTTTGTACAAAGACAGCGAGTTGGATAAAATCTTTGTGTGCATAATGAAGCTCGCAGTATCGCCAGAACCGGACTTCTACTTCGATACGTCTGAGCAAATCGTACCATTGAATCCCGCTAATTCAGACGTAATTCATCGCGAAATAAACACGATTACTTTGCAAAGCAAACGATCGCACTGAACGTGGAATGGAAGCTCCGTCCGGAAGCTTGGACAGAGCTAGAAATCTGGCGAAGCTTCGTACTGTACCTTCAATAGAACCAACACGACGATTGTCCCGATGCCCAGTAGTGTGTCCTCGTATCGGATCTGCTTGAGATTTTTGAAAATGGCTATTACAGCTTTCAAGAAGTTCTCGCTTCTGCCGGAAATGCCCAGCAGCGATTTAAACTGGGAGGATGCTATGTTGATCGCCGCGGCTGAAGTAAATCCGGTGATCACCGGGAGCGATATGAAGTCCAACAAAAAACCTTCCGAAACCGCAAGATGACGTGATAATTAATAATGTAATAAAAAACAAGGATGTAATAAGCGTGCGTGTTATTACGCGCATACTTTTTACTTCGATATGCGTTATCTGATTTCAAATATATATTTTATATCTATAACGAAGAGGATGCACTTAAAATGCGATTAATTAAAACGTAAGAGCGGTTTATCATTCCTCAAATATTTCTCAACGTTTTATTGACTAAAGAATAGCGTACCTAAATGAAAAATTCCTACGAGCGTAATGATGCAGCCCTTGAGAAAGGCCATGAGTACAGCCATGTCAGCACCGTACTTTTGGACCAATGGATAAACCATGCCAGCCATAATAGCTGTCGGACCAATCGTGATGTTTTCGCAAGAACCAAAAATGACATATACAAAAGATGCCATGAATGCCGCGTACAGTCCATACTATAAGATGATAACGTGTTACAAGGGAATCTAATGTGATTAACAACAGAATAAATATATCGATTACGGTTGATCGATGCAAAATGTATGGAGAGAAGTTTATTCCTCAAGAAAGCACGGCACAACTTTGCGCATCGACCGCGATAATTGTAGCTTGAAAAGCATCATTGCGAACGTGTTGTCTGAACAGAGAAAGAGTACGGTGCTCCTTTAGATAACATTAACGGAAATCGAATCAGACGGAGAAGAGAATCTCGAGAATCCGCTTCTCTATGATGTCTCTATGATGCTGACGATGGTCATTGCCGTGCGTGCTTCGAGATAGATGCAAGATTTCTATTATTGATTATTGACTATTCTAGTATTGATCTTTACCTCAGGATTTAAACCGGCGACGATACCGTAAGCGATGCCTTGCGGTATGGCGGTGAGGCCGACCGTGATACCGGCCAATGCGTCCTGCAGAAGCCATGAGATTTGGTACTGCGGCAACCAGTTGAGCACCGGCAGTCTCCGAACGGCGTACTTGTGACATTTATCTTTCCTGTACCACTTGGCCACTGAAAGCAAGTGGCTCGATCTTATTTTCTCGCGATAACAACGTTAGCAGCGCGCCAGCTGCGCTCATCGATTAAGACCGGCAAGCCGGGCATGATTCTCGCGTCGCTCGTCTTCTATTTTATCTTTTTGCGGAGTTTTTTCAAATTCATCTTTAAAATGTACGATTAGCAGTTAGATTGGATTTGTCTCTTTCCTTTACCTTATCTTTGTGTATTCCGTTACCAATACTTGTCTCCGTTCATGTTTGTTATCTGGTATCACGTGAAGAATGATCGAAGAGCCAAATGTACGAGGATTACATTAAGTAGGAGGAAAGGAGGATTTGTACGAATGAAACGCACTTTTTGAAATAAAGTTGATAAACAGATGTTTCCCTCTTGCTGATATCATATTTAATTAGCTGCTTACGTCATTTACGCGCGTCTATAGAGAAAAAAATGACCGTAAAGGAAGATTGATGCTACCAATGATTCGCAAAAGAAATCTTTCGTCACGCGGTTTCACTTAATGACACCGCTTGGACTCTCATCGTTTAAATTTTCGTCTGGATCGCGTCTCTGCAACGTATCACCGTCATCCACTTAGCTCTTCAATTGGGACTTTAACACGAAGAAACCAGCCGGGCCAGTATGGGTCTCCCGGGGCTCGGGAATACTTTCGAAATCCGCACGTGCGGAACACCGTTCCGCTTGCGTAATCCACTTTTCACGGGGAGGGATGCAGGTGAGGGAAGAGAGAAGAAAATTAAGCCGCCTCGCTCGCGATCCCTCGCTTACTCACTTTCGTACAGTAAATCGCTCCGTCCCGCGAGCCGCTTTCCCGCGTTGCGGAAAATCGTGCGTGCACGTCGCGCAGATTCCGCACGACTCGTTCGGAATGCACGATAAGCAAATTCCCTCCACTTCGACCGCCGTCAAGCGCTGACAACGATTAACACTCTCGAGGCCATAACGGTATCGCGCGATACAGCGTCGAGAGCGCGATTGTGCCTCGAATGCGCCGCGAATGATAGGACGATACTTGGAAAACGCGCGAATTGAAATCGCGTCTGAAAATTCTCTCGCTGCGAGAGAAGATTCGAGTTTCAGACGGAACGATGCGTTCCTCTCACTCAGAATCGAGAGCTCACATAACTCGAGCATGGCCATTCTCGCGACCTTCTGGACTGATTGCCTCATCAGCGATATATCATTGCATCGGCATTATGTAAACGCGTTATCATCGGACACTGGCTTTCGCTACGTAAAAATAGCTTATCGGCGCAATCGATCGTTCGTGACTGGCGATTACTGGCGTAATGTGAATCGTTAAAATTACTTGCATCGTCTAGCTCGGTCACCAGTCATTTGAAAACATCCAAGCCGGGAGTCCAGCCTCTTCAAGTTTACTTCCTGCAAACTTCGTTCACTCCGTTTCGGCCTTGAGGTGGCATCAACGGTCGCGATTGTCGGGAAACTCCACGATTTGTTGCAAGATTAACCGATGTCGATGGATTAGGGATCACGCTCTCTCCAGTACAAAATTAAGTAGGAGATTAAGTACTGAGAGAATCAAATGCACTCATGGAGTAGGATAGAACTCCGCGCACTCGTCCGAACACTTACTCGCGATCGATCGCGATTTAAGTCGCGAGATTTGCCAGACTGGACCGAATCGTGTGTTGAATTCTCGCCGAGAGGTCCGACCGGGTCGGGAACGTGCGATTGATGTAAGCGACTTGAACACGCGCCGTCGAGCGTCCGCCTCGTTGCGGGATAGCAGGACTGCGTGTAACAACCAGTTATGGGAACTCGCGAGATCTCATCTCGAGAGAGCGCTTCTCCTTCCGCCGTGACTCCGATGGGGAGCGTGCTCGATCGTCCGAGATAAAGAGAGGGAGAGGAGACGAGGAAAAAAAAGAAGAAGAAGAAGAAAGAGGACAGAACAGTCGGTGTCTTCGGTGAAACTCGCGCTGTAATAAACTTCGCTAGGCGGTCGCAGTCACGTCTTGATTATTCATGATTCAACATCCGGCGCGAGTAAATCCGCCAGCGGTATCGCGTTATTGCGTTATCCATCTGCGTCTCGCGCGACAGTTTCCGAACTAGAACTCCCTAGAGCGCATCACGCGGCCCGACAGCAACTACAAGTTGCGAACCGATTGAAAGCGCAATCGAAACTTGTTACCGGCGTTCTCTGTTTTCCTTGAGCATATGATGTAAATTCGTTAAAGATATGCACGTGTCGATAAGCAGCCGTATCGATATTTTGCAAGCTGGCTAACACACACAGCGTTACCTGTTGCGCTTGTTGGTAGCGTTTGCTAGACACCCGCCACGTTTGCTTTGCATGTTTATTTATTTACCTGTGCATACGACACATATGGTCATTTGTAAAGATAATTTCCACGTTTGCCGAATGATTATTATTACATTTATTAACGACAACGGAGATGCGTCGAGCGCGTTTTCCTGCGCATTTTGCCCGGCGGGAATCAAAGTCGAAATTGCAACAATCTATATCGATCTCAACACCAGGCTGTCGTGCAAAGAACTCTCTCTCTCTCTCTCTCTCTCTCTCTCTCTCACACACACAGCCGTGCTAGCGTTACTCCGCTCCGGTTCCCCGCATTCACGGCGAGACAAAACGTAGAGGCGTTCTCCGACGCGGCAGAAAAACTCCGGCGGAAAATTCGGATTCCATAAATCGTGCGCGAGTGCCGGCCGGCTCGCTCTCTCTCTCTCTCTCTCTCTCTCTCTCTCTCTCTCTCTCTGTTCTTTCTGCGACAATAAATCATCGCAGCTTGCCATCTCGATCGAGCGTCGTTCCGCGCCACCCCCGTAGAAAAACGCGCGGCGGGAGGACCCTCGATTTCCTCTCCCGGTCTCCCCTCTCTCCTTCGCGGCGATGTGGCGCGCATCACGTCGTCGAGGGACCGAGTGGACGAGCAAAGGGACCGAGGGTGCAACGCCTGCGCGACGCGTTCGTTCAGAGGCGGGGGTGAGACGACGGAGGGTGCGCGTCCGCGGAGCGCCGGCGATGAATGAGCCGGCGGTGTTTCCTCTCAGTGCCGCGCGAAACGGCGAAGCCCTCTTTCTCTCTGGCGACGCGACGCCGTCCCGCGTGCAAGCGCGACGGCATCCACCCCCTTGATCGACAGCGTCATCCCTGACGGAAACGGATCCGCGATCGTCCCGGGAGCGCGGAAGCAGCGAGATCTCGCCGGCTGGCTCGCGCGCGCGCGCGCGCGCGCGCGCCCGCATGAGCGAGGAGTTCGAGGACGCTCGAGCGATAGCTGATTCGCAAAGCGCACGATCATTCGCGAGATTACGCTGAAATTACGCAATAATCCGTTGCGTAACGCCGGTATGAATTGCGATTCCATCAGCCGTGCGATTCGCGCAGATTCATCGTCGATCGTTCCTCAGGTTCTCAAAAGTACGGGCGAAAGCACGGGCTGCGTCGGTCATTCGGAATGATAGATTCGGTATGAATTCGTAATGAAATTTCTCATCGACGATCGCCGGATCGATACGGATCTCGTCCGGACGTGCCGGAACTTTGGAATCGATCTCGGACCGTCGTCGCGTCAAGCCGCTCGCGTAATTTCTGATTCTGATCGATGCGATGCCTCGATATTTATCGGCTCGATCGCTGTGAGCGAGCCGTCTCTCGGTTTTCTCGGTTCTTGATGCGCCGCTCTTCGAGATGCGATCGAGATTTCACGCCGATGCTAACGCGTTGTCCATCACGCGCGTTAATGAAATACATACGCGCGTATATACGTATGTGTTTATAACGTGTTTATATAATATTCATCGATCGATTGCACAGCGATTTCGTAATCAAGATTCGACTTGTATCTAATCGTCCTGTTGATAGATAAAGAACCGCATGATCGATGGACGAACGATTCGCCGAGGCTTTCGTGATCGTGGAGGTCTCACGTTCCAGAAACGCTTTTGGAAACGCTTACTTATCTTCTCGCACAGAAAGTTTTGATTGATGAGTCTCGAACGATGCCAACGTGTTTCACCTTGCCTGAGCATGCACGACGAAAACGCACGAGAATTGCGACGATCTGGTTTTACCGCGCGGTTTGCGCGCGGACACACGATTCGACGAGTGGGAATCGCGTTTTCGCAGCCACGGTTTCGCTAGAGGAGCGAAAACACGTCGGGGAAGTTTGTCCAAGTCTCGGCAGGAACCGATGCGGATATTTTGATGGTACCGGCTCGCAAATAACGGAGACCTCACGCAAGCGGTACAGCGCGAAGAGATCAGGCATCTGAATGCGGAAGCTCTCAAGAGAAGTGACAGAAGAAAGAAGACAAGAATGTCCCAGCATCTGCCGATCGAGGCTCGAATCACGTTACGCTCGAATCTGCGCGCTGTTCGCGTAAATACGATGGAGGACGCCGCTTGTGTCTCGCCTTAACGCCCGCGCCAGGTCAGCAACGAGAGACCGGCGCCGGCTTCCGGTGACCGCGAGCTGAATCGCGAAAGTGCGGAGGAACGCAAGAGTCCCTTCTCGCTGGAGGGCTCTCTGAAGGACGACGCGCGTAACAATAGACGCGTAAGACGATGAGCTTACGAAGTAACTCTATATTCCGTCGATCTGATCGCCCTCGCGCGCGCTTCCCGCGAGCGGATCGCCGCGTCCGAAGAGGAGAGCGCGAGGAAGCGACCGGCGTGTCAGTGCAACGTTGAGTCGCGATCGCGATCGCGATCGCATACTGATGCCTGCATCCAAGTAACGAGACGACCGACGATAACACCCGCCATTCCGAGCGGCCACGGCGGAAATGGTCATTTACGTGGCACGCAATTAAGGCGCGATACATCGCGCGCGTTAATGAGAACACGCGCTGGCGAATTCGACGGATCCCGGCGCGATAAATGAGAACGCCGTCGACGAGGAACGAGGAGATTTTAATCTTCACGAGCGTCGTTCCCGCCGCTCTGTTCCTCGGCGGAGGAAAATTCATTAAAGACACCGCGTCCGTCATTATTCCGCGCGTCGGACGCGCAGAATTAGCAAGCGGAACGACGCCGCGAAACGGGGCTGTTAACTGCACTCGTCACGCTACAGCCCTCCGCCGTTTCCGATCTCCCACGGCACACCATGAGCATCCTGATGTATGTTCTTCAGAACGAGCACCAGGACCAGCAGGTGGCTGAGAGTCGGAACACCGCGATGACGCGCGCGGAGACTGCCTTCGCTTACGGCCAGGCCACGACAGGGTGAGTGAGATTCCTCGTAACGACTCGGAATTAAGAGCATGGAATCAAGATGCTCTCTGAGCATCAGGCGTATCTTACGATAGAACGTTCATGAGATTATTCGTACTTGTCACTGTTCGTACTTGCGCGACGTCGCGACGCTGATCCAAGAGATCCTCGTCGATAAGTCAGAATGATTCCTCGTTTCGTTATTGCATTACGTGAGAGCTGACTATAAACGTGCAGCTGACTGTGCATCCTTGATGTCGAAGATGATGTTGCTTCGTAGATAATAACCGGCATGACTCAGGCTCGAGTTGCAGCTACGATCTCGATCATTTCTGTGTATTCTCCTTACTGCAAAATTCATGCCGCGCACGGGAGATCGTCATCGATATATTCCGGATTGCGAAATCTCATTTAAACAAACCAGCTGCGGCCTTCGCCGGCTATCGCCGGCGAGCTGCATCGACCGGAAACATAATTACAAACAAGAGCGATGATTCTCTGTTCAATATTAATTCTACGTTACGATACGGCCGAAATATTCTGCCGTGAAACATTTCCCTTCATTAAAACTCGACGTACGCGAATTCGCCGGGACAAAGAGAGAGAAGAAAGGAGGGCAGCCTTCCGATCTTTATTTCAAACTCGCGTTTATCAGCGAAATGGAATAAAACGAGGAAACGCGTTAAATTAAATCGCACCGCTCGATGATGCCAGTGATGGCTCGATTCGCGCCGCGCACGATCCGCACGCCGGATTCCTGTATTGCTTTAATTAGCACGATGCGAGCTCCATTCATAATTAGTCCGCGATCTCCCYCYCCCCCCCCCMYCCCCCCCCCCCCCCCCGCGGCGATGTCGCCGTATCATTTCGGCCTGAAATTTAGAATAATTTGCGTAACGGGCGAGAATGTTTTCAGGCAGAATTTATGGCGATCGTTACCGGGCCGTAGGGATCATAATTTTCGCACAGAATGGGATTATCAGATCCCAAAATTTGTAACGCCATTCGCAGCTTCTGCGGCAGGCTAAGACGCGTAATTCGAAGACTGGAGGGGGGAGGGAGCAGAGGGATGCTTAAGACAGTCACATATATTTCAGTTTAATCTCGCGGTATCAAAATAATTATCGTTMCCCCGTCTACCCCGCCGCGGCGGGGGCCCGTCACGAGACTTTTGCCGAAACATCGCGCTACATCGCGCATTACCACTACTCCTCTCACCCCCCTGATCAGTCGTGCGCGCGCGCACGGTTAAATATAAAATACTCGCGGAATGGGTGTGGCGAAATGTTGATTTGATATATTCCATCAACGATATGCATCGCGAGTTATGTAAATCGTTATGTTTTGCGAACGGGGAAGCGGAATGATTCTTCGGGATGCTTTTGTGATCTTTCACGTTGACACGGAAATTCTGGAAATGTGGGATAATGTGGGCTCGGTGAAACGTTTATGTAAATTCCATCTGTGGATTCTGTTCTTCTCTCTCCCTGATTAAGCTTCGGTCGAGAACATTATCCCGCGGCGTCGATGATATGAAAGTCGACGACTTTTATCGCTAATCACATCCGAGTGATTCGAGTTAGAAAATAAATCTGTTATCATGAGTAATGTACCTTTAATCGGAAAATATTTAAATACAGATATCAAGATCTCTGAGCTAACGCATCGCTCATAGTTTATTTACTTCCTGCGATCATCTATACATTCATTACTGATTCGACTTTTTCCATGAATTTTCATAAAGTCGCTCACTCGTGCGTGTCTCATCCGATATATGTTCATTTATTATGTAAAAGGTCACGCATTTTTCTCAACTAAAAGCCGGATTTAATACCAGCAAGAACCGCAAGATACGGTTAGCCAATAGTACTCGAACTTTTGCCGCCGCGCCCTCCACTTTTTATCAGCTTTGGAGCTTTAGATAAAGGGCTCTTCCGCGGAATAATTGCGAAAAAATCGAGCTCGCTCGCGAGTAATTTAATGTCTGCGGCTAGTTTCGCGGAAAATTCAACAATTGAGTTGCATATTTATCGCGCATTCGTCTTCTCGTTTTTTCTCCTCTAATCCATTCGTTTATCGCTTATCACATTTAAACTTTCGATTATTTGTCGCATTCTGTATAATCAGTTTCGTTTCGTTTCGTTAAATAGTCGTGCATTTCTGATCCCTCTCTTTTCGACTTTACGTTAGAAATTATCGTACGTGATGCATAACAGGCGAGCGATATGCCTGTCGCTAGCCACAATCCGAAGTTTATCGAGTCCGTCTTGCGTAAGTTGTAGATAACTTTCGGTGTTTTGGACCCTGTTGAATGGGACGTATCCGTTAAAATATCAAACGCGTGATATGTCCATCGTTATTTTCTTTCTTTCTTTTCTTCTTCTTCTTTTTCTTCACGATATCGCGGACATTTATTTCTCCACGTGACACTGACAGGCGACACTGCGCGATATCATATCGAATTATCGAAAGAAGGTGTACCAGCGCACGATGAATCTCAATATCTTCTGCATCGTTGATAGCATCAAGTCAAGATCGAGCTTGCTGTCGACTTATGCTTATGCAGATTAGACGCAGATTAAATTCCCGCGATGGAATTAGATCGATCGTATCGCGCGAAGAAAGAAACGCGCGTGAGTGCGAGCGAGGCTCTCGTGGGATCATGAAACATTTCCCGGATTATAAAATACTGCCGACTACGTAAAAATTGATGACCGTACCGCGGATGTCCCGGGAAAGTAACTTCCCACTAACAGGGTTCTACTCTTAAGGAAATTCTCGGGCGGGATGTCCACGCGATGAAAATTTTATTTCCAGCGCGGGCTCCAGATATAGGGTCCAAGGGCTCGGGGATTCCACGGCCTGAAAATATACGCGCGTAAGAAGTAAATATCCGAGAATCCAAAGGGCCGGGGATAAAGGGATCCGCGAGATCCCGAAGAGCCGAGCATCCGTCAGTCGGAGAAATTAAAGACTGCTCAGCAAATCAAATTAATTCGCTCGCGAGAAAGTGTTGGCTTTACTAAGATATAAATTGTACATTTTAATGACAAAGTGAGAAAGGAGACCAGGAGAAATCCGATCAGCGTAGATTTATCAAGGACACAACCGCCGTAATCTTCATTTCGTGAAACAAAAGGTCTCCGTTATCTTTTATCTCTTTCGGGTCTCGTTGGTTTCCTGTCGGCGTTCTTATCTTTAGAACTAACATTCTTTTCGTTCTTCGATCATCCCAATTAAAAATTTATTGAGATCATTGCGGGCGCTATGATCTCTTTTTCTTTCTTGTCCCGCAGGCGAGAGTTGAAAAGTGCGAGCTTCCGGGAGCAGATCGCTCCCGGAATATTACGCGATATTAATTTAAACGGAGATTCGATTAATCTGGAATCTTGTGTAATCCGCTCGAAGTGTTCTCTCTCTCTCTCTCTCTCTCTCTCTCTCTCTCTCTCTTTCTCTCATTTTTCTGCGAAAGCCATTAAAGTGAATCCACTGCATCACGCAGTTGCTTTCATCCATTTTACATCTCGTTTATTTATTTTCGCGATAAATGCGCATCCGAAACTTCCGATCGAGTTTAGAAGGCTCCGGCGCGGCGTTTTCCATTCGCATTCGCTTTTCCGCCGGATGGATTTAATCTCTTCGTCAAATCTTTACGGAATTCAAAAATTAGCAACGCGCTACACATCGATGAACCCGGTCGCGCGGGTCAATTAAATTTAATTAATTAAATTACGCATGTCCCCCGATTTTTATTTCCGCGACGCTCGCGGCGCGATTTATGCAGTGGCACGTTTTCGATCCCACACCGTCCGTGATCGTTAAATCTCAAAGGCGACACGTAGCCGGATATTCAATCGCATCGACGACGATTGGTTTGCCTTATCATCCCCTTCGACCTTTACGAGACGCATCTGGCAAGACTTACCGCATCTGCGCCAAGATGCACGTGCGAGAAGCGAAGGGAAACCAGCGGTCAAATAATCGATTCCAACTCGATTCCGTTTCAACGGAAATGAAGAATGGCAAGAATATAAAGAGAGAGAGAGAGAGAGAGAGAGAGAGAGAGAGAGAAGTTATTCTGCGATAAGATTCTCGTGCGCGAGAGAAGGAGGCAGCTGTCGCGCTGTCGAATGAGACATGCGTTACGAGGGAGCGAATATTGATACGAAATTATGAAACAAAAGGACAAAACGCTCCAAAGTATTGAAGAGAGCTTCGAGATTGCATAAACTCGATGAAGCACAGACCGAGGAAGGAAGAAATGGTGCGACAATGTAACCGAAAACATAGAAAGGCAACCAAAGAAGGCAACAGACCAAGGGCTGAGAATAAAAGATTGAAGGAAAAGAAGAAGAAGAAGATACGAATAGCCTTTGTCGATATCGAGCCTCAATGTGAACGTCCGGATCAAATCACGACCAAAGTAATTTACGGAGCTGGAGAAGGGAGGGGTTCATTGCGCCGTAAATTCTCCGTTTAGCGGACTGCGGGTCGCGAAATTAGCTTTACAGTCACATCGATCGCGTATGATGAAGCTACGTGTCACACATCGCCGTTGTTCCACGGTGTCCACGATGTTTGGGAGATACGAGATCGCGATTGACGAAGAACGACTGAGCAAATCGATTTTCCGCTCGCCGGCGGAATCCGGCTAAGGAACTTCAGTTCAGAAGAACGACGGAATAACGCAAGAGAGAGAGAGAGAGAGGTGGCGATTCCGAGTGCAGTGTCGCAGCTTCTTCGCGATGCAGCGAACTTGCTCTCGAGTTCTTGCGATGGGCAAGAATGCAAGAGAAGGATCAACAGAGACGGCGCCATTGGCGAGAAGCAATGCCGAAAGTTGAATCGATTAGAGCTGTCCGTTGGAATGCAACTGACCGCCCGCGGAAAGTTGAAGCTTAATATCAGCGCTCTCTTTCATTCTATTCAGTCGTGGAGATCACTTTTCCTCTTCCATCTTCCGAGAAGATGGTCCAAGCTAGCAGCATGATACCGGCATAGGACGAGAGCGCAGCAGGAATGCACGCGTGAGATTTCTGCCAGATGCTGCGCGAGCTCCGGTTGAGCGACGTTGATGAATCCCCCAAACTTTTTCGAGAATTCGATTCGACCACAGCTTCGACTCGGTCATCAGACGCGCGCAGCTGAAGCGGCTGCTCGAGAAAAGATGTGTGCTGCAGCTTCCTTCAGAGGATAATACACCTTCGAGTTTTCGACTTAATGTCCGGGCAAGGAATTCGACGCAAGTGATTGCTCTCAACTCGCCGACGAGGGCGATGGAGATTGCTCCGAGTTTCTGTTCCACAAAAATTTAAGATCCACAAATACATTAGGCTCGAAGTTCTCTTTTAAGCGATAGGCGAAAGCTTCTGCCTGATGAGTTATAAAGATCGATGCGACGCGATGGAGTGCGAGCAGTTCCAAAAAAAAAAAAGAAAAGAAAGAAAAGGGAAAAGGACGCGATACTGCTATGTAGCGAAGCAGAAATGAAGAGAATTTGAGGGAATCATCTCATGGAAGTGGTCTGTCGCAGAGGAAGCAGCGATACGTATCGCCCCTCCCCCGTAAACTCATAAGGCCTAACTTTACTAGACCCATTACATTAGACCTCTCCCTCCCTCTCTCTCTCTCTCCCTCTCTTTTTTTAAAACGCAAGAGGGTAGGAGAGCACAAAAGATTTCCCTACGCCCGAGTATCCGATCGGAACGAGTTTATGGCTTTGCGAGAGTCGACAACTTCTCGTCGACTTGATACGGGACGAGATGACTTGTTCCCTTCGGATATCGGCGGTATCTCTTGTTTTGCCGGCCGTGGGCGACGCGTGTTCGCGAATCTGCGCGAGATGACGGACAGTCGAGGACAGTCGGGAAAGCAATCGCTGACAAGTTTGACGACTGGAAAAACTGGGGCTGGACCAGTCTGAAATCCCGAAAGTAGAGAATTCTCGATTGCTCCGGACTCCCGGTGAGGGAATACAGAGGGATGTGACCGCGGGAATCGCTTTATGATTCTACGCCCGATCGCTATCCACCCCCGCCCTGCCACACGCGCGTAAGATAAATGGAACATTTCTCGTTGCGCTCGCGAGCACTGCCGATTTGATCTATCGCGTCTGTGTCCACGATAATCAGGAGCACGAAACTGGGAAAAGATCTGGGGAGAAATGCAAGAGAGATGGCGATTATGAAGCGAAGTTTCATGTTTCAATCAATCAATTGTGTCTCGATATCTCTCGATCGAGCAGATCAATGTTTCCAGTCGCCTTGCCTGAGACGATCGTGCGAGCTTTGACTCGAGTTTTACTCGCCGAATCGATCTGATTTAATTGAATCCAATCTACAGGCTTGTAGCTTGCCAATAAAACACACGTGCAGCATCGAGTATCGCATTATCCAACGCAGATCGACAATGACCGAGTTCCATTTTCGGACAATAAATCAACACCGACGTTTGGGCGTTCGTCCGGTTCTGTCGCGTCGATTCGACGTGGACTAATTATCTGTAAATGCATTTAGGAATTACAGGAAAGGCGGACGGATCTCGCATAATTAAATTCGTTCCGCAAAACGTGCGAGACTGCAGCGAGCCGGCCGGAACGGCAGAATATCAATGAATCGCCATGGAAATTGGAATGCACTAGCGAGCGTACAAATATTTATGGCACTCGCGAATCGATTTCTCATCTCGCAATGCGTCCGTCTAAAGCAAAAAGCATTCATCGTGGTTAATGAGACGGCAATTTTCGATCTCCGAGTCCGTGGATGGCCGGACAGAATCCTCGATCTGAGTCGCGTCTGTCTGTGGAAATTCTCCGCTTAAATTCGTAAAATCGCCAAAATCGCCACTATCGCTGTCTCCCTTTCTCTCTCCCTCTCTCTTATTGTCGCATGAGATCGCACGAGAGATGAGGATGGTGACTTTTGTTGCGCCAAGAAAAGTAGTCCTGCACGAGAACTAATATGCGCGGAGGCATTATCCTTATCTCCTTCCCACTTACGGACAACCATCTCGTCCAACTACGACCGCGTGCGGAACGTGATACCAAGTTTTTACGGCGTATTAACCCCCGGATCCTCAGGAAGGATACCTCGGAATCCTCGCAATATTTTTTTTTTCCCCTCTACGATACTCTCGATATCATAAAATCGAATTTCGGCCAGAATTTGTCCCTCCTTTAGGCAATCTTTTTGAGAAAGCTCCAAAATTTGTCCCTCGCCCCCTCCCCTTTCCCCTCCCTCTCCTCCTCCCCCGGAAACGGATCGGATCTCCTTGGTGTTTTTCTGAGTGCTTTCCGTTTCGTTATTAACAGGAGTGAATCCGAGGATTAATTATTCCTGCGTAACCGAATCCTGCCTTTTCTTTTGTTTCTCCGTCCTTTGGGCTTCCCGGGAAACCTCGTTGCCGACATGAACTACGCATCCGAGGATTAATTACTCCTGCAGATGTAGGTAGCAGTGTGGGTCGCTGATTTGTGATGGATATTACACGCGAAATACACAGAGATACAAACGAGACGAATCAGTCTCCATGGGATCTCGATGGGTCATGTTTCTGGCGGCTTAATTCGCCTATTGGGGACACTACGTTGAGAGGGTGGATACAGGGAGCAAGATTTCTTCGTGTTTCTGTTTCGCCAAGAGAGCGTTTCATCGAGCACTTGATTTAATCACTCGATAACATTTATTCGACGCGTATTCCGCGAGAATAATTCGTGCCGCGAGAATAATCCGTTGACGAACGTCTGTAAAACGAAAGTGAATCGAGATGGATTTATTTTTTGCAAAAGCAGCTTCGCGAAAATCAGCGTCTCCTTCTTTGTAATATTCCACATAAAGGGGACAAAAAGGACAGATACACAGTCTTCTAATTAGCTCTACACGTCGCTTCTCGTAAACAAGATTACAAGTCTATTCTCTGTTTTCATTGTGCTGTGACTGTCGCGTCAATAGGAGCTTCGTCGATAAATGACCTTTCGCGAGCACGGCTGTCGCTCAGTTTTTGATCTCGCGTTCGCATGGGTATGCTATAACAAAATGTAACAGCTGTCTCTGGATCCCTTTGTGCGGATCATTGGGGGAGGCATTGCCGGAGAAGAAAGAAAAGCATCGGTGAGACATTACGACGCTAAGGTCCGGTGATCCATTCTGAATCAACGACATGGTGCTCCAAGTAGTCGAGTATCCATGACGAGGCTTCCAGGCAGTCAAGACAACGCGGCATCAAGTCTGTCGCCGAGAAAACAACTCCGACAGTCCCGACGGCGATGGAAACTTCGCGTCGTGTCGCAAGATTTAGTGACATGGAATACACGATCCTCTCTCGCGTGAAAGAGAGAAGGGAAGAAAAAATAATATCGCTTCACTTTGTTAAGAGAAAGGGTAGGAGGGAGGAAGGGAGGCCGGTCCGGTCGCGAATCAAATAAGATTTATTCCTGCAATCGTGCCGCGACCCAACGTATCCGAGGGAGCAATATCTCCATAACAATACCATTTCCTTTTCATAACAATGTCGTTTTCTTCATGGCCCACGTGAACGGGATGGCAGGAGGAAGATGGGGTCGATAAATCGATATAGGTTTTCGTCGAGCGCTGGAAAATCGTTTGACTTGGCGGCCTGATAAGAGGAGCCCGAATCGCAACCGAGTCGAATATCGATATCGCATGCATGATGCAATGCGAGGACGCAATGCGTGCAATTGCACACGGAATAATCTCAGCTTCGTTCACGTGGGCGGACCAGGATAGCGACGATCATGTAACACAGGCACACGCTGACCTGTCGGGCGATGGAAACATTTTGCGGATTGATTTTCGCGAACACAATGAAGATCAGATCAAAGATAAAACCCCATGGCTTGATGACGCACGTCATGTAACCTCAGGTCGACAAGAGCGGTCGTTTCTGCTCGAATGAGCCAACGGAAAGCGAATCTGGTCGCCTCGCAGCATCCAGTCGGATTTGCGTGGGTGCATCGAGCCGGTGTGGGGGTGAAGCTGTGTCAATCGGGTGAAACGTGGTAAAGCGGGGGAGAAACGGTCTCACCGCCTGGAGAACAAAGCCCCTTCGCCTTTACGGGGGAAAAGCTAATAGCGGCGTCAACTAACAGCCACGGACAGGTGGGTTATCATTGTCATCCTACGCGGCTCGGTCGCGCAGGAAGAATAACGATGCATGGAACAGCAGCGGACTAGGGGAAACTCTCCCTCGCGCTGTGAAAAAACATGCGCCGCTCTTAATAGTGATAAAATATCGCGAACTTAGACGAGAGGAGAGAGAGAGAGAAAGAGAGAGAGAGAGAGAGAAAGAAACACACGGATGGGAATAATCCGTTTATGCGGATCTCATCTACTTAGCCTCGGGAATAATGCAATCCCCCGAGTGTATATTTCCCATGTGCGCGAGTATTTCTTATGTTCTCTGATTTAATCAAAACGATCATTTTGGAAAAACTCGAGTCGTCCCGTTTCTCATCCCGCTACCCCTCAATGGTCTCCTCTCCTCTCTTTCTTTCTTTCTTTCTCTTTAGCGATGAGATACGCCGACACGCGTGCATTCCGCGTTAGCGCGCTATACTCGTGATTTGCATTATTTGATCAGGCATGGATAAGGATTCCCCGCGAATTTGCGTCATACGCGGATTTGTGTTTCTTATCTCCTTCGCGCGCGCTAAACACGAGAGTTTTATGTTTTACATCTCACATTTTATGTACTTTATCGTGATTGTCGTGTTGTTGAAAACATTTCTCGGGATGATGCACTCCGCGCTTTAGCACGTTTCGCGTTTCTGCGAGATAATAACTTATTTATCTACAGTTAATGAAAAAAAAGTAAAGTAAAGGAGACATTCTGCTGTGGCTTGCGTAGCTTGGCGAAGCCGTAGCGAATATGTTGGGAATTGTGCGCGTGTGTGCGGTTAAAAATCTGAGATCTCTCGCGTGAAAGCGAGAGACACTTGGAATTCTATTTCAGTGCAAAGCACAAATCGCGATCTCTTAACAGCAGATGAATTCTCGATCCGCTCGAATCCGGTTCTTCAGCGAAGACAGCTGAGACACGCACGAACTGAGGAATTGAAAATATTTTGCATTAAAAATACATGAGCACTTTACGAAGCCAGAAATTTCTCTCTCTCTTTCTCTCCTTCTGTCTGAAAGGATTCTCTTTCGAGAATATACAAGAGACTCGCATCGTCGGGATTAAAACCATCACGAGAAGCAACTGTGCCTTGAATTTACAACGTAACAAATTTCATGGGAGAGTTTGTAACAAAAACTTCCATGAGACAATCGAGTCGGTGACATTTCGCAGAAGCTGCGATGAGAAAATGATGGATAACCTGTCGATAATAAAATGTAATCGGATTTCGAGTCGTCACTGAAGTACACGAGAATATTACACACGAACCAACGATGCTTTAATGAAAGCTCAATAAAAATCTAAGACATGTAATATATTTCGCGCGAATCCGAGGCTGATGAAACGCGTAACATCGTCTTCCGAATTATGTTATCATCACGAATAATTACGGATAATCTTTAATACCAACAGCATCTAGATACAAAGCAATCGCAATTCTTTGGCAATTATTTGGGGATCAAAGAAGTGATCTTTCTGATGTAGCTCCATTCGCAAACGGTTAGAGCGCTATCGATCAAGTGTGTCGCGCGTCGTTAAGAAGCTAATATGCCAAGCCAAATTTTTATTTCGTTCGCGTCAGCCTTCCATTTTTAATATGCATTCATAGAAACGATGAAAGCAAAAACCAACAAGCGATTTCAATAAAAACGACGTAGATATAAACAATTTCATATGGCTCCGAGGTTTCATTATCTTTATTAAAAATTAAAATATATTCCTTTATTATATAAACCACTATATAAACACGTATATAAATCAATATGTAAATTATTGCGAATTTATATATACAATAAACAAGATTATTTATCATTTTATTCACTTTTACTTCGAAATATTCTCAAGGGAATAAAATATCCGATAATGAAATATGTCGCAATTGAAATTCAAGATTTACCGAAAAAAAAAAGAAAAAAAGAAAAAGGAAAGAAAGAGAAATCACCGTTGATCTTTATTTTCGAGAGTTTAAGATTCTTCGATTAAATTAAAAGAACGAGTCGACGTTGCGCCGACTCGTTAAAGTAAGCAATCTTTTCACTGCTGATTCCTTTTTCTCGAGTGCCGAAAGTTTACGGCAGTTTAATTGACTCAATTAGCCGATAAATGAACATCCATCTTCGTCCTTAATTAAA
Source organism: Eciton burchellii (assembly GCA_020341155.1). Lineage (NCBI taxonomy): Eukaryota > Metazoa > Arthropoda > Insecta > Hymenoptera > Formicidae > Eciton > Eciton burchellii. Next base: position 2,604,495 of record JAHMML010000010.1, on the reverse strand, counting down.
TAAGGTAAACGATTTTTTGTTCCCGACGAAATATCCACGCTCTCTTCGGTTTCATTGCACAATCGAAGGGGCCAACGCGAATCGCGATGAAACGAGAAGCGAGTGGCAATAATCGCTTCTACGGAGCTAATGCTTCCCGCTTTTATTTCGCACCCTTCGACACAAATGAAATCGTTGCCAACAAAATGTTGAGAACTCGTCAAACTAAAAGAAATATATATCATATATATATATATATATATATATATATATATATATATATATATATTGTAGAAAAATAAATTATATTATATTTGTGCCTTTTAACATTTCGATCCATCAGCTTGCTCTCGCTTGCAGACAGGCAAAATGCATATTATAGCATTTATCCCTTCCGATCGCGTGTTTTGAAATCGTTCTTAATTTCGATCGATCTCGAGTTCCACAAAATGACATTATGTTCCTGTCCTCTGAAGCTCTTACAGATCGTACGTGACGATCGCGGCTTTTCTCGCACGCACACCCGCGATCTGTCACTTTCTATCGGATCTCCCGACAGACTCGACACGGGAGCGTGTTTAAATCGGTCTTTCCTTCGCTCGAGTTACACGATAAAATCGTACGCATTTGCGATGCGTATCTTCGTGACTTGTATTCAAAACGTACCATCGGTGAGCTTGAAAAGAAGCTTGGACCGTTGTCACGTTAGATCGACTCACTTTATTACGGTTTTATTACGCGAGAAAAAGAGGAAAATAAAGGAAAGGAGGGAAAGCCTGATCAAGAATCCTGATTTGAGAGGCTCTCGGTGTCAATAGACGTCGAAGCGGCGCTCTTCTCACTCGATAATTTCCGCGAAAGAATTTCATGCGAGCGAGAACGGACGACACTAATGGACGCCCGCGTCCTCTCGCTTAATCGTAAATTAAATTTTCAACGCGGCGACAGGTGATGTTCTCCCGAAATTAACCGACTTCGCTTTGTTTGTATTCTTCGCAACTCCACGCGGCGATAAATAACTGACCGAGCGATCTCGGTTGCAATAATGGACATCGCTGATGCCGGACGGCGTGCAATTTTGCTTACGCGCGAGCGTGCAGTTCTTTCTCTCCCGCATCGTTAGCAGCATCAACAACATAATCGCTCACAGGGTACGAGGAGGATAAATGAACGTCGCCTGGTAATTTCGAGTCGCAAAGCCCACGCGAATTATATCCGCGGAGATGTTGGTTATGTAGAGCATGCCTTGCTCTGATCTCTCTCTACGCGGATAATGGGAGATGAAATTTCAGGGAGAGATTTCCTGCTCTCGGATGCTCTCCTGTCGCAGTGATGGAGAAAGCTTCCCCGTGATCGCTTCATCGATCGATTTCGAATTATTCGGGAAGGCAAGACGAAGACCCGCGTGCTCGATGGATGCATCATACAAAGCGATAACCCGCGTAAACCCCGTTCGCTGTTGCTCGGTGTTGCTCGGCGCGAAACGAATTCGATATTAAGATCGATCGAAATTAAGATCGATTTTAAGACACGCGATCAGAAAGACTAAACTGCTATGAGATGTATTTTCGACGCCTGCCTGCAAGCGAGAGCAAGTTTGATGGATCGAAATGTTAGACGAGATAAATATAACATTATTTCTTTATTTATATTATATATACGCATATTTCTTTTATATTTCGTCGGATTTCTATCATTCTGCTAATGATTTGACCTCATTTGTGTCGAAAGATACGAAATAAAAGCGACAAGCATTAACATCGCAAAAAAAAATTAATAAATACGAGTGCAAACTAATTAGCAAACGAGCTCGCGACGCGATATCTCGCTTTTGTTTCTGTCCACGAAATCCTCGCCAAAATTCTCGCTCGCAAATTCCGAGAGAAAGTCTGCCAATCCGCTTGGAACCTCGATTTGAGACGCGTGTATGTGTGTGACACCCGCGGGTGCTTTTAGTCCGCGGGGGGGTTGAAACGCTCGACGAGAGCGAACACGAGCGGAAGGAGAAGTTAGTTGCTGCACTCTGCGCCGTCAAAGCTTGTCCGGCGTCTGGAAAACGGGAAGCTGCAGGATCGTCGATCGGGACAGAAGAATTCCGCGAATCGCTGCTTCTCGTTCAGCCATTCACGCGGAAAGACAGCGATACGTGCTCGAACATGCGCGAACACGCGCGCGTGCATGCCATTATCAGAGCCGATAAACTTTATGGAGCATCGGACTTTACGGACTCGTGATGTTCCATCGGCGCATCTCTTCCATCCCAAGCTCGCCCGGAAGAGATAATCCTATTTCAGGATCCGCGCCGAATCCGCCTCGCGGAATCAAACGACCATGTTTGCCATGTAACCGTAGCCCGTTATTCGCTGTGTTCGCAACGTCATAACATCAAGCGAGCTTGTAACGAACAAAGCGAACGGTATAGTCGAGCATCGCGTTAACTTTGTCGACGTTGGCGTTGATTTTGCACGCGTACGGCGAGAGAAATTTGCATGGAAAAGATGCCAAGGTTTTACTCAGATTTATTCACTACTAACGGACAGAAATATAGAAATTCTCTAAATGTTATTTCTATTATATATATATATATATATATATATATATATATATATTTCGAATCGGGAAACTTGAGATTTCGAACCATAAAACTATAAAATGGCATAGATCAATTCTCTTATCTCGTCGCATCTTATTTTTCTTTTCTTCATCTTCTCGTAACCATATCCTCGATTTTATCCAATGTACCTGTTCCTCTGTGATATCGATACACAACTTGATGTTTGATGTTTCGAAGTCCATCCAGATAAACTGAGGATATCTGGTTTTCCATTTTCTGCGATTTTTGCAAGCCGGTTATCATGCAGCCTGTTTACATGATCTCTCCATGCTCGTTGTCTGATTTTGAATCGTCCTGTGACATCTTGAATCTCGCAGATGTTGCGGATGTCTCGCGAATTCTACCCCGCGAAGTGTTGCCAGTGATGCACTTGATGCAAAGCCGCATCAGTCGCATCATGTATATATTCGTTAAAGTCGTTACAGGATAATCGCAGAAGGTGGCTCGACAGATCAAGGACCGCTCGTTTGTTCGTTCATCCGCGTAATTGGCACAGTTTGATTCAACGGTATCAATCAGAGCCAACTACGAGACGAACAACGGCGCCATTGAGGCGCAAAAATTCAGGATTTCCAACGCGTTTATGCAGGCACACATGGAATCGCATAGCCGTGATCGACCGGTCGCATCGTTTCGCCAAAGTTTGCCAACGCGACCAGGATACCAGGTGCAGAGTACATCGAAGCTTCATCAGGACACATTTTATCTTCCCCGCTTTAAAGCATTTTATCCGCCGATCCAGCGAGAAGAAGTTTCATAAATGTGAAACCTCATCCCTCCCGACTGGAATCCTCGTCGCTCTCGCGACTGTGCACGCACTCTCGAGAGATCAGAGGTCACGATTGACACTTATCGCGACTCCGCGTACGAGGACGTGAGAACGCATCCATCTCCGTCTTCAATTTATTTTTTACGTAAGCTGCTTACGTACGGCAGTTACGGCGCGTATTGTCGCCGTAATGATTGAACGATCGCGTGCCGCATTTGTCACGCGACGTTATTGTCATCAGGCAAGACAATGTGGCGGTTTTCTCGTACTTTCGTATCCGCCGAGAAACGTTTCAAGGCTCGATCGGATAAAGCAGCTCGACTTTGTCTCTCGCACTTCTGGAGGCTATTTAGAGCATTCGCGGATAGACGCCAAACGCACTTGCGTTTGATAAATTCCGTTATCACGCCGGCAGGATCGCTGTGATGATCGGAATCGAAAGGAGGAAAGGAGACAGCTTTTATCTCGATGGTCACCTTAACACTATAATCGCTCCCGTGTCCTCGGAGATGATATTTCATTCCGCCGGATTAGCATAAAAAGGAACCGGCCGGATATCTCCTCCACGTAAATTCGACTTTCCGGATCTGTCGTCCCAATGTTCGCATGGCCCTCTTTTCCTCCTTTTACTTTCCCTCCTTGCCTTCTTAAAACGGCCGAACGTTAGATCGGATGACCCTATTATTCTCGCAGCAGCTTTCGCTGGCGCCTTCCCTTCGCCAAAGGCAGGATTCGCCACTTTGAAATTTCCAAAGTGAATTTCGCTTCGCGCGAAACTCACTTCCCGCCGATGCAATGCACGCGTATACGTGTCGCACGAAAATTCGCGGGTATCGCAAGCTCGTTCACGCTCGCTTCAATCCCTCGAAATCCCGATAACTTCGGCATGGCAAGCACAGCTCAAATTTCGAGAATCGCGAGCCTTATGATAGCTTACTACAAGCTTGCGCTCTGAAAAGACACGAAAGATAACGCGAGCGCGATTGGATAACGGATGAACTGGCTCTCCGTTCTTTCTCTCTTATAGATGATCTTGATTGAATTTACTCGGTCCCTGATTTCAATCACTGCGAAAAAGTTGAGAAACAATGTCTCAGCGTTATTAAGTGCTCGTTCATTTCCATTGCAGATCTCTCGGCGACCGGAACATCATCGCTTACGAAATCAGCAACAACGAAACTCACTTGAACAACGAAAGCATCCTTTACAACGTGTCGCTGAGCGAGGACTACATCTTTGACAGGACCGATGTGAGAGTAATTTTCATCGCTTTGTACACCATTGTATTCGTCTGCTGTTTCTTCGGTAAGTCGCTTCACTCGCATCTTGCAATTATCGAACCACGCGTCGACGCGATAATCGCCCATGACGTGTTGATTGCCCGTTAAAATATTTTTCTTCGGCGGAACATTGCGATTTGCCTTATTTATCCCTTTATCGCATCTGATAACCGATGCTAATGGAGTCTCAGAGAGAGAGAGAGAGAGAGAGAGAGAGAGAGAGAGAGAGAGAGAAAGATCTCAAGATAGGGTGACTCGTGCATTTGTATGCCTCGGGGATGCGAGATAAGCGTGGATTCTTTTTGTTGTATTTGTCATGAATACAAATTCCCGAATTATGAATATCTTTATGAAGGCGATATTAATCGCTCGACGTTCGACGCGCCGAATACACGAATAACGCGAGCGTATCTTGTGTCTATATTAACGCGCGATTTATTCGCAATTCTGCGTTAGCGGAAACTTACGGAAACGTTGTTCAAAACTGACGGCGATCCTTGCAGCTCGCGCATGAAAGCGATTTCTAAGCATTAATCCGCGGCACGATGCGGTTTGATCGACATGAATGGAAACATGCGCGGAAGCTTGTGTCATTGTCGAAGTAGCTTCATTTCCTACGCGAGCAATCTTCACCGCGGATCACCGTGAAACCGCCATTTATTTCTGCTCGCGTAATCCACGCGCGATCCCGGCGGAAGGCGGAGGCTTTTAAGGGAGGTTCGGGCGATCCGTCTGGTCAGATAAACAAGGATCGTCAGATAAACAAGGCTTAACGATGTATTCTGCTGAAGAATCTAGCTTGACGCGAAATCCTCGCGGAAGCTTCGATTTCGCACGTGAGCGATATATTTTGCTTCTCGATTAAAGGAAAAGAGAGAGAGAGAGGGAGAGAAATTTAGATCGTAGAGCGAAAGTATTTCTGTCCTTCAGCTTCTGATTTTCAGGGATCTATTTGCTTATGTTTACAAAGCCACGAGCTTCAATACAAAGACACAACGGCGAAGCAATCGGCGGGATCTACAACGAAGTTTACGCTTCTTCCTCGCCATTCGAGCACCTCGTAAATAGCACGGAGTTGCACTTTGTTGGGCTATGACAAAGCTAAACGAAGATTGATTCTTGAGCGGCAATTTCTTTCACTGTCGGATTTATGCCGCCAATAAAACCAGTGTGCTCGATATGATCGCGATTTTGGATCGCTCGAGCGAAAGATAAATTTTAACAAGGCGCGGGAGATATCCCCTCCTCGATGGTAACGGAATACGGAACCGAGTATGTACCTTCTGAAAATAGAAAGCCACCATAAACATTTTCAAGGGCTCTCAAGGGCATTTTCCGGATCAACGCGAGACGCGATGTTTACCGGCTGGCCAGCACGATTTGACGCGTGATTCGATTCACGACAGCGTCGTTCGTTTCTTCGATTTAAGGCAGTAATTAGAAAAGCGTTTCGAATTCTAAGACATTCCAGGAATTCCCAGAAGCATCGAAACTCTTGAAATTTTCAAAGGAAACGTGGTGCCTCCGACTTCAACGAGCGACTTCAACGGGCATGTGAAGCGAGCATTCGAAAAGCGAAAACTCACGCGTCTGTCGCAAACAGGATGCGTGGCCATTAAATAATTAAATCTATCTCGAATTGCGGACACTGGTCGATACGTTCATTTGCCCTTCTTCCGATCGTCATGTTACGCGAATAATGACGGCCTTCCGCGACACGAACAACTGACCATTGAATCACCCTCTCCCTCCGCGGAAGGACGAACTGTTGGGTGAACGTTATCCGACAGCATTCATTAACCAGTTGACGATTATTTCAGATCTGCGCCTTGCACGGCTCGCAATTACTCTTGCATTCCAATGATCAAGCTGAGTGTGTACGTTCTGTCGGAAATGCGAATACTCGCGCAAGTCCGCAAATTCCTCGCAGCGATTCCGCGCCACAGCTGCAATTTCAATCATTTTCCCTTTGCTTGAAACGAGTTCGCGCTCGTTCTATCAGTCCCTTCGCTTCCCTTTTGTAGATCGCAGACCGCAGCGAAACGAACGACCGCTCGCGGAATGAACTTTCGCGGATATATCGCGTCCGACCACTCCCGCGTGCGATAAATCAGTGCGTTATCAATCGCATTCCGTTTGCTCGTTATCGCGAAAACGGTTAACAGAAATGCGAAATTAATCCAGAACGCCAATGGACACCCTTTAGCGAGCAATAGCGAATGAAAAGATATCGGAAATGTGTATAGAAACGTGGGATACCGAAGGTATTCAAACTCGAAACGAAACGCACGATGACATCTTTTTCATCGAACCTGAAAGTCACTGAAGTTCCGTACGCCTTACAAATTCGGTTGAAATATATTAGCTAAGAAGAAAATGTTACGGAAGAGATGTCAAGATGGATCTCCGTTGCCGATTACGTTTGCTCTCATTAATAACAAACGAGAATCACTGGCCACCCGTGCAGATCTGTCTAAAGCATATCCAGCATTTTCCTCGCCAAGATATGCGACGTGACATTAGCGGAAAACAGAAAACCGATGCAATAAAGGCAAGCATTAACGTAATCGGTAGCTCGTAAATCCAACTCGCCAATAATCGCGACCAGCAGACTGTGCGGTTGGCCTTGCGGCTTGGCGAAACGATGTTGCGATCGTAAAACATGGCAAACGTGGTCTGGATGTGATCGAGGAACGAAAAGAGGAGACGAGAAAAGCAGAAACGATAGCTTAAGCGGATTTTAAGTAACAATTATTAGAATGATAATTATCAAGCTCTGCATTCGATCGTTTGTTAAGGAAGCACGGTGCTTCGTCGGACACACAGAGGGACGGAACGAACGGAGAGGAGGATCGCGGGGGGAATGAAATCCGAACATAAATTTAAAAACGTAAAAGCGGCCGTCTTGCGGCTGCCGAGCGCCTTAAGGCGGCTGTATTGATTGCGCGGCGACGAAGCGCCAATTCATTACGCGCGCTTAACTACTGCTCTCTTAAGCTACTTAATTTATAAGAAGGGAATAAAAATGGTGTGATAGACGGCCGGCAAAAGAGAGCGAGAGGAATCTATTTGGACTGGTTCTGCTTTGTATGGAGCAGCCGCGATGCGACCACTTTCCAGCTTTTACCTTTAATGCCCTCGAGATCTCTCGCGAGGCTTTCGTTCCGAATGACGTCTCTCGAAGAAAAGTAAAAGATGCACGCCGACTATTTCGACATCTCGAATCGTTTCCAGCAAGCATTTCCGACTTATCAGAAATGGATAATCCAAAAAAGTCACTGATGATGCAGTCTTTTTGTATTGCAGACATATACAATTGTAATATCGCTGTTACACGTTCAAGTGAGCGTTTTCCACCGTGGAGGTAACTTCGTTTTTCCGGAAATGTTCGATTCGGGCGAGCTGACTGCGCGGAAGTGCGTGCCACCTCGTTTCGGACAAACCGGAATCCACATGCCACCCTCATGGTGCATCGCGACTCCGTGAACGGGAGAAACGATCGTTACATCCGCCTCTGAAGCATCACGATTCAAGATTCGCCATCGAGAAAGAGAGAGAAGAGGCATGCGGATCTTTCTCGGTAAGCAAGTCTCCGTAACGTCAGGCCGGAGGGAAGAAAATCAGCAGGCCGGGAAGATTCGGGACACGGTAATAATCGGAAATAATCCATCCTATCGCCAACGGGCTCGATCTCGCGCTCATCCACGATTCCGGACATGGTTACTGTGTCCGTGTAGCCCGTGGAAAGCTACGCGACTACGGACAGATCCTATTTTCACGAGCCCTCGTCATTTAATATGAGGCCGGCCGATATGCCGGAGCTGATTGTGTAGTCTCGCGCGGGCGATTCAGCAGAAAGGGCCGAATATGAGGCTCACGTGCGGGTAACAGTCGCCTGAAGATTTGTTGCTGGAGAAGGCAGATGCGAGAAGGCTGTCCGTGCGCGAGGCTCGCCGTGTAAAGTAAGACATAGATCCTCCGTTGTTCAAGTTCGCTCAAGGTTCAACTTGAAAAAAATGCGGATAGAGATTGTTTGATATTATCGCGAAGCGATATTCGTCGCTTTGCAGCTGCGTCCCCGAGTTTCTCTCGATTTCCTTTGATCGAACGGGATTGGGATCGGTTTGCAGTATAGCTGCGCGATCAAATTCGCGCTTTCTTCATTACAGAAGCGCTGCGGACGCGTCTTGAATCTCTTCTTTACGGAAAATCGGATATATCGACGGGATTTATATCTTAGCGATCCGTGACTCGTAAGACGTGTGTAAGGCTTGAGGCAAAACTTGTATAATTTGTACCGGAGGCCGGCGAGAGGATGCGATTGAAGAGCAAACCGGATTAGAGCTCAGAACTTCCGTCTCGGAGTATATATATATAGAGACGGGAGATACGAGTAACCGTTCTCTAAGAGTTAGCAAAGTGAGCCGAAGCGGGTAAGTTAGTAAACAAGTTCTAAAATCCAATTCAGCGATGCAGCCTAGCAAAAATTAAATCGCTTAATCGCGCGAACGTTCGCGAGGTCAGGATTGCGAGAGGCGGAGACAAGGACGAGGAGTCGGTCAGATTTACGTCTCGCTCATTAAAACTCGACATAGGTAAATTCGCGTTAAATCCTACTGTCCGTTGAAATTAACAAGCGCACGGATGATCATGAAATGCATCGCGAGTGCGATAAATTGACTCGTTATCGAGTCCCTTGATTGATTTTTTGCGGGAGGAAGCTTTAGCGAAACTTTTTCTCAGGCGCATACAAAAAAACATACAAAAAAAAGAGCTTCGTTGCGACAACGCGCCCCCATTCGTCACTGAAATTACATATGGTATCCCGATCTGACGTCCAGAACATCAGCAAAATTCGCCGAGCTATTTAATATCGGTCATAAAATTAGCTTGTCGTCAAAGCACCGATCGTATCGCGGCACAAATGTGTCCCGGCGATGTAATCAAGATCGTAACGATCGTCATGGATCTTCCTGCGTCGAGTATTACGACATTCGCGTGTTCGGATCCTCCGCGATGGAGGGAAGCTTGCTTTTCTTTATTATTACAACTGATTACCATCCGAGAACGTGGGGACGCACGGACTAATTTCTCTCTCCTCGCTCAACCCCGTCCATTTATTCCCAGGCGAGGAATAAAAAGAGAATTTCCCCGCATTATTAACGTCCACCCATTAGGGTGCCATTTCGGCTTTATCCCGCGATCAATTCCGTCCATCATTTTTCTTCAGCGCGATCAGAAACGTTCGCTGTTGCTTCTGCCAAGTAACAGCCGCGTAATTCTTGATAACGATATTCCCGAGCGATAAAGTGCATTTTAGTCGGACGGCGCCACGTGAATGCGAGAAGTAGCGAGATTGAATTCATCAGCTGCGGAACGATCGCGTTTCTCACGCTGTTCCTCCTCTTTTCGATTCCGTCGAGGTTACACCTCGATCGGAAACTTTACGATAACGCGCCTTCTCCCATTTTATCACTCAGCAGAAGGATGCTCGCGTTTAACTCTCGCGCTTTAAACGCATCCGACCACGTGCTGAGGCACGTGCGCTCTCCTTCGTGCACTTATTTTTAATCCAATTCAACCTCTTTGCACGCGCTCTCGTGCCCCTCTTGTACCCCTTTCGCTAAAACTCTGATCAGACATTCCCGCGAACCTCTTCGGAATTTTCCTCCGCTTTCAGTCCGCGTACTCGCTATTGGCGGCATGTAACGATCGCCGAACATAGAAATGCACCGTGCACACGATTGAGATACTATTCACGAGTGCGAATAGTAGAGATAACATGACGACGTAATGAAATGTGAATAAGGAGGCGATCTACGAGATCAGCCTCGATCGATTTCCAAGTTCCCTAACCCCCGTTGCCTCCCCTTTGCCTCGCCTTCCCCATCGTCCGCGGCCTTCACGTAGCATCCCCGAGCATGTGAAAACGCACCGCATCGCGCCCCCAGAAGCGTAACGTATTCAAGGCCGGCGATTCAGGGGTAAATAATGAGCGCGAGCGCCGGCCACCCCCTCCGGCTTATCACGCGACGCGATAATCAGATCCCCGCCGTAGATTCGAGGGGACCGCGCTGTCTCGTACATTACTGCCAAGCTGGAAGGGGCAAGGCGTGTAGGGAGAAAGGGGGCAAGAGGAGGGGGGCGGTCGTTTGCGAGGGAGGCGATTTAACTCACGGGCACGCGTGGCCTCGCCCTGGGCCGGCGAGACCGAGACCGAGAGACCGAGACATCCATCATGACGCTCGGCGTCGCGACGCCCGTCTCGAGATACGATGCACACAAGCAGGGGGGGCCTGTCGTGCCCCTCGTGACGTCACGAGGTCGTGAGCGAAATCCAGAATCGCTCCGCAGCTCGTCCCGAGCTGCCCGAATGGAGGAGAAGCCGGGATCCGAGAGAGGCTGGGATATCTCTGAGAAAATTTCCCGGGAAAGCCGCATCGCGCGTCGCCGCGTCGCGTTCCGCTGACCACGCAGTCTCCCCTCTGGACCTCCGACCCGATCGAAGATAGCTCAAGCAGCAGACAGGCGTTTAACTCCTTCGGCTATCGCGACTCAGCTTCTTTTCCGGCCTTCTCGATTGATTCTGGCATTTGATTGGCACGTTTCCGAGATCCAAATGAACGGAGCTCCGCTATTCCGTCATCGACGCCACGTGAAGTCGCGAAGCGAGATATCGACATTATCGCTAAGGCGGCAATCCGCAAACGATAGCACTTTCGTCGAATCGACGAAATTGGAGGACGATTGGAAGCATAAATACCGATCGCTCCCGTATCGACGATGCAATTACGCGGTTGTTAATGCCTGCGATCGCGTCTCGCCACGTGCCTTGCATCCAAATTGTCTGAAGCAGCGAGAGGTGAGCCCGTTATGGCAGCAATTTCCCGCAGAGTTCTTAATATAAATGTACCCCGGCGTACCTTCATAAATAATAGGGCGCCTAAGCGGCGGAGGACGACTCTGTTTCTGGACAGATGACGAAGCATGCCCAGCGATATTGCTCGTTGCCATTTCTTCGCGAATGCGAGCTGGATTACACCGGCAGCTCTCGGCACCGACTGGCTTCGTACATCGTGAGCGTTTGAAGAATCGAATTAGTCCGACTCGATTCCTACTTTGAGAAGCAAACTTGAGAGGAGAGCTTCGCGCAGCGGATCTTCAAACTATGCCATTCGGAATTGAGGGACTGCATCTTAATTCCTAATCAATTCGATTCGATTGACTCGCTGTCCCTTACGCGCCAAGTTAGACGCGGCTTTATGTAAATTCTCTTGATTCAATCTCTCGCGTTAACCAATTCCTCTTCTTATTTCTTGCGTGGCCTTTCCGCTTTCATTTTCACACGCGAGAAAACGGACGATCACAGGCATGAAATGCAGATTTCTCCGCTTTCGGCCCACCCTTGCTGAAATCTCGTCGATAATATCGAATTCACGAAAATGTAAATCTTGCAGCTGCGCGAACGTTTCATTATCGCGCGCGACACAGAGAAATTTTTCCGAGCAAGCAGCGATATCCCGTGCAATGAAGACACAAGGAGGTCAAAGTATGCCATGTTTTTTATGCGTAGGGGCATCATATGGTACACAGAGTGTCCCATAGGTCGGTCTTAATTGACAGGCTTCCCCGAGCTTATCCAGAGTCGATCCTTCCTCCAGCGAAAGCCGGGAAGGGTCATCACTCGCTCGTCATCATGACCTTCCAACTTTCGGCATTACACCCTCGCGACTTCGAGTCCTAAATCTTCTTCGTCTGAAGCTTGGCCAATGATCTTCTCGCTCATTACAAGTAATCCCGTAGAAGGTGCTTTTCAATCATTTCATTCAAGTCGTAAATGACTTTCGGACATCGTCAAGGAAAAGCCAGCTGCTTCATTCATCAAGATCCAACGTCAGGGAACAGCGGGATTAATTTAGAGCTCCCGCGAGTTCCAGAACGCGTTACGTAACACATTGACGCATCCGCGAACATCGATTCGCTGTCGATCGATGCGGAGGATGCGGTGGCACCTGCCATCGAGGAGAATCGATGTCTCGAAAGAACTTGGCAGCTATGTGGCGGCGTGTCGGTGAACAAGACTTTAGACTGCCTTGGAAATAGGCAATCCACCGGATCGGAGACACTTATTGGACAAAAGCGATGGACGCTGATGAGACACATGTGCACGCCTGAATTCTCTCTCGCGCTCCGACACAAATCGATAGCGGGATCTCGATTTGTCGACCTTTTAATGTCCCTCGCGAGATAAGACAGCCCGGCAAAGCGAGCGGTTAATCCTGATCGGGTTCGTGTTTGAGAATCCGAGATGTGGATTTCTCCGAGATGGTGATTTAACCATCTTAAATATTAGCCGGTCGATATTATCTTAAATATTCGACATCTTGGAACGTCTGCGAAGATGTATTTTGAAACAAAGCGGGCATTTTCAGGCGCGAGAAAAATGCGAGATCTCTTACGGTCGATTTTCCTTCGTTCGATATCGTCAATCTGAGATATTTCATTACATTCGATTGATATTGCTCGCTGATCGCCGAGGATTTGTTCTCTCATTATCGCGGAAATCGAGACCACGGAGGATTCTCGGCAAAGGGCTGACAATTTCTCTCTTACGCGAACGGCGCACGATCTTTCGTATGTGAAAAAGTTATTGAGCATGAGACGTACAAAAGCGAAGCCAACGACAATGTCGCACGTAAATCTCTCTTGATCACACTTCCACGCTTCCTTAAAACTTTTTTCATTTGCCATTCCTCTTCGCGTTCTCCGAGACTTTCATCGAAACGTCGTAAATAAAAGAGACTATGTGCTAATCACTCGAAATGACTTTTTCCTGCTGTCTCAAAGTTTCTCCTCGCTGTCAAGTCAATTAGTGCATTTTCATTAATATCTGAAATCTAACGCGAGATACGAATAACGAAAAAATGTTTATACGCTTTTAGTTTAATTTAATCGACGATATTATAATGCAACACGATTTCGATTAATTTCTGTTTATTTATTCAGTTTATCAACTTCGATGCAACATCGAGCATCTACATTTGCATTGCGGTAATCGCGTTTAATTCGTTTATCAAAAATTTATACTTCGTCGATTATTACCATGTTGTAGCAATGATTCTCATCCGATTCGGGCAGACCCGATTATTCGCGATTTATTCGCGGATTGAGCATCCCGCTTCGCGAGTGCCCCAGGGGATAGATATCATAGATTAAATAATTGTAACGCGGACGCAGCTCGAACAACGAGGGGGACGATTAAAGCTCGCGCCGTCTCTCCGCGAGCGTTTTCTGTCTCGATCGATTTTACAGCAAATTGCCCGATCGCCGAAATTTCCAGCTCGGAGGTTCCGCACGGCCCGCGGCGGCCGCTAAAATGCGAAACGACTCGCGATTAATGTCACGTGCACGCGGCCGAAATTTCAAACGCTCGGGGAAGATTCGTGCGATCGAGTCTAGCGGCCGAGTCTGAGATTAATTCCAGCGAAATGATTTTGCGAAAGCGGATTTTAAATGACGCTCGAGTAACGCCTACGCGATCGAATCTCCTTAGATGGTTTTCTCATCGATCTTCATGAGACGATTTTCGCGATGCAAATCTGTCTTTTACCAGAGCGAACACTTTATATAAGCTGCGAGTCGAGTCAAGCTACTGAAAGAGAAATATGATTTCTTTCATCATCGCGGATTTGCATCTCTTCTTCGAGATGCAAATCCGCGTTTCCCTTTTCCTTTCAACTAACGCGAAATTTTGCATCGAATAAATTCGCAACTAGCCACGTGCGGTAATTTCCATGATTAAATGCTTCGATGGCTACTTTGCATTTGCGTCGCGACGCGCGCGATGCGTAACGGAGAAATGACGGAAAGAAAGAAGAATCGATGTCAATCGAACATCGAATGAGCGACGAGCGAATCGAGCCGATTTCACGCAGCATGGTCGGAAAATCAAAGCGCGCGTGCGACATGGCGCATCTCGAAAATTGGGCACAAGAAGTGTCAATGGAACGTACGCGCTAGATTGGCGAGTTTGTCGGGAATCATTTCTGCAATTACCGTTTATTACCGTGTATCCTCGCGTTGACATTGCGTCGATATTGGATTGGCCGATCGGCGATTCGCCGATTATTACGACAGCATCCGACAGCCTCACCGCAGCGTCGAGATTCGCGTCCTCCGTTTTTTATCGTCTCTCTCTCTGTCTGCCTCTCTCTCTCTCTCTCTCTCTCTCTCTCTCTCTCTCTCTCTTTCCCCCTCTCTGTCTCTCTTTGTCTCTGCCATCTCTCATTGCCGCCTTTATTGAAAGCGACCGCTGTTTGCTGTGTATCCCGTGCCGAGTCATCTTTATCGAGGATTAATCCTTAACGGCTCGCCGAGGATTCCAACAGGGTTGATAGCGCAAAACGCGCGGACACGGCTGATCTTCCGTTTCGGCGATGTAACGATATGCGGGTCAAAGACTCGAGAGCACGAGGGCGCTGACGATTGCTCGTCAAACACGCGATTCGCCCTCCGCGCCGTCTTAATGATGAAGCGCTTCGTTCAAATACAGCTTAAGTGGTATCAGAGCCGGCGGCTTAAATGGGGACGCAATTAAATTTAACGAGTTACAGCTCACTGGAGGATCTATCTCCTCCTCCTGTACATTCTTGAATCATTTATCAACAGCGGTGAACAAAAATCGGAGCGACAGCGATATCGCCAGATAATTCTCAATGTTGGCTACTCGTTGAGCGGACCCTCGAACAAACATTGCATCCGCAAGCTCGAGGATAATCCGCATGTTGTCGGAAGCGGATGAGCACTCTGTGTCCAACTGTACACAAAACACTATTCTAGATTTACGGAAGAGCCGTTAAAGAGGCGTCTTAAGTCGTTGAACGCGTGTGCGTTGAAGAGACAGACCGGCTGCTATGTTTAATCGGCGCATTTGACGTTCACTCAATCGCGTTTCCTCGATTACACTGCGCCGTGCGCGGGCCTTCGCGCGTTCCCTCGCGAGCAAAAACGGGTTCACGGCTCATGGGTCAACGAGAGGATCGGTTAAGCAGCCGGGGCGAAGCAAACTGAGGTTTATGCAAATAGGCCGTTCCTTCAGCGGAGCTCTCTGCTCGGCAGCTAGTCAATCGCCCTCGAGCTCCCCCGCAAGCAGATATCGCGATTCTGACAGAATTAGAGGATTTATACTCGTCACGAAACGCTCGGGGGATAGCGAATATTTGAATATTTGATAGCGAGCGAGAGGATGGCGGTTGCGAGTAAACATAATTTAGCTCATGAACGATGTTAAATTAATCGGGAGTCCCCGATATTAAATCCAACTCACTTTCTGATTCCGTTCAGCCGCGGGGGTGCTTATGGCGCCGCCGCCGGAAATCTCGCCTCGTTGGAACAAAACAACGAATGGATTTTCAAGCGCGTTTTAATCGTGCCGGAAGGTGTATTAAATGAGAAGCCCACGGGATGATGAGGAACCGAATGATTGCCACCAGAACGGGAAGCGTATCGATCCTTCGAAGCGCGTAATGAAGCCTCTTTTAAAGCGAAAGAGATGAACATGACGGAGAGAGGCTGCAGAGCAGAATCTCGTACGATCTCGTGGAACGATGAGAGTGCGCACCTTGAACTTGAAGGATCGGTGACAAGATGCGATTTAACGATACGGACGGTAATAATGAGATCAGAAGGCCCAGGTATTTATCGTCCAACGCGGCGCGGCTGATCCCTCTCATCTCGATAAAGTTTCTCCTCTCTTCCCGTTATTCTTTGTCTTCCACGCCGCCTCCTCGTGTCCCTGCGATCGATCACTCGATCACCTCCTCGGCTCGTTTGCCGTACCGGCGCACGCGAGGATGCGAAAGGGGGAAAAACCGGGCAGAAGAAAAAGGAGGGAAAATCAGAGAAGGCGCGAGACTAGTTAAGAAAGATAACGATTGATGAGGCTGCCGGCAACTCGGTCCAAACTCTTTATCTGCGAATACTTTGCGCCGTTGCAGCGGACACACTTCAAACGACACGAAACTCGCGCTTGCGAAGGGAAGACAGAATTCCTCCGCACCCCTCGCGTTTTAATCGCGCGTCTTCCAGCCTCGCGGACATTCGCGTAGATTCTCGCTAAGAAATGCAAGAAATTTAACGAAAGCGAAAATGTCCATTTCAGAAGAAACAAGGCAGTCTTGTCGTTCGCGATTTACAAATAAACATCATAGTTCCAGCTTCACGAGCTCGATTCGCGACGAGTTAAACATCGACGAAAGAACGCAGATTGGCCGATGATGTCATTCCGTGGCCGTGCTTATTGGCATCTGATTGAAACTATACGAGACGCGATCATTGTTGGCGAATAGATGGCCGAGCACTACAAGGAATGTCCTGTTGAACTCGAGAAGACTCGTTTCTATTTTAGCTAGGATCGCGTTAACGATATCCTGCGGAATTAAGCGCCGATTGGTAATTCTCGATAGAGAATATCCAGCGAGTAGTGCCGCATCTGGATAGACTAAGTGGCAGATCGTTCTATCCGGACAAAGGGAAAGGGCTGAGAAGACCCTTTGGCTGGCTGGAACACGACGGATTAACTTTATCTTCCGTCATGTTGCACCTCGTGCTTGTTTAACACCTCGAATGATCCAAGTGTCGTCGATTGCTCGAGATAAAGGCTTCTTTTGTCTGTGATCGCGTCCAAGTTGCCAAAGCTGCAGGTCCCTTTGCCCAAGACCAGAGTTTAGCCGATTCGTTACTCTCGAGAGTTGATTAATGCGCGCGATGCTAACCGACATAGTAACCGCGAATAATCCTCGTTCTCCATTCGCGTCGCGTACCGAATAATCCACACGCGAGAGAGAACTTGTACGTCTTTATTAGCATGGATTTACATGTGCGTTTTACAGCAGCGATATTACGTCGCGCCGATTCAAAAGGCGGCCTCGCCTTTGTGCGAAGCATAATTCTCGAACTGTGTACAAAATTACGTTACGAAATTGAGAAACTGCGAAATACGGAGCCTGAGGACGCGGCTGGCATACATTGAACGGATTGTGCATCATCATGCATCATCACGCGTCCCGGAAGTCGCATCGTCAAGATGAAATTGCTCTTTGCTCGGCATCCTGTCCCGTGCAACAACTTTATGCCGCGTGCGACAACGGCGTCGCTATCAACAGGTGCGAACTGCATCCCGTTTGAGCCCGTTAAAACTCGGGCTGCGGAACGTTTTTCACGCGAAGCGGACTTCGTGAGTCGGCCATGGTCCGCGAATAAATCATCGCGCCGAAACTTCCTCTCGCCGAGAGAGCAGATGCGCCTCATCGCATCGCCGTGTCGCATCTGCACAGAATTCCTTCCGCGCGGTTTCGAAATAATCGTTTAAGATGTAGTTCAAGATTTATTTAAAAATTCTTAAACGTATCTATTTAAAAATAATGATCGTTTAAAATTTCTCTTCGTGGAATTTCAGATTTCATTTGTCTTACAGCGATTTCCGCACTGGATGTCGCGCTTCGTAGTCTTGATCGGTGCCTCGATATTTCCGATGAAAGTTCTTCGAGTTTCTTCGCAGGAACTTTTCCTGGCGACTTCTATGTATCATAAAATTGAAAGAACTCACGATCAATCGCCAACGAGATGGCCAATGCGTGCAGAGTGCACTGCGACAGCACATTCTGCAACATCCCACATCATTTCCGGCGAAATGCAGCGTTTCTCCTCTTCTACACACACGTATCTCCGAGCGAGACTTATTTGAACGCCCCGCGTTCAATCAAATAAATTTATTTATCTCGGTGAAATTACGCAAGCAACTGCCAGGCGGAATTCGCATCAGAATGCACGACACAATGGCTAGACGCAATGCATAAAAATGCATCATACTTTCGCGATTAATCGCGATATGTGCGCGAACATGGAAGCCCGCGAGTATCCGCGATCTCGATCGATGCATCGCAGATGCAGCGCGAAAGTAGTCTAAAATCTAATAGTCTCCAAGATTGTTCTCCACCCGAAGACCCAAATGCAAACGCTGATACGAGCCTCGCTTGAGAATCTTGAGTTAATTCACTTTGGAGCCGCGAAATCGAATCGCGTGCCTGCATAATTCATCACGCCGCGCGTCGCAAATGATCTCGCATTCTCGTTGTGGCGCCCCACTATCCGGCCGGTAATATTATGCTGCCGGGAATATAAATGGCGCGCCGGCCGCTGCCCGTAATTCTACAGCGAGTAACAATAAGCAAGATAAAAAGCGGGATTAAAATGGCGTTTATCACGCCGTAGCTGTAGCCGAAACGGATTAACGGATCCTCCTCAGGAGACGCCTGTTCGCCTCGTTTCATCTCGCGCTTACTTACGAGAAAAGGAGAAATTGAATCTGAAAAGGAACCACCGCATCCGGTGCTCCCTCTCTCTCTCCCTCTCTCTCTCTCTCTCTCTCTCTCTCTCTCTCTCTCTCTCTCTCTCTCTCGCACTGACACGCAAATTGTCAAAAGCCACGAGGATTCTCCGCGTTGTTCTTCCGGTTCCCAAGCGCGAGCGCGGGCCAGCAGATACGCGAACAAATAAATTTTCTGCCGCGCCGCGGCAAACGGGGTGACGAAGGGAGGAAATCGCGTTATCGCGGCGATACTCGGAGCCCTTTGCCCTCGCGGATGCAAGTACGAAGGAATCAGCGACTCTGAGAGCCCCGGCGTGAAATACGACGGGAAAATTCGCTCCCCGCGGGATTCAAGTTCGAGTGAAATGCCGGGTGTTCTCCTGATAATAATAATAATAATAATAATAATAATACGAGACCCTAGTCCGCTTCGGTGGAGGAAAATGAGCCGAGAGAAACGTCACGGACACGGGGGTGCTTTCCACCTAAAGCGGCATCCGCGTTGCTTAATTAAACGGCGGCCGCATCCGGTTATGGCGGACGTTGCGCCGGATTCAATCGTTCTCCAGCGAAACTCGCCGGCCGACTCGATTAAAGTTTGCTATCGACACTTAAAACGAAAGGAGACTTCTCGCGCGACAGTAAACCGATGATATTTCCCTTTACGAGTCTTGTCGCGAACAAGCCGGAAAATCGAACGGCGCTATCGGACGGCTTCGAGAGCAATTCGAGCGCGAATTTGCGGATTCGGAGGAATCAACTTCAGTTGCGGCCGTAAACGAACGGGATCCGCGCTAATTAAACATGTACTCCATTCACCGGAATCATCGGAGCGCATGTGCGGTGCATGTGAACTCGGAAGTCTCAAACTTCAAAAAGTGCAATCGCCAGAAATCGGAGCGGCCTCGAAACGAACGAGGCATTTGCCGGAACGCGAAACTCAAACGAGCGATAGAACGGCGATTTAACGATTAAAGTTAATCGATGAATTTCGGAGCGAAAGCTCGGACCCGAGATTGCGACCTCGCGGTGACCTCGATGCGCCGTTTCCGGACAAACGTGTCGGAACGTAACTGTCGTTCTCGCTAAAAGCTAGCCTCGTTGATCTCTTTACATTCTTTTTTTCTATCCCGAGAGAGAGGAAGAGAGAGAAAGAGAGAGAGAGAGAGAGAGAGAGAGAGAGAGAGAGAGAGAGAGAACGAGAGGCGTGAGTTCGTCGCGTTCGATATTAAAATTGCCGCGCTGAAAGAGGAGCTCGGCGATATCAGCGATTACTACCCTCTTTTTCGCACGCAACAGCCGCTAAAAACGGCCGCGGCACATATAATCAAGCGAGAACAAAGGGCCGTAACGGCGCGATTCCAAAGTTTTTACGATAAAGCGAGAATATATTATACGGCGGGGAGATCGATCCGCAGCGTGCCGAAGTAATTCGACGAGCTAGAAAATTGCAATAAATATTCATCGATCGGCCAGCGGCTGTCGATGATCGATACGGAAGGTGGAAGTTTGGATCGGGCACTGCTCGATTATGATATCTCGTCGGATAATAAACATAACGTGGTGAAAATACACGTCGCACGCGCCTGTCGAGTATCTAATATTATCTATAATTGATTTTAGCGACTTTCGCAGCTCTTTTCGCGCATCCATCAAGAGGGAGTACAATTAAAAATCGTCACGTGGAGATCAAATTTATAAAACGGTGTTTATTTACTTTACAAGCGCTTAAAAACAAATCCCATTTTAAAAGCGCTTCATATTGACAGACAGAGAGAGAGAGAGAGAGAGAGAGAGGGATTTTATTTCAATTCGTGAGAGTATTGGAGGATAAAGTTGAGGGATTTCAAGGAAAATAAGCCGAGTGAGGCGAGATCGAGGAACGAAAGGGAAAAACTCTAAAACTCTTTGTCACGTAGCGCCGATAAATTACAACGTCGAAAGTTGTGCGGCCGAAAAATGCGCAACGTTAATTTACCGTAGCGGCAATCACTTTGCGTAATTACAATAGAAAAAAATTCTTTTAACGCGACCGTGAGTGATATATGATCAGCGCGAAAGATTCATTCGCCAAATTTACGTTAGGCGCTCTTCATGTTCGCCATGAAGTTCCAAAGACCGATTGCGCGTAACGAAATCAGAATTTCTTCTCTAAATTACGCTCGGCGTTATTATCAATAGCGATTATAAAATTAAACGTATAACGTTTATCCAATAGTTTATCCCGAATTACAAACGATCGAGAATCGAAAATCACAGATTAAGATCGCGACGCACGACAAAGTCTCATCCTTGATCTGATTGCGCCAAACGAACAAAGTTCCGATTGAACGCGCAGCCGCGGCGAGAAGTTATTTATCTCGTCCGAATCGCCAATCGAGAGATCGAGCGACTCGTTGCGACTCGCGTTCAGAATTTCACGCACGGACTCAGCGAAACAACCCTTTTCGACCCGCATAATATATAAAGCCGTGAACTGGCGTCTCGCGGCGCGAGCATACTTGGAGATCGATTAGTTTCTCTCGCGTCGCCAACCCTTGTGATCTGCGCCCTTATTTCTGATAAGGCGGCCAGTCGGGAGCCGCCGTTCAGAGCGGCGGTGACATATTATGATAGAACGTGCTATTGAAAAATGTCCTTTATTGCTCTCGTAATCCTGTCTTGAGGACGATGCAGCGCGAATCTCGCCGGGAAATCGGCGGTTCCACCGTTGGAATCCGGCGGTCTCTCGTTAATCGACACCAAGCGTGTCCGTTTCCGCGAGTGCTGCGAACCGCCCCGAAATAACCGTGATTGAAGCAATTACACAGCCGGTTTTAATTGGATCTCGTCTCATAAATTACAGCGTCTCGTTTCCCCGGTAAAGATACAAACATAGCCGGGCCAACGGTGTTTCGAGTCTCTTCTCTTCGAGATCGAGTCAGCCACCTCCTGTCCCTCAGGTGCCTTACTTAAGAGGACGCGATCCTTCATTTGCATATTCGAAAGATGACACGCACACCCAGTCGCATGCTCGGAGATTAATTTCCAAATGTGCCCTCTCATTCCCTCTCTCTCTCTCTTTCTCTGCTTCGTTCTCCTCGTCTGCAAACAAGACACGTGCATTCTTTGAAAAACAAATTTCCTGGCTGCCTTTTTTCTCACGTAATTAATTTCATCGGTCACGCTATCGGCTAAAATCCGCGGATTTTCGGGGAGCGTGACTGATGATGCACTGGATGATGAAATCCCGAACGCGTCCAGGCTCGCAGGCTGCGCCTGATTTTGCAGGAGCTCGACGAGAAAAAACGGGAAGCCGCGTGAGCTCGACGCTTCGATTCTTCTTGCGCGCGATAATTCGGGAAATCTATTTCATCGGGTTTCCTTTTTCTTTTTTTATCGCCGGTCATTATTTACGACGGACGCGCTCGGGAAGGGTCGCCACCTTCGGATCCTCGAATACGTCGATAATGCTTAATCGTAGAAACGCGGGAATTTCTCTCCACCTCTCTTCTTTCCCTCTCTCTCTCTCTCTCTCTCTCTCTCTCTCTCTCTCTCTCTCTTTCTCTTTCTTTCTCTCTGTGTGCGTGTGTGCGTGTGTACCGAGAATTCCAGATGGTGCCATCCCGTGTAGGTGTAGCCCGAGGGTAGCGCAAGGCTAAGGGCAGTCGATGAAATCTGACCTTAGCACGACTCCGAGAGCCCGCACGAGACGACGTCTCGATGTACTCGGCAACGTACGGCGTGACTCGCGATTCATCCTCTGTAACGCTAAGAGCTTTTAATTTTATTTATCCGCCACAAAGTCTTTTTCTTATACGACCGGGGAGGATCAGATCTTTTTATGAAAAACTGCTTGATGAACGGCAGTTCTCAGCGTGTGAAATATCGCGAGTAAAATTATATCCTTTAGTAAAGTTTACTAGCTGGAGTGGATTGAGCGGAGAATGAAGTTATTCTCATAAGTGTGAAGTTTCATTCGCCAAAGGGTCTCCCTCTTTGATTATCGATTATTAGTTTGGAGAACTACGGATGCCTCAAAAGTAAATCTTGAATAAGCAATCTTAGATTTCAAGTTATCTTGAAATCTCCTCTTTGAAATTCTCCTCATATAATCTTTAAGATACTTTATTTCGTATTTATCTGACATTCTGTGGATTCTGTAGACATTCCGATAGAAAATCAGTAATCAAGAAAAGACTAATCGTGTTCGTCAAAAGTATCAGTAAAATTAGTGCGCATTCAATCGGCAAGTCTAAAAGGATTGTTCCGAACCAAATCGAGGATACTTGGATCGAGAAGAATATTCGCTGAATCGCGAGCAAGAATCCCGTAATTGCTTCCTAATGTGAACCGCGCTATGCGTATTCGATAATAATAATAATAAGAGGAGAAGAAGAAAGCCTTTCAGTACTAGTCATTCTTGCGTTGGGCTCGAAGCGATTCGCGATTCTTGATGCGCGGGAAGCTACACAACAAGTTGACAGAACGAGGTTGACAGACGAGGTCGGCGAACACGCCTTCGCAGCTTCGAGCGGAAACGCTCAACAATATTTACTCCTGCTCCCCAGGATTTACGAGCGCCGCGCATAAAGTCTCGCGGACAAGCCGTGATCGTAAAAATGATCCACTGTTCGCCGACACTTTATTGAACTTCATCGCGCTAAGTATGAACGATGGAGCAGCGTTTCTTTCGCGTACCACGTGCGTTTCGGTGCACGCGCGAGCTCCTAGTAAATCCCACCGCGATGTCAAGTGTTTTACCGCATAGCCAAGAGGAAAAACGAGACTGGAAGAAAGACGCTTGTATTTCCTGTACTTCCTGTACTCCCTCGCGGAATTCTCTCCGATCGCCGCGTACGTTCCCATCGGGGGTTGCGGACGCGTATAAATCCGAGTCGGCGAATCGATGAATCCCGCGGGAATTCACACGGGCATTTGAAATTAAAATCTACGGATACAAATGGCACCCTCGTTATCGGACGAGATCTGACTGCGTTATCACGGATAACGGAGGGGCAGGAGGGGCAGACGCGAATTTCGACGCGCCGCGTCGATTTACGGCTCGGCTAAGTCGCGCAGGATCGCATTTAATCTCCCGCTGCGAGTCACCTCGATGGCCCGCCAACATCTCAAATCCCCCTCCCCTCCCCCGCATCCCGCCCTCCCAGCATCCGTCGCTGATGGCTCGCCGTCTTATCCCGCGGCGGAATCTCACGGGAGAATCTCTGGAGAAAAATAAGAGAGATTAAAGCGAGTACCACCGCGACGGCAGGGAGGGGAGGGGAAGGGGAAGGGGAAGGGGGAGGGGAGGGGTTGGAAAGTGGAGAACGAGCGCGAGGGCGCGGCAGGGAGCGTGGAAATCGAAGGGCGCAGTGACATTCCGGGGAAATATAATTCTCGACTTTGCATCTTGGAACTTCCTTGTTCGACAAAAGATGACTTCGGCATGACTATTTTAAACGAGGATTATTCCGAAACGGCATGATTTTCAGTTATAATATCCCCTCTGGCAAAGAGTCACAAAGCTCTCGTCTCGCTCGTCCCGACGCGGTCAGGTTTTATTCGGTCGACGTCTGTCATCAAAAGTTCTGACTTATCCAATCTAAAAAATTTAATTTACAAAGATAAACGCGCGCGGACACATGCCGCGTCACAATGGCGTCTTGCCATCTCATTTTCTGCATTTCGTGCAGCTCTCGTGACGCTTCTCTGCGACCGGAACAACGTGTGATCGTACAACGCGTCTGCTTCCACAAGGCGTGAGAATTCGGGACAAAAGAAAGAAACGCGCGAAGAAATGTAACGCGGCGCAGCTGCCGCCATTCATAATCCACTTCGAAATCTGCACGTGAAACGCACGTAAACAGAGTTATAAACGCAAACAAAAGAAAACACCGCGAGATTTTAAGCGCTGATGATATTTATACGATTATATCGTGTCATAGATTACATTATGCATAAAGCGTCTCATTAAATCTCACGAGCGAGAAATTAATATCGAGTTAAGCCATTACGTCTAGAGAATCTATCGCTTTAACGACATTAACGACGCGCGTTAACGCGCGTTCCGCGATAGCGACAACTTGTTGACTCATGTGACTTGTGACTTGTTTACATAGAATTGTGTTAAAACGAGATTACAACGGGAATTGCATTGGTAATGATAACAGGGATGATCGAGATTTGAATTTACATTGGAATTCTCTTCTCCGAGTATCGCCGCGTGCATTAATAAACAGAACACGAAGGAACACATCGCTCACAGGGAGAGAGACGTGGACGATTTATTACGCGACACTTGATCAAAGAAGCCGGGATCCCTCTTGCCATTTCGTATTCCGATACCGCGCTGTTTCCATTTTCCTCTTCGCTTTTTAACGAATCCATCGAGACTCTGCAGATATCCCGAAGGTATCCTTCAAAGATATCGCAGCGATTTGTGGTTCTTGCGTTCCAGCGAACGAAAGCTCGATTCGGAAGGAGAGGTAATCGGTAATCAAGCGGGAGATTATATCGGCAAACGCAGTTGGCCGATACAGCGACTCGAAAATTGTGAAAATCATCCGCGAGATCACTTTCTCAATAATCAGTTTAGCGGATTGAGTTGAGTCACGGAATCGCCAAGCGGCGATCAGCTATTCGCGAATTATCGACGGCATTCTCCGTGCCTACGAAATTCTGCATGCTTGCTCGTTCCACGTCCAACACGATCCGAATTTATCGCGATAAAATGGTAAAACGGATCCCTCCCGGGTCTGAGCATAGATCATGTTTATTGTTTGCCGGAATGCTTAACGCGCTGACGCGCCAAGAGATCTTCAGAAGATTTTCGCAAGGTGATCCAAGATAACCGAACGCATCCTCCCTTTCGAACGTGATTCACAGACAGACTACAATTAAAAGTCATAAATGAATGTTATCGAGCGAAGATCTCGCAGCGGAGCTTTCCGGATTACGATACACGGATTTTGTACAATGGCTTATTATTAATAATAACATTAACATAAATATATCACGCGCGCGCGTCTTTCGGAAAATTCAACGTACTCTTAAACGATCGATTCTGCCATCGATGATGAATTTGGACCTCGATTTCCATCGAAGGAAAATTTGCTGCGCGTGAAGAAATTATGCTTGTGATAATGATCTGAATTTCTGCCTTCATCAAGGAAAGGGGGAGAGAGAGAGAGAGATCTCGCTCAGCCTGTATTTTATTGTATTCGCAGTAACACGCAATTCCGATTCTTGCGTGTTCCAGGTAACCTGATGGTGATCTTCGTGGTGACGTTCTCGCGACGGTTACGCAGCATCACGAATTTCTTCCTGGCGAACCTAGCGGTTGCGGATTTCTGCGTGGGCATATTCTGCGTGTATCAGACACTCACCAACTATCTGATGAACAGTTGGCAGCTGGGCGATTTCCTCTGCAAAGTGTACATGTTCGTGCACGCGCTCTCCTATACCGCTAGCATCCTGATCCTCGTAGTGGTGTGCACCGAGCGTTACTTGGCGATCGTGCATCCCATCAAATGCCGGTCCATGCTGACTAGGAGCCGCCTGAGGATGGTGATAGGTGTGGTATGGGTTCTGGCGGCCGTGTATGCCTCGCCCAGATTCGTCTACGTGGAGACCATCAGCAACCGGCTGACCAACGGCGACGTCGACATCATCTGCATAGCCAACATAAAGAAGCACAACAAGAACGTCCTGGACGTAGTAAATCTCGTCTTCCTCTACCTATTGCCGCTGTTCCTCATGTGCTGCTTGTATACCAGAATCGCCGTCGGTCTTTGGCGAAGCAGTGCCACCCTCGGTGGACCCGGCCTGGTCGCCAGAACTAGGAACGGCAGGGTTCACCACGTGCATACATCCAGCAGGAACGTACTGCGAGCAAGACGCGGCGTTATTAGGTAGATCTCTCTCTCTCTCTCTCTCTCTCTCTCTCTCTCTCTCTCTCTCTCTCTCTCTCTCTCTCTCTCTCTCTCTCTCTCTCTCTCTCTCTCTATTTCTATTTCGCGATGCTCTCGATTTCCCTTTTTCGTAATGGACCGTCTAAACGGTTTGAACTTTCAAACAGCGCGGTTTCCCTCAATCGATCGACCTTGCTCGATTAACGTCCCGCGCAGATTAGAGTAAAGATGTTGCTTATATATACCTCACGATCTCGCTGTTTTCCAGGATGCTGATCGCAGTGGTGATGATGTTCGCCGTGTGCAATCTACCGCAGCAGGCGCGCATAGTCTGGAGGCATTGGGGCTCGAGCTACGACCGCACGTCGGACTTCAGCACCCTACTGACCGTGTCGACCTTCCTCATCTCGTACATGAACTCCTGCCTGAACCCGCTGCTGTACGCCTTCCTGTCGCGCAACTTCCGCAAGGGCATGCGCGAGTTCTTGCACTGCAAGACCGCGCGAGGTCACGACAGTGCCCTGGCGATGGCCTGCGCCAGCGGTGACCACAATCGCAACGAGAATGGCACCCATCTGGCCCACAGCTCGGTCGTGCGACTCAGTTCCGTTCAGGACAGCCCGATTACCACGCAGACCATCACGCGACACAGCATTTATGGCAAGGGCACCTAGTGAACCACTGGCCATTCACCATGAAGGCGGATCGCCAGGCTCTTCCGGGAATCAAAATCAGAATCAAAAGAGTTTCTCTCTCGGAGAGATGTTTCGAAAGATCTTCTCGCGGAATCTAATGCGCGTGCTTTTAGCACCGGAGAAAGAGATTCTCCGTTATTTTTGGAGAAACCTCATCTGCATCTCGCCTTCAGAGTTACCGAACTCACGAGCGGGAGGATCCGAGACCGAAAGGATCCATGTGCGAACTTTGTGCTCAACAAGAACATTCGTACGGAACTACCTCTTTCCCCGAGTACGCGGGCTGTTCTTACTTCGCTTCTGCGATGTCAAAATAATCTCCGAGATATCCGGGAAAATTGCGGCGCGACCCGAGTAACGAGATTTACCTCGATAATCAGAACCCTTGAATCTCTCAAATTTCGATTCCTCTCGATAGGAATGTTATTCGTGGCTCAATTTCTTGACGCACGATGCCGTAATTCCGACTCGCGCTACGCGGGAATTGCCACGTTTCGGGAACAAAATACCTCGGTAGCGATAGTTTTCACCACACGCAAGAAAACGAGAGAGAGGGAGAGAGAGAGAATGTGTGTATGTAAATCTCGATTGCGATCGAGTGCTGTCAACGGCGTGCAATTTTATCAGAGCGTGCGTGCGCGTGTGGATGCACGACTGAATACCAGAAGCTTAATCGGAAGCGCATTACTCTCATTTTAACTCCCATCGTTTGTGCCTCGATGGATAAAACAACATAAGCTAGTGGAGCTATTGTGAGTATTTGTTCGGTTGAACGTTGCTTCGGAACTGGCAATAAGAAACTGCATCATGCAACCGAGATACACCAGGCACGATATCCGCGTTCGTACTTATGTTAGAGCGCGACATTCCGAGCTTAAAACGTTAAAGAATTTCCGTTAAAGGATCTCTGCTCCGATTCGATCTCGGTGATTGCATCTGCGACAAATGTCGCGAACGATAAGACCATTTTTTCACGATACCACTTTCCCTTCGCTTTCCTTCGGACTGTTTTTCCTCGGTTCTTAACTTATGAACAGTCGACAGTAGCACCGAATCAATCGCCAGCAAATCCCTGGCAGGAAAGCCGTTCGGTAACGCGCCAGTCATCTGACAAATTGGACGGGGAGGTAGAAAGTTTGTCGAGAGTGTGCGAGATAGAAGAATCGAATGTCACGTGTGAATGGCTGTCGGAGACTCATTATCGAATTATGTGTTGTGTAATTAGCGAATAAAAGAAGTTGTAAGAAGGAGCTGTGATGGTTATTGCAAGCGCCTTTCCACACCGTTCGGCCTTCGTTACGTTATTATTATCGTCTATTATTGTTATCTTACTTTCTCATGCGAATCGCGAGCGTCAAGATTGGCACAGCCTCGCGAAACGCAGTCATGAGGGAGCCTGAGTCTCCGTGGGAGCAAACGTCGACGCGTTTTCTAACGAATCGATATCGTCCGGACAAAAAATGGACCCGAGATGTGATTCCGCAATGCGATTCATTTGCAACGGGCGGGGATGTTAATCGCGACGCGACGCGAGAATGCAGATGCCTGCGATGCTTCGATTCCATTGGGGATCGAAATTGGCACTCGACATCGGCCGCATCGATACCCTCATTCGAAGAGGGATGGCGATTCTGCAGCATCCTGTACGCAATCTCGCTTCGTCGAGGACTCCGTATTATGGAACGGGCTCGCCGCTCGGATAATACGCGCGCCTCGCGCGGATGACGAAGAGAGCAGTTTTTAAAGTAAAACACTTTTAGGGGTGTAGGGCACCACTTCGGCGCGATGGCGAAGGTAATTTGCACGGAGGGAGAGAAGTTTCTACCGGCGACCAAGACATATGCGCGGCGTGTATCTTCCCCCTCGTCCGCTACCCGCCCGGCCACGGTGCGTCTCCAAAGGAAAATTTCGCGAATTTGCATCCCCGGCGAGCAAACATTCACTTTCTCGGCGTTGAATGTGTTACCGTCACGCTTGTGCTGCCGTTTCGCAGGCACGCCGAGTAAAATCAACGGCAGGATCTGAATTCTGTACAGGCTGCCCTATAAACCACCGAACGTCCCTTCTGCTGAGAGCTTCTCCGATGAATCACGTCATCCTTTCGATATTTCACATCACACGTGATATCCTCGCGCGAGCGGACCTTCAATGCTTCCGTCGAGCGGAAATCTGCGGCGATCGACGACGACGTGTCATTGTATACCATTTGTGTGTTATTGTTGTAACATATCAATATTGACGCGCTAATTGTGAAGGCGAATTCGATTTTGCGTTATCGCGGCGGTCATCAGCCGCGATGTTCATTCAAACCGCAGGTTATTTCATCCGCATTTCCGCGGGATTTCAGCTCGTCGCGAGTGAACGAGGCGCGTCATCGTGCGCGATTATATTGCAATAGCCGAGAGCTGTTTATTCGGATGGAATGGTACTTCATGATCGACGGACACAAAGATAGAATCATGTAGAATGTGGAATTTTCTTCTTTCTTTTTCTCTAAATGGACATGCGATCGCAATGATCTCTCTCATGAGTCCAAGGCGATTAGAAATTCACAGGATCGTCATCCGATTGATCGATTTCAGCCGATTCGAGCAATCATCGGCCGGTTATTTCTCTCATCGTCGAACTCGTTTCCTCTTCACGCCTTTCTCGATCCTCTCTCGTTCTTCGTCATTAAATCGATGTTCGCTTCTCAAATTTCCAATATGCGTTCTCCGATTTTCAACCAGTAAGTTTCGCATCTCGCGCTGACGTTTCGCGGGAGGATCCAGCTTCCGATCCGCAAGAGATCTTGTCTTCCCTCATATTCCTCGCAAAATTTCCGTTCTCTTTCTCTTTCTCTTTTGCTCCAGAAGAAGTCTCAGTTATGAAGCGAGGAAAGCGCGTTAAATTCAACGAGGACATAAAGAAAAGATCGTAGTTTACGCGCGCGCGATTGAAGTATTCGCTTCAATAGCGATAACGCGTACTTGGCATTAATGCGAGAACGCCGTAGGCGTTTGGTGATACAAGAAACTTCGGAGGCGAAAGCGATAACGGATAACACATGATATATAGAATATAACGACCTCACCGCCCTTCGCTTTAATTAGCAGACAGCACGTGTAACGAATGAACATGAATGAACATTGCATATTACCTCGCGATTTTATTCCAGAATTTTTACCGCGTATCAGCGGATCGAAAGTAAGATAGAGGGAAGTAGGGAAACGCTACGAGTGCTTTCAATTACCGCTCATGGAAATGGAAATGGAACAGATCGTTTGAATCTCGCTCGCAAACGACGAAGCGATTTCATTCCTCGCGAGAGTCGCGCGGAAATCTACCTCGATCGAGAAACTCGAAGAGAGTTCGAGTTTGCTTTTTCGGGCGCGCGATTGTCCGAGCGAGCTTTCGTCCGTTGTCCTTCGTCGTTTGTCGTCCCTCTCGAAAGCGAGCCAAAACCTGACGAAGCGTCACGCGAGAGAATTCTTTCTATGCCCTGAAGAACGGACGGAGCAGTGGCCGAATTTCATCTACCGCTTCTTCCACAGAGAAGAAGAGAGAATCGGTGCATCGATCATCCAATCCTCAGGAGGATATCCGTCGACGGTCTTACAGGACGATCTTGATAAATCGACAGATGTAGGTTTCGATCTGGAGGAGAATTCAAGATTTCGTCGTCCCGCGTTGACAATTTTTCGGAATTTTGCTGAGAGTTTTGTCAACGAAACGTTATCTCGTGATACGATTATCTCGCTTAAATATTGACGATTTGATAAGATCGAGCTGCTGATCGAATTAATTAAACTTGACGTCTAAAGGTACGGATGTGTTAATAATTGAATGTGTTAATAATTTATTATGGAGATTCAATTCGCGGGAGTCAAGCGCGCGACTAATGCAAACGCAATTCGGCGGCTTCCGCACGCCGTACGAAATTTACACGAAACTCCGCCGCTTTCTCGTCTATTATGGTAAAACTAATCTGCTTTTGCAGCCTCATATTTACATTCCACGAAACTGGAAATCAGCGTGGCGCAAAGGAAGTATCTTGAAATACATACTCGGAGTGAAAACACATTCAAAGCGCCGGATGTGTTCGCCAACTGAGATTCGCATCAGTCGAATGAAATCTTTGAATTTGCACGTGAAGGAAATCGTAAATGCCAGGAACGAGGAACGATTCTCTGGAATTAAATATAAAGCCATGTTCATTCAAAGACTGAAGAATTACGTGAGATTAACGCAACGAAACGCGAGTGATTTCGGCTCGCCAATCGCTGAATGACTTCAAAATCCGCACGACATCTCGACAAAGTTTTATTGGCAAAATTATCTCTCCCTTTTTCGCTCTCGCTACCTCTCATGAAGCTCTCACGATCGCTACAAGAAAAAAAGAAAAAATCACGAGCGAATGCCGGTGCATCCTGACGCAATCAGAAGTTGCAAACCCCCGAAGCGACGAAGCTGAAAATCAAGAGACGTCTTCTAATCCCGAAGAAGACCCAAGACGTCCTACCGAAGCATCGATGTCCAATCGCCCAATCGCGATTATCGAAGAGATAGACGTGATTCGTGCAGAATGTGATTTACGCGCGGACACATCGCACTCTGACGAACTCGCGATGAACTCGAGAAATTAATGACGAAAATTAATAACGTGGATCGCCGACATGCGGGCGTTCGAGTGAAAAGGGTGAAGATACTATGCGCGCGGATTCCGTGCGGATTCCGCACGGATTAGAATCGCGAAATCGGAACGGACGCTAATCCGTGCGGTAAATGCTGCAGTCACGTAGAACTGCATACGCAGCCTGCCAGCTGTTTCAACGGCGTAGAACTTTGGTTTTGCTTAAATTCGCGTAATTGCACCGCCGCGGTTCGTCGGCACACTTTATCAAACTTTTGTTGCTCCCTCTCTTTCTCTCTCCTTCTTCCACTCCCTCGTCCCGTTTTAATCTTCCGTTAATAAAGTTCTTTTCTCCTAGAGCGCAGGCGCGGCTTCTTCCCGTCGTTTTTATCTGCGATAGCGGAGATAACTCTTCATGAAAAGAAATGAAGAGAGAAAGAGAGAGATTGTGCGATTCGCACCAGCTCTCCAATCGCGATTGTACGCGACGTGCTGTTTTTATCTATCCCCAACGTCGAAGATTCCATAGGTGATCGAAGCCAGGGAGATATTAGGCTGCGATCGCAGCAACGCGAATACAATAACATCGGCTTTTCCGATCCGAGGTGTAAAATATATTATAGACATCGAAGAAGACGAGCCATGCGATATCCTGCAACGGATATAACGGACAGCCGTGTCCACGTGCGAGGGAACACTGGCTCCTCTTTTTTTCGAGCGTTTTTACCGAGCTCGACTTGATCGAGTGGGAAAATATAAGGGAACAAGTCGCCAGAATCATCTCTTTGAGGTTTTCCTAAACCAGCCCGCTTGTAGCAAATACAGCGTTTGCGTCTGTTTTTTTTAGCTTGCAGACTGGACATACTTAGCTTGGACATACGATCTTACATGAGATGCACAAATTCCGCAGAAAAATCCCGCTATAGAATCGCGATATCGTGCATTCGTTGGAGCGAGATGATGGTAAGCGCCGATATAATTAAAACGGAATTAGCGTCGTAATTAATCAGTTCAGCCTACTGTAGACTCCGTGCTAACGCAAACTTACTCATTTCTTCCGCGTACCTTCGAACCTAACATAAGTACGCAGATTATGCAAAAGTAAATGCCGGGAATCAAACTAAGCTTATCCTCCAAGTTTCGCCTTCCGCCTTCGATATTTTTCTCTGCGATTTAAGACTGCGTACGCATCCACGCTCGGGAAAGGTCACCGAGATTGCTCCGAGCTGCATTATTCAAAGATAATTACACCGAAGTGATCATCAGATTTATTCCGTAAATAAGCTCAGAAAGAGAGAAAGAGAAATACTCGCTCTGTCTAAAAATTCTGAGGACTTTGTTCCTCGTTAACGACACCTCATTTATCTCTTGTTAATGAATATCTTCGCTCGGACTACTTTCATGGATTTTGTCACAAACGCCATTTTCGCGCTTTAAAGAGCCGTACACAATTCCTTTTCAATTTCGGGTAATTAATCATCCATAATACGAAGGGAATAATCATTAAAAAACTCATAAAAGCAGTCGTGCGTTCAATGAGCGCGCTGCGCGATGCGCGATCGATATCGGAAATTATATCGACGACGGCAATCGCCGCAGCAGCCGAGAATTGTGAAATTTCTTTCGATCGCGTGCTTTGTCCGCGTCTTTTTGGACGAAAGATTAAAATCACGTCGAGACTGATAAATCGCAGACTTGTGTGGCGAATTTGCCATTCAATTCCAGAGAAAGCATAACGGAATATAACTGGCTGCACCGCGCTCCGCATTGCATCTCAGATCACGTTTGCGATTTACGATTTAGGGCGACTTGATCGCGTTTATTCGTGCAATTTGCCAACGGCAAATCACCCGTTCCCCGTTGTCGATTTGAACAATTTTCACGCAAATGTGCCGCGATCTTTGTTAAACGCTTAAGTACTCGTGACACGGCTAGATCTTATCGAGTCGGTCCCGTTTTAACGTCATTTCTGTATGTCGAAGTTCACGTATGAGTGGAATTATTTCGAAAAAATCAAAAGCGGCTGAACTCGATGATTCGGCGAGATTTTTGTCGAGAAAAAGAATTGCCTGTTCCGGATCTGCGTAATAGTCTGCATGCCGGGCGATATCGATCCAATTATTTCGAGCACGTTTGATATCTACTTGGAACTTTCTCGGGTTTGAGAAAGCTTCCCCTATAGTCTGATAGCGTTATTAATCGAATATCGCATTGCTATCGGTCGTATTTTCTGCGAGTAATCCGAATAACAGTGTAATCGCTGGATACCGAGTTTGATCATTCGGACTGAATCGCGAAACGCACATTGAGATATAAACATTGTACATAAAGCGAGGTGAAATTGTGCTTTCAAGGTGATGGCTATGGATAATATGCTCAATGATTCAATAATTGATTTCACTGAATGACAATGTGTAACTTACTAAGATAGAAGGTGAGACGCGACTTATCCTTCCGATATATCTATTCTGGATTCTTATATCTGCTCATATCTCTTCGACGAGAGTTCATCAGTAGCTTGATTGTCATCAAATTAGAATTCTTCTCTCAGTCATGCTCGTCGGAAACTTACCGGGCAAACGTGATGCAAAGAGCGATGATTTTTAGAATGAACGAATGATTTGTCTCCGAATTTAATCCCATTTCCATACGAGATACGTGAGACTTTACTCCGACTTCCAAGACTTGAGAATGAACTCAGGAACTTATATCGGAGTCGATCTCCGCCGAATAACGGCGATTGTATGCGTTCTCACGATTTCTGGATCTATCGCGTGTCGTTCGGAATTGAATCTCGCGTTAAATCGGCTCGAGGATCGATCGATTCGCAGATCGATTCATCAGAAGTCTCTCTTCATCATTATTTCGGAAACGAGATGTTGTTCCGGAAGGAAGATAACAACGAATTCTCCCCTTTTCGATGTTTTTATTAGGTTCAACCGTCTGTTGATCTCTTGTTGCTTATTATATTTGATAAACATGGAACATGTTCCCACAGAGACGAGTATTACGATTCTTTTTCCTCCATCAAATCAGCGGCATTACAAGGATGAACAATACGTGCGTGCGTTTTCTCAAGGCATCTTTTGCGCTTCGTCATGCCAAAGTCGCAGATGCATCGCACGCGATGCACTATATATCTCATATAATAGCATATAGATGTCAGATTAATCTTCTCATGTATGATACCGTGCACTTTACACTTTGATGTTTGATATCAATTAAGTATTATTGAGTATCGTCGAGTCTCGCTGAGTCCATGAGCTAAAGGTTTATTTCTTGTTGCGAATAAAGCGCGAGAATACTCTAATCTCTCAAGAATCATCCACGATCTCTGCTCTTTCGGAGAGATCGAAGAGAATAAATAAAATAAATAAAATAAATAAATAAAAATAAATAAAAAGAGAGAGAAAAAGAGAGAGAGAGAGAGAGAGAGAGAGAGAGAGAGAGAGAGAGAGAGGAAAGAGACTTGGAATATCTGACAATAGGAAGAGAGAACTCGTCGAGCGGATGATGTGATTATCGCCATTCGATCTTGAAAACAAGAAATACGCATTATCGATGAAGACTCACTGCAGCGCATTCGCCACATAATCGAAATAGAGAAAAAAAGATCACCACCCATGTCCTCCCATGAGGACAAATATCATACTGAGGAGCTACCGTAATTACAAACCTAACAACTGCTATTCCATATATAGGAATAACTATCATTAAATGAATTTGAGGAGGTTACTCTATTAATAACGCAACATTAAATCGATTCTTTTCTCTTCATTTTATCCTTCCTTTTATTATTATCTTTATAATTATACTGCATTTATTCTTTCTTCATGAAACAGGATCAAAAAACCCAATCGGAATCAATAGAAACTTAAATAAAATTCCATTCAATGTATATTTTACACTAAAAGATATATTTGGATTTATCTTATTTTCAATTATATTTATATTTATTAATTTACAATACTTTATATTTAGAGATCCAAATAATTTTACAGAAGCTAACCCATTAGTAACCCCCACCCATATCCAATCTGAATAGTATTTTCTATTTGCCTATGCAATTTTACGCTCAATTCCTAATAAACTAGGAAGAATCATTGCCCTACTATCCTCTATCTTAATTCTTACACCTCAAAATGAATAAAATATCATATAAAATCTAATGCCTTCTACCCCATCAATCAATTAATATATTGGTTTTTTATTAATAATTTTATCCTCCTAACCTACATAGGAAGACAAGTAATTAAATCCCCATTCATAACTATCAGACAAATTCTATCAATTAATTACTGTCTTTATTTCATCATCTCCCATTATTTATATAAACTATGAGATAAACTTCTAATGTAAACTTCTAATAATTACTAAATTAACTATAAACCTATAGTTAATGATCTTGAATAAGTTTATGTTTTGTATATATAAAATAGAAATATCAATTTTCTATTAACTTTTATAAACAAACCCTTAATATAAATATTATTAAATTACTCATCCAGTAAATTTTAGTAAAAAAAAGCAAAACATACCTCTCATTATAAAATTAACCTTCAATAATTTTTAATTAAACCTTTATATCAAATATGAAATAATATGAAATAATATCAAATAATATCAAATAATATCAAATAAACCTAAGCAAAACAATAAAATAAAATACTAACTCTACGCCTCACACTCTACACCTCACACAACTCTAAACTTACACAACTATATTACTTCAATAAAAAGCTGAATGTTTTTCATCACATCATTGTGCCGTCATTGTGTCATTTTTGTGATATCATTCATGTGTACAAAAAGAATACATCTCGGACGATGGATCGTCAGAACTCATTTCTCGGCTCGGCGCGCCCGCGAAGCGGAAACGTCGAAATAGCGCGAGAGATTATAATTTGTGAGACGAGAGTATACAATTTGTGCACGTACGCGGCAATGCAAACAATCAATCGATAATTCCGAAATACCCGATATGCTCCGACACAAGCGATACTCTCTCTGTCTCTTTCGGATCATGTGAGGCGTTATCTAGTGCAATTCTTTTTCTATGTACCCCCGCTATCTCGCGGGGTCCCGAGTTCACACAAGCATAACCAGTTAATTCCGGTATATTACCGTCCTCCCGTCCTCTCTCGCCCCTGTCTCTGCAGTTTTATCATCGACGAGATTACTCTCATTTAACAAGCTGTTTGCGAGCTTTGCCGGCTGCACCGAGCAGCGACAGCGACGAGCCTCGTCGCGTTAAGAAATGCGCGTGCGCGCGTTTCCAGCGAGCGACATCCGGTGCGATCCGCTAAAAGAGGCGTCTCGCCCAAAGAAACGTCTGATTACGAAATCGCAAAGAGGTATAATTAATTTTGAACAGCACGTTATGTTGAAAATTTGCGGCAAAACGTCGCCTGAATCGTTCCTCATTTCGCGCCGTTGCTGTTTGACATCATTAAGATCGATCGATAATCGTAATTATCATTGAATTATCATTGAATCATTGTTTTTCATGGGACATGAGATCATCCTCAATCATCTGTGGATGACCTTCAGAGTTCGGTTCGCCGTTCGCAGAGCATGCGCTGCGCTGTCCAGCGCGGAAACATCACGATAGCTCGCGATCAGCGAGAGACAGAAAATCGCCGGATTCCCCAGCAGAACGGACTAGTCTCCCCTGAGAAATGTCCGATTGCGAACTACCGTGGCAAAGTACCGCAAATACGATCGAAGCAAGAAGCGCGCGGCAAAACGTCTCGCAACGTCCGCTGATGCTCTCGACAGAAGCGAACTTGGGAAGCTGATTTCCGGCAAAACGCTGGGTAAACGATAAACTCTCGTTTATGCCTTCCGCAAATTCGCGTAGAAACGCCCCTCGCTGTTATTTACGAGAGCTTAGAATTTCGTGAATCATCGCGAGTTTACGTTACGCTCGCCTGCTGCGTTCAGGCGCGTTCTTTTCCTTAACTCGCATTTGGCGCGATCTTTCATGCGTGTATCCGTCAACCAACGACTCTTCGTTTATCCTCGCCAGGGAGAATCCTCTCCCTCGGCGAAGAGAATCGGACTTATCGCTGAAGCTGAAGAGCGACACGAGAGAACGGAGAACCGCGGGACGATATCGCTGCGCGCTTCTTCCGCGTTTGTCGTCGTTCGCTCGGCGCGGTCCATATCGCGACTTCTCGCCCGGAAAGCCCGGAATATAATTGCGGAAAGCAAGCCGGAGTAATCGCGGCGTGCCCGATCTCGAGCTTCTGTAGGCGTAACCGCGAAACGCAGCGGAGATTAATCGCCGTTCGATCCGGTTCGAGCGGGATTCGATCCAGCAGCGTCGTTCGTGGATAACGGCCCATATTGTCATGCGATCACGAGGGAGTCCTCGAGCTACCGCCACCCCCCTCTGGGAAACTGGGTGGAAAAATGCGGCAGGAAACGCGCTCGGGTACGCGCGATGCTCCATTGTGCCGCGTCGCGCCGATGTCGAAGAGAGACGGGAATTATTCGCGCTAGTTATTTTCCACCGCTGATAAGATAAGTCGATCCGCTGGGGGTACTGCCAGGGGAGTCGGATGATACCGCTCCGTCTTTCTCTCTCCCCCTCTTTCTCTCTCTCTTTCTCCCTCCCTCTCTCTCTCTCTCTCTCTCTCTCTCTCTCTCTCTCTCTCTCTCTCTCTCTCCCTCTTTGTCGATGACGCCCGGCCCTATCTCTAGATTCAGTGACGCATGAAGCGATATACCGAGTCGCTCTTATTTGGATTGACGAGCGCATCTCGCGAAAAACAATATGAACGAGAGCTCGCGGATTGCTATCACGCTCTCCGATTCCCTCCCCCTCCCCCTCCCCCCTTCGGTCACCAGCTTTTTATTTTATGATTTATTGATTTATTTATTCGCACGCGAGGCGCGCGACTGTAAAAATCGCGTGCGAGAAGCTCGTCACGAGCTGTT
This sequence comes from Eciton burchellii, assembly GCA_020341155.1. Classification (NCBI taxonomy): domain Eukaryota; kingdom Metazoa; phylum Arthropoda; class Insecta; order Hymenoptera; family Formicidae; genus Eciton; species Eciton burchellii. The sequence goes on along the minus strand of JAHMML010000010.1, from coordinate 2,565,344 downwards.
TTGAGGAAGAGCGAGACGCATCAGCGAGCGGGTCAGCGAGGAATTGAGAATACTTGGATCTACGCGAACGTTAATGGCGAGAAATTGCGAATAGCGAAGACGTATTCAACGCATCCAACGGCTTAAAGCTGTCGCGAATGACGGCTTGGATAGGGATTTAAATTCAATCCGCGATATAAGCGCCGTGCAATTTACGCCACTGTATGCGGATCGATAACCGCCGAATAGATAAACACTTATCTGTTTTGCGGTCCACCTGAGGCATCGCCGCGAACACATCATTACCAAAAGAAAGATATATGTGCACATATATGCATTCATAAAAATCTTTTAATGCCTTCTTTCGTAATCAATTCAATTGAACTTGCTATCTTCTTTCTTCTCCTCTCCAGGTAAGTTATTTTCTCATTTATGCTATGTTTATCTACTCATTGATTACTGAATTCTATGTACCGTTATGCACAAATTTAAATTTACATTTATTGGATTTGATGTATTTTATCCCGCCCCGAAGGGGGGTCCCGGCTCTCCTTGTGTGGCAATAGCGTTATCAATCGTCAAGAGGAACAGCAAGAATCAAGTTGTTTGCGTGACAGCGGGAAGAAAAGTGACGGAGAACAAGAGGGAGAGAGTGACAGAGCACACGATGATTGCACCAGCCGGGAGTTGCGAGATATCTCGCTTGTAACACGATTATTTATTGCTGAATCGGACCCCCAGCAGCAGTTGCGTCACTTTCGCGCTGCGCGCCCCGGTGACCCTGCATGGATGATGGAAAATATACATATTTTCTTCTCTTTGCTCGCGCGCATGATAATTCCGAATTCTTTTTATAGTTCACGATGTGGGAACGTGCGCGATGATTAATCAGCGATTTTGATAGTTCTCAGCGGTGACTGATTTTGTCACCGCTGAGGACGGATTTTGTCAGCTTTTTATATACTTGCATGGATGGATTGACCGATAACCAGATATGAGAGATCTTTGTAAAGTAAGATAAGTAACCTGCACGCATATGTGTAGAAACGTGAACAATAATTTGAGAATAAATGTTGGGAGATAAATGTTAAGTGCGGTGAGCGCCATATGCAACTGTTAAATATATAAAAGGGATAAGGGATTAAATATATATATATAGTATAAAAGGGAAAAAGATCAAAAGATCATGTTCGGACTTTCGGTGGTGTCTTCATAATCGCGCCGTCACCCGTTAAGTCGCAAGTACTGCACAGAGTCAAACTATGGCTATAGCATATTTCACGGGCCCATGACACTTCAATGACTATCGTCATTTATGGCTTTATTTTGTCTTCTAAGGAACTAAGAACACATGGCAAGTCAGATGCAAACCATAAATCATCATTGTGTTTCAAATAACGCTGAAGCGCTACGTTGTTAGAATGGGGATAAACAAAAGAGAGACGAGATATCGTGACCTCTCTTGTTTACGACAAGGGACAGCGAGAGCCAACATTAGACTATAAAAGGGCCAGGAAAATCTCAATCAGGGCAATTCTCAATCAAAAATCAATCAGCGAGATCAGGTAGTTAGTCTCGCGAGAGGCGCTGTATCTTGACGAAGAACAATAGAGAAGTTCCTTTTTCTTGTTCTTTCAATCGGAGGCGTCGAAGACCCATCATACTTATCAATTCCATCCTGATAAAAATATCCTACATATATAAGGGATATAAGTATAAAGAGTATAAAGGGAATATAAAGAGAAATTAGACACAAGATATATGAAAGGCGCCAAAATAATACGTTCTTACTTCATCGTACGTCAACTTTTTAAAGATGATTACTACGTCACACATATCCTTGATTCGCGTAGAAATAAGTTCATGCCGCTCCGACGTAACAGAAAATGCCGCAACTAATTTGTGCAATTTATTAATATTGATGATATAATAGCTGTAAATGTACCGCGATATAATAAACCGCAAATTTTCGGAGATAAGCAAGATTGTACTTTGAATTAAATTGTACTTTGGAATACTTAATTCAGCTAAAGCTTGCCGAAGAGATATTCCTTTTTCCTTTTCGTACGCACGCACCGATGAAAGGAAGAGTTTTTGGAAAATGAAAACGTATCGATATTGAAAATGGCCGAAGGAATATCAATATCTCATAAATTATAAATGTATGTAGCCCCGGAGATACGAAATCCCAGCGCAGGATCCATCAAACGGAAAGAGTACATATTGAATGTTGACAAAACAGTCGCTGTTTGTTTACCTCTCTAAAATCAATATTTTGCTATCTACGAAAAGAATGGGCAAACGCAGGAGGCATCTAAAATGTTTATTGATCTTATTTGACAAACGAATTAGCAATGGATCCGCCATGCGCCCGCTTTGGCGGATCGGAAAAAGGATCTACTTTCCAGACAAATCGTGAGATTAGATTGCAATGTAATTGAATGATAAGATCGTACCTATTTTCTCTTATTTTGCACATTATCTATCTGTTTGCTTAAACCAGGGGGAGGGAGGGGCTTAAACGCGCGCGCGTGCGAATTGTTCGAGCTACGCGAGGAGCGTAAATATGTTGATCGCTTTTAAGTCTCATGATTCGTCACGTGTTCTTGACTCACGTAACGATCTCGCTATCGCGAAATCGCGGTCGTTATAATGCTAATCTGTTTGCTTACAGTGCTATCAATGACCGATAAGGCTGCGAAAAGGCGACTTTCGAATCGAATATTTAAAATTTCCAAAAAATTACAGGCACAGCGCACCAAGCGCGCTCGCAGTGGAAGCAGTTTTCGCACAGCGAGCGAACGGCCGACAAGAGAAGAGAGAGAGAGAGAGAGAGAGAGAGAGAGAGAGAGAGAGAGAGAGAGAGAGGGGGGGGGAGAGAGAGAGGGACAGGCGGAATAACGCCGCCACAATTCACTCACGCAACTTATCGTCAGGGTGGGGACACCGCTATAAGAAGATTAATCACAGTAGAACGAGTCAGTTTACGGTTGGACCATCGTGCCACACGACACCAGCTGGAGAACCCTCCTCGTGATCCGTTCTTCCGCTTTCCGCCCGCAAGAAGACGACCCGCTGCAAGGACTTGCGAATTCTCTGCACGCGACGACGAGAGGACACGCGAGAAAGACGATAGGTAGGTGGGTGGGTTGGTCCCGCAATTTAAATCCCGGATCGTCGATCACGCCTGTCGCGCCTGGGAAACCTGCTCGGGAAATCTGACACTTGTTGCTCGTCTCGAATGTCCATCGTCGTCGTCGCCATCGTGCGCGTTAATATTTAAAGTTAAATACGCGCAAACGGAACGGATCCAGTTCCGGGAAATAAAACGCGATCCTCGCCAATCCGAAGGATCACGGCGTTAATCCGTGTTAAATGCTTCATTCGGATAGTCGCTACGCCGAAAGTTACGATCGTGCGACTTTGTCGCGCAGAAGTTTCCACAAGTATTCGCAGGGGGAAGGGACGTTTCTAATTTCCTGCGTTATTCCTCGCTAAATCGCCTCAATTTGAACGGAACAGCGGAAGACAGCGGACGTGTCGCCAATTAAACTTTTAAAGGCGAAAATAATGGAACATCATCTCTCCAGCTCGTGGGACTTTAATAGAATTTTAATTTTAGGCTTAATTCCTGAGATATTGAACGTTGAAAAACTTCGAAAGTTGTAAAGAATAATATATTCTCTGCTCCGTATTTCCTTCGGCAGATGTTACTTCACTTCACAGAGAATAACGTTACGTGCTCACTTTGCACATCGTGAGCATTTATTCGACATTAACATCGATTACAGTTACATTGATTCGAGATGAACTTCTTTTATCGGATAGAATTAATCCATTATCCATATCTAAACGACACAGCATTGCATGATACGTTATTGCACTCGTGCACTAAGGAACTCGTCGTAAAAAGACTCAACGATCAATAGGAAAGTTTGCATGTAACGAAACGGATGAATCGAACTGAAATGAATAGCTTTATCAAGTCATTGTGCGATAATCAAGTCGAATATCCTCAAAGTTAACTACTGTTAATCAATTATAGATACACAAAGGTATAATTCGATTAAATTGAATTCGCGCGATTAGCGCCGACTTATTTTATGATCCAAGCCAATTTCGAATACTTCAGCGGAAGAGAAAATTAACAAAATATCGACAAGCGACACGTTCAATTTTCGACGAAAATATCGCCTAAGCAATACGTTGGACTGGACCAATCGATCACATTAGACTGATGATGATACACGCGACTTAACGGTTATAACAATAATCATTCATGATATTGTGGATCGAGGTTAATCCGTATTAGACGATACGGAAATCCTGCGATTTGAATAAACAGAGGAACGCGATATTCGCGATCGTTACTGCGGTTGCCGTGTACGTAACGATCGTTGAAGGTTTCGATCGGTCGATCGGTCATAAATTTCCTCTGCGAATCAATTAGAAAGCAACGCGCTCCCGGCACGGAAACGCGGGTGAGACGCGTACAGAACTGATTGCAATTCGTAGCTAAACAAACCGAACGGGAAATCTAAACCAGCCGGTGCAGCACGCGTCGAATCCCGAATCTCGCATAAATAAGCAACGGGTAAATATCGTAAATGAGAAATAAACAACGAGAATTCGTACGAGGCGCGTACGAGGATTCAGTAAAACTCGAAACTCGGAGCTTGCGAAACGCGAGGCGCGACCTGCTGCTGATAATTGATAATTTTATGCATCTTTCGGCATAATTATCCGCCGAATTATTACTCAATGCAACGATTTTGCGACATATCGTGATCATTGTAGGCCGCGCCCGATCAGCAAGCATTATCGTATCGAATAATCATATCGGTTGATCTGCTAGATGCGATCACCGAGTTTTCCACCTCGTTCGAATAAACACTGTTCAAGGACTTCTTTTCTTCAAGGATAACATGTCGGTCAACTTCAGGAGCGTCTTCGTAAGCGATCCCGTGGATGCTTCTTGTGCCGCGCTACTGACCGAGCACGGCATCCCGGTTACCACGAAATACAAGCTATCAAAGGACGAGCTGATCAACGAGCTGCAGGTAGGTCGAACGATTGTAATCGCAGCGATCGTAGACGAAGTCGAGCAGTCTTCGTTTTGCGAAAAACTCGACTAACCGGAATCGCGACGATAGCTCGCGAATGTCTTCGAATTATGAATTGCAAAACTGTTGACTTTTTGCACTCGGCAACGCGCTCGGCAACGCGTTGCTTCTGCGTCTGCTTTAATGGCCATTAGATTGTAACAATTGAGATTATAAATGCGCGCGTTTCCGAGAAACCTCGCTGTCGCATATTTGCATACTGGTTGCACGGGTATTATTAATGCTTCGTTCCCGATGCCAATTCCGGAATGCAACAGAAAGGATACCAAGGCATCCTGTTGACGCGTCCGGAATTGCAATTATTGTTTATATTATTGCAATTGGCGAGGGAAGTTTAAGTGGTCCAATCAAGATAATCTAAAATGCGATTGACGCAATTGGCGGCAAGGAATAGCTACCATCTCGTGCAAACAATTCGTTTGTTTCCAAATGTTTGCCGAACTCCTTCCTGTTATCATAAATTTCATTATTGTTTTTAGAACAATATCACTCGCACGTCGCGAACGATTCGTATCTTCCCTCTCATTTTCACAGCTCTCCCTGTACGAATTCTTCGGAAAATATCAATCTCGATCGATTACAGTCGATAGATCTGAGAGATAATCGCGCGGGACATTTACTCCTCCGGATCGAGCGAATTTCAGCACCGATTCATCTTAAGGCCAGGCATTCTCCATCTAATGCAACGTTACGAGCGCAATATGTATGCAAGTGGCATGTGGGACGTGTCTTGCCCTCTTGCCCCCCTCTCTCTCTCTCTCTCTCTCTCTCTCTCTCTCTCTCTCTCTCTCTCTCTCTCTCTCTCTTCGTCTTTTTCTTTCCCGCGCTCTCTCCGTCTTTGTTTGTTCCTTCTCTTCTTAATTGCTTGCGCTCGAGTCGGCCGATCCGGTTATATCCAGTTGACTCGCTTAGCGCGAATACCGGTTAGCTCCAACCGGTCGTTGTACCAGCAGTTCGTGCACACATGAACGCCCGTACAAGGAGATTTGCTCTATCCACGGTTGCATTTCTCAATAGATCTGTTACATGTCCGCCTCGATTCTGCACAATCCCTTCGCTCTTTCTGTTGAAAGCCACGAGATGAACAAGGAAGCCGACAGCAAGTAAATTTAATAGATGCACTCGTACGCGTAAGCCAAGTCAATTTCTTGACTAGGTCTTGACCTGGTAAAGAGATTATCGGATGGTTAAATTCTTCAAGAAATTGTTGAACAAATTCCTGCACATAGTTGCATCGACGAGTATTTTCTCTCGGGTACTTTCTGCACTCAGGACGTAGATGGAAGAAGAATGAGGAGGAATGAGCAAACGGGAGAACAAGAGAGAGAGAGAGAGAGATTCCAGAAACAGCTTCTATTCAGAGAAGGAAAATCTCTTTCTGCCGATCGGCAAATCAGTTAGAAGAAAATAGGGATTTATTCTACGATGCCGCGAGAGTTTCCAATCCTACCGAAATCAGATAACGGCACTGCTATTGTCGGAAAGTCCCTCTATCGTTTCTCTATTTCCAATATATCCTCACCGTTTCCACTCATTCTAATTCTCGAAAGACGAAAGAGCAAAAATAGAGGGAATATCATGCCACGTTATCCGCTGGTCGCGGTATTCGCATTACGATCTTGCACTGATATTTTCGCATCGTATCGGCAATTGTGTACATTCTCTGCTCGTAGTATACTCTGTTTCTAGTTTGTATACGTTATATAATGTCATGTAGCGATGCCTCGTCTCTGTGTGAATCCCGACTTCATGGTTTCGTTTCATGCATAGTTCCGCGATTCCAAACGGGATAACTTGGATAGACACCCTATGCGAGTACATAGCTATCCTTATCCTCGTCAAGTTTTATGCGGACAATCGTACTGAAGCATGAGCCGATCCGACATGCAACACATTTCTCTCGGCTTTGCGCAAGTTCAATAACCAGTTTGCACAAGTTCAGACAACGTCTTTACGCGCGGTGAGAAGCTTACGCGACCGAATCATGTTATTAGTCGTTACTTAATCAGAGTGTTTAGACAAGTTCCACTTCTTCCGTTATCTCATTCCGTTTTATCGGGGAAATAGAAAGGTGTGTGAGCCTGCCGGTCCGTTCTTTCTGGGATAAGTTTCACGTTCGGAATTAAGCCGAGTACCGAGATAAATTTGCAGTTGGACCGCATAAAGTAACGGGATCTTGACGCTAACGCGCTTACAGAGATACAAAATAAGAATTTCCGTACTAATTATACCGGAGATAAATCCCTTTCAATAATGCACATTTCTCTCCGTCGAGCAGAACCACGATGCTCTCATTGTACGCTCGGAGACGAAAGTCACGGCGGACGTGTTCGCTGCCTGTCCAAATCTGCGTGTGGTCGGACGTGCCGGTACCGGCGTCGACAACATTGATCTACAAGCCGCCACGCGTAAAGGAGCCATTGTCTTGAAGTACGTATCTCGAAACCTACAATGTTTCATATTGAATTCAATCCCACGCAAAAGAGAAGTATTAATTATCATGCGTCATCCGAATGACGACTCTTCCCAACAAAGAATTGCTTGAAAAAAATTCTCGTTCCTCGTTCAATCCAGGAAGAACATTCGGTAAGACAAAAGACGACGTTCCAGACAAGCGGGAGGAATCCAATTGTTCCCGCCGAATAATTAAATTTATCCAGCCTGGCTGGATATGTTGTCAGCCGCGTTCATCTGCACATGTAATCGCATTGTTCTCCTTAACAATTTCAGCACCCCCGGCGGTAACAGCATCAGCGCTTGCGAGCTCACGTGTGCCCTGATTTCCGCGTTGGCGCGCAACGTCGCACAAGCGGCACAATCCCTAAAGGAAGGCCGATGGGACCGAAAACTGTACTCCGGATACGAGTTGTCCGGTAAAACTCTCGCGATCCTCGGAATGGGTCGCATAGGGCGCGAGGTCGCCCTTAGGATGCAGAGCTTCGGCATGAATATCGTAGCGTTCGATCCGATCCTCAAAGCCGAGACTGCCGCCGAACTTGGCATCAGGAAGCTCAACCTGGACGAAATATGGCCCATAGCGGACTACATCACTGTTCATACGCCACTCATACCGCAAACCAGAAGTACGAATCTTTTATCGTAAATCTGTTGGCTCAACTGATATATGTTATATTGTGTATAGTATAAATAAGTTTTAATTTAACTTGATAAATACTTGCACTTGTATAATTGCATTTGATTAGACAGAAGCTGTGTGATTGATTTAAACTGAAACTTTAAATTAATCTTACCTTTTCGGTATCCAAATTAGAAACAAGTCATTCATATAATTAATTATACATAATTAAGATTTTATTTGAACAGATTTCTCAATAACTTTGAGAAGAATTGAGCATGTCGAGATTATTTAAATAGTTTCTCGATATCGTAGAATATTTGAGAGAACTTACATCGATAATCGTTGCTTGCAGATTTGATCAACGCCACAACCTTGGCAAAGTGCAAGAAGGGAGTATACATTGTTAACGTCGCACGCGGAGGCATCGTTGATGAGGAAGCCCTCTTGAATTCATTGAAATCCGGCCATTGCGGTGGTGCGGCCTTGGATGTCTTCATCGAAGAACCACCAAAAAATCCGATTACTCTGGAGCTTATTAAACATCCGAAAGTCATCCCGACGCCTCATCTCGGTATGCGCCATTTTATAACTATTATTTGAATTTTTGAATTTCGATACCAATTTCGATATCGGTATCGATTTCAATATCTATTCCTTACTATTTTAGAATATGTATATAAGCTTCTTAGAGAATATGAGAATATGAGAATAGGAGAATATAGGAATATAGTTTCATATAGTCGAGATACATTTTCAGATACACTATAGATACATTACTACATTTTATGTATAATCATCGAACTGTTCGGAAAACCTACAGAAAATTAGTTTTCTTGTAAAATTGCCTGACATCTATTAAGTATCCATCAAAACACTCGCCAAATGAGTGACAAAAGTTTTGATGGATTTCTAATAGATGTCGCAGTAATGCAGTTTTATGACAAGTAACGTGATAGATGATGCCAAATAAGTAATAGAATTACGTTCCTATAGGTTATTTATATATAATAATGTTATAGATGTGTAATATATTACATTCTATTACATTCTTGGAAAGTTTATATTGTGTCATATTCTTAATTATTATTTTAAATAAGAATTAGTCGAGATTTGTGTTAATTGTTTTAGAACAAAATTAGTAGTGATTGATCAAGTTCGATTCAGTTATGATGCACAAGTTTCAGAAAAGAACAGACATTCCGAATATCGTGAAAAATATTTATATGTTCGGCGAAAACACTGCATCGACTATAATCCGCAGGAAATGGTTCGAAAAATTTAAATGAGATGATTTTAATCGCCAGTTTATATATATACAATTTTAATACAGAGAAATTATAATTTCACAAATTCAATTGGATTGTAGGGGCTAGTACAGCGGAGGCTCAGCAACGAGTAGCTGTGGAAATTGCCCAGCAGTTTCTGGCCTTATCTGGCAAATCAACAGAGTATGCAGTCACTGGCATTGTAAATGCGCCAGTTTTGTCTGCTGCAATGACAAGCGAAAACGAACCTTGGATAGAGCTCTCAAAGAAATTGGGTCAATTGGCCGGTCGCTTCCTCAAAGGCAAACTGAACACGGTCGTTCATAGCCAGACCATAGGCAATAGCATGCAAGATAAACAATTCATACATACGGCTATTCTAGTTGGTATATTAACCGGCCAGACGAAAAATGGTCTAAATCTAGTGAATGCGCCTACTCTAGCGCGAGAAATTGGTGTGGAATTACGAGAAAGTCATGTCGATGGCGATACTAAGGCAGTTGTTGTAAAAGTCGGAGAACATACCATCAAAGGTAATATCATGAGAAAACTCGTGAATTTTTATGATTTATATATCAAATGATCACATATAAATATAAATATATATATATATATAAATTTATTTTTATTATATAAATATATATATATATATTTCAATTGTATTTAATTGATATCATATATATACATGTTACAGGAACTGTGCGTGGCAATGAATTACTTTTGCTTGCTCTGAACGATGCAATCTTTCCGAACGGCATCGCACTCAGAGATCACATTTGTCTGTACCGTGCCAATCGGGTACAAGATCTTGCTAACATCGTGAATATCTTCTCATCAAAGAATATAAATATTCATAATCTGAATGCTAATGGTAGCTGGGTGATTATACAAACTGATCAAGAGATTTCGATTCAAGTAGACGAAATTGAAAGCTTTTAAGTTTTCTGTAACTTCTCCAGAGAAAACAATTCATATAGTTCACTATTTTACAGAATATCTTTTTAAAAGAAGAAAAAAAAGAAAATATTTATCTTAGCCTATATTAACAGTATTATTAATTTGCTTTTTCTAATCATCCGTTTCGGTCAAGTAATGAATAATGACTTCTCAAATAGGATTTTTATGCAATTGAAGAAAGAAAGCATATTTCTAGAATATATAGTTTACCGCCATATCTATAACGATCAAGCAATACTGGATTCAAATTTATTGATGTATGAGCGGCTTCTGATGTAGAAAGCTTACTTTTTGATGAATAAGTATTTTCTTTTTTTTTTCTTCTTTTAAGAAGATATTCTAAAATAGTGAAGTATATGAATGTTTCAATAGATATGACGAAATATCTTAAACATTATGAAAGAAAAAATGCAGTTTTTATACGCATATATAAGAATGTAAGGAAAGGTATGCATATATATGTATGCGTGTGTAAAACGTGTCTGTATATAATAGATATTTATATTTTTGTATTACTAGAGATTTTGTTAATAAAAGATCACATTATCAAATCACTGTTTTTTGCTTTTCTATATTATTAACACTGGAAGGATCTATCGAGTTAAAGAATATAAATAAATAGTTTTCCGTACAAAAAGGGATAATAACTACTCTAATCGTACAAAAAACTATGAACTGTATGCTAAAATATCGATCAAAAGTTTGTAAAAAAATATCATCTCTTCATCAAAAACAGTATATCCGTGAAAATAGCCGATTACAACGATTCAAAGTTCTCTTCCAATGCTAAAATATATAACAAATATATGTAAATTTACACTCACACTGTTTGTTCGCGATATTATTATTATCATTTTTTGCTCATCATCAAATACATCTGAATATAGAAATATATTCTATATCCGAAAGAATCGATGAAGTTCTTTGGTGTATGTAATCATATTTTTTCTTACAATCGTTTTCATGTAATCAAGTATCAAGAATCACAAAGTGCAACCATTGTAACAATAATTATAGATATTTAAAAAAAAATTAATATTGACATATAACAATGCTCAATAGAAAATTCTTTGATATATATACATTGCGGCACTTTCTGTATGCTCTAATAGAAATACATGCGAAAAATCAAAATTAAGAAAAATTTATCAGTATTGTAATTTTAGTTACGAATAATTTTAAAAATTATTACAGTAACATATATTGTAATATATATTACAATATATATTACAGACAGATACTATAACGCTAAGAGATATTGTAAACTACTACATAAATGCAAAGAAACACGATATAAAGCAATATAAAATGGATATCTAGATTACAGATCAATTATTTATATATATATAAAATGCATGATATTCCAATGAAACCGCTTATTTAATAAATATTAAATAAAAGTTATTCAACTCGTTTGTATCACACATCTCTTGTGACTCGCTAATGTATCATACAGACGAATTAATAATTGTGATGCTGCCTTATATTCTCTCATAGCTATCGCCACGACAACAATTAAACGTAAAGACGATGCCATCCTGCAAAAAGACAAAAGGATAATCTTTTCAAGAACAGATCATCAACGATAGTCGTTTTACCTAAAAACATTATGTCGTTCTACTTACTCTAACTAAAGATGGAAGCTCAATCCAGAAATTATGATTTGGCAACATTTCCCATCCTGTCGCTCCTCTCAACATCTTCAGTGCTATGGCACCACCAATGAAATATATTCCGACAAAGATGAAAACTAGAATCACCAAGACAGAACCGGTGGACAATCCTTTCTGCAGCTCTATTTTACATCCATATGGCGATGATAAATAAAAATACTGCAAATATTGTTATATATGCAACTTCTTTGCGATATTAAGTTATTCTCAACATTGTTACTGAAATTATACTCACGTATTCTTTAGAATCAGGATTAATGCTCGAAGATTCTATTTTAAAACTTGTTTTATTATGCTTGGTGCATATGATATTTATGAACGACGTGATATTTTTATGATGTATCTCGAAAATTGGAAATTTGTTAATATTCGATAACTTTATTCGTGTTTCTTCTATTGTCCCAAGATTTCGTACTATGGGCTTTGTTTGATTCTTTGTTTGATTATACAGGCATAACTGTAAAATGATTGATTTATTTATATTTGTATGATTTATTAATTCAGTCTTCTGTATCACAATTTCTATTTTATACTAATCCCATAGAATTTATGAGATAAAAATTAGATCATTATTAAGAAATAAATTAGTTATTGTTTATCCAAACTAATACAATTATAAAATTAATAGAAATATAAACTAAAACTATAAACTGTAACGATTATAAAATATATTTAACTCTGAAATTATAATGTTCAAAAATGAAGAGTCAGTGTTTAAGTAAAAGTAAAATTGCAAAAGTTATGTTGAATATAAATAGGATACTTGATAAACATGACACCTATAACATAAACTAATATAATTTCAACAATATAATTTCTAAGATTTAGAATTAATATTCTAAATCTTAATATTAAACCTTACCGAAACTCCATCGCCGCTTCCACATGTGCTTGTATCAGTACCCATTGTCATTTTTTCATTACTACATGGATGAAAGCTTACCGTCGTATTTGATGTCTCATTAGATATTATGTCATTTAATGGTCTAAAAATTGAACAGTTAATTTTTATTAGTTAATACATATATATTGCTTACATTCTAACTCAACAAGTGGATATTAAAAATAAAGATTAAGAATAACATTATTCAAAAAGTGGAACTGAAAAATCTAGAAAAGAAATAAAATTAATAAAATTTAATAAAAGTTTATAAAAATTTATAAGAGCTATATTGCATATTTATCAAAATTTATAATTAGTACAAATTATATTCATAAATTTTCATATTTATATTATATAATTGTTGTATATTATATAATTGTTTATACTTGTATAAAACTGTACATATATAAATATATTGCCACACATGTTTGTACTGTAACAATTTATATTCTATTAAAAAATGAATCGAGCATGAAGCGAGTATGAAGTCAACCGACGACTTAAAGAATTGATCTATATTCATTAAATATTCTTTAGACAAAAAGCGATTCTTTTCCTAGTAATGAAAAGTGCTTTTGTTGCTTTCTTTAGCTTCGCAGCGTAACAATTTTGAACAAACAAAGGTCATAACGCGAAGATAAAAAAGAGAAAATCGAAAGACGAATAAAGGTTAATCGAACGAATAATTCACCAACTTTTCATTAGCGAGGCCAGTCAAATTGTAATAGCCATCTAATAGCAAGCACATACAAGGTCCTTGCTGCGTGCATTCTGATGATGTACTGTCACAAAACAATATCACAAATAATGTAAGCGCAATAAATATCGCGCTACGATTACACATCTTCCTTCTCGGTTTTGTTTTCATTTGACATTCGCTCCGCACTCGAGATATATAGATGACATGCGAAGATAATACTCGCACGCGCGCTGCAGATATCATTTGTGCGGAAACAGTGATCTGCATTATCAACAATTAAATTAGATTATCAGACCAAATAAAGATTGATAAAGATAGATTTATAATTAGATGATAATAAATACAACTAATTATAAATACAAAATATGAATATGAATGATGTTAATCATAGTTGTAAAGATAGTAGTCATAAACTATTATGTTTGCTAATATAAAAAATGCAACAGCATATACTATAATTCAAAACAGTATTATTTCCGGATAAATATATAAATATTACATATTTAAATATTACTTATAAAGTGTAATTTATTATGATTTTATGAAATCATCCAATTAATTATACTTGGAATTTCATGATGAATCGAATTTCATCCGAACTTAAAGTTTGGATGCCTTCATTTGAAGCTATTCAGTTCCATCATACATTGAATTTCTCATATATATTTTTAAAAGCAACTTTTACTATGCAATATATGTGTACGTGTCGTATAATATAATAAAGAATTATAAAAATGTGTACAATTTTGTTTATTTGATCAACTAAAGCACCAAATCATTTTACATTAATCTTTCTATTGCGTTAAATATGATTGTACACGATATATACATTATAATTTGGAATTGCAATGGACTTATAATATGTAAGAATAACAAATATTTAAACAGATTATAAAAAAACTGAATATAACTTACAAATATAATTTATAAGATTATATCAAGCACGACGAATGGATTAATATTCCTGGATATATTCGCTAAATCTAATAAAGACGTATTCACGTGTGTTTTAAACGCATTAATAATTAATAACTCCTTTCTATATTCACAGATGTCTGGCATAGACAACTTATGCATATACATACAGATACTGATATATGTAAATATATGTATATGTATATGTATACACATGCATTCAACTCTTTTCTTTATCTTTTAAGGACCCTTCTATTTTTATCTTTCGACCTAATATATCGTATTTAGAAGGGGATGGTTCCGTTTCCTGGTCTGTATCGGAAGTGCAATCACTATCACTAGAATCTTCGTACGTGCCAAGTCCGGGTAATATGCCAATACACTTGAGTCCAGTACCTCGGTTCATTTCATTCAATATATTTTTATCATTTTGTTTGTCTGCATCTTGACTAGAGACTGGTTCGCAAGTTTTTATTTCTTTAGTTTTATCTGATTCATCTTCGGATGAAGATAATTTTCTTTTAATTCCTTTATGTACTTCTCCTAAAAGAGAAAATTAAAAGTTATACATTTAAACATTATATACAGTTAGTATATAATAGTATTATATACAGCTTTGCATGTGTGCCATAAACAATTCTGTCTTGCAAAATCCTTATTTACCTTGTTTTTGTTTGTCAGATCGCTTTATCACAATACCTACTGGCAATTTCAACTGCGAACGGCTATTTGAAGAATTAAATTCGGTTACTCTTTATTATGCTCAAATTATTTAAATATTATTTAAATATTATTTGTATTTTATATAAATATATTATATAATATATAAATTTTTTACATGATACCTTCCAGAGACAGTACTTTTGCTGCTGACATGGGGATTTCTTAATTCCTGTTTTAATTTTTCGGTTAAGTTTTGTTCCTGTAGTGAAGCAACTGCAGCTTTAAAATCCCGCATTTCCTTCTCTTCTTCAAGATTCTTCTTACGTTCTTCTTCCATTTTAGCTTTTGTAACTAAATCCAAAAATTCTAACTCATCATCATCTAATCCTTTGATCATATTCTCTAAAAAGTAAAATATGTTTAATTAAAATTGATTAAACATTAAATTATTCATGGGACAATGTAAATAATGAAGCAATTCATAGAAAAAAACTCATTAGAAACTCTATATAATAAAAATTAAATCAATATTATCTCTTATTTACTTAATTTGTGAGCTTCTTCATATTTGAGGTCCTGTTTAGTCTTCTCTTCTTGTAATCTTTCATATAATGTTTTCGGATTATACTCTTCCTCTGGAACTTCTATAAATCATTATATAAATATCAAATAAACACAAAAATTGGATTCATAAATTTAGAATACTTGAATATCCAGCGTGTACTTATGTATGCACAGCACGTAAATATATCATAATATAACGAATAATCTCTACACGGATGATTTAAATACGATTATGAAACAACAATGTGCATTAAAAAATATAAAATCATCAATATAACCTAAAGGTTGATCAGCACGTCGTACACGTTCCCATTCTTCTTGTCGCATCCGCCGTTGCTCAGCAATTTCAGCTTCTGATATGAAACCTGAGCTCATATTTGTTATTTAGTTAAATAACTTTGAATATAAAAACAATTTATCAGAATTGTCCTTCCTATTCGAAAATACTTTTTTTGTACACCTTGATAAGAAGGGGAATATATGTATATTCGTACTTTAATAGAACAATTTGAAACTCGTTGTATATATAACACAACCACTCTTAGTAAAGATGGAAATTTTTAAATATTCTTCGATATTAATAACAATATTTGTTATATCATGCAAAATGGAGAAACATATTCACTGACTGAAAGCTATTCACTGTTACTGCTGCTGCGTTGCTGTTCATAGAAACGTAAAGTAATAAGCAATTGTCAATTATAGAATATTTAGTAGAATAACCTGCCTTTTGTATCTGCTAAACATGTCTATCAAAAAATTTCTTACAAATTGTTAAAATAAATTATTTAAAAATAAATTTTAAATTAAGCCGCTTGCGCAACAAGAATAGTCAATGGGTAAATTCGGTAGATTCAGAATTAAAGGAAGCGGTAATTTCTTTTGGGCGATAAATTCTCTGCAGTGATCATCAGTTGAGTTGTTGCTGAGAATAATTGAAAACAAAAAGGCTTTTAATTACCATTCAATTTTATTACTTAAAAAGGAAACAATGTCTGATTCGCCGTTGAATAATACTACTACCTTGGCGACTGGAGACAGTGGAGGCTCATAGTAGATATTTTTAGAACCAATTACATCATTTTACCGATCGCATAAGTGTATATGGAATGGTAATGACAATCTACCCAATTTAATGGGGGTTGTTATATCGTTAATTACGAAAATTGATTTTCAGAAATTCTACTACGAGTTTCTACTATCTTTAAGTAAAAATTAATAACATGGTCAAACAATTGATTAAAAACATTTTATTTTCAAACAAAATTAATGTAATAGCAAAATACGGTAGGATATAAAATTTCGAAATTTTATAGTTTAACGAAATTTGATGTTTTAACATAAATAATAAATCATTTATACAATATAGTTTATTATATTCTTAAACTTGTCTTTTATAAAACATAATAACTTGTAACAGGAATGTATTTGTTCTGTATAGATATTGCATTTTCATTATCTGAATAAATCAGATATAATATTAATATTATAATATTTAATATTATAATATTATTTAATATTATAATATTAAAAATCTATTTATATATACTGGGTGACGCACTGTAAAAATATCCATTATTGATAGATATAGCTATAGAGCTATGGAGCTATAAAGTTGTTCATGTTTTTCTAATTAATATTATTTAGAATTTGATCTTTCCTTGTTGAATTTGATCATAAATATCTGGGGTCAATAGCTGATAACCAAGCTTTGTATCCAAATAATACAGTTTATCTTGAATTTTATATGCATTATAACCTTCATCCTGCAGCTCTTTCTTTTTCAGTTTAAATGTTCCTACAAATGATAAATATTCAGAATTTATTTGCTATAATTTCATTTGATACATTAATGCATTCATTTTATACCTGTAAGATCAATTTTTGTCAGAATTCTAATAAATTGTGGCCTGGCATAAGCAGGTAATTGTTCTTTGATTTCGATTGCTAGTTTATGTAAATCTATTGCTCCATTTTCATCGTAAATTGCAGCCATTCCCGCTTTGCCTTCAATACCTTGAACCTATCAATAATTGTTAATGTTGTTATTTTACATCACATTCTTATGAAAAATTACTATTTTAACATCAACTATATTGGTCTTACAAATTTAATTATTTCGTGATTACAACACAATAAATCAGGAAAAGAAAAAGAAAGAAACATAAAAAAAATTTGAGAAATCATAAATGTAATTATCATTACCTCGACACCATATATTATGCAGTCTCGATAGTTGATTAAATTACTGACTATTCCCTCAACTTCAGCAGTTGACACATTTTCTCCTTTCCATCTAAATGTATCTCCTGTTCTATCCTTAAAATACAGATATCCCAGTTCATCGGAAATAAGAATATCTCCTAAATATAATAAAGATAAATGTTTATATTAAATTTACCGACATTAAACAAAAAATTGTTTAAATTTAGCAATAAATATAACTTTATGAATAGATATTTGATAAATTATGAATTTCAAAAATATGAACACACACACAATATTATACAAATATAGAGTTGAATTTAAAATTAAAATTAATGAAGACTCACATGATTTCGAATACATTTTATCATGTATAAGAGAAGCGAAATTTTGCATACCTGATAGAAAAGCAGAATCACCTTTCTTGAAAACATTGTGGATTATCTTTTTCTCAGAAGCTTTCTGATCCACATATCCTAAAAAGGCCCTTGTTGGATTGTTTGTAATTTTTCCAATAAATACACCAGGTTCATCTATATAAAAAGTAAAAAATTAAATCTAAATTAAAAATCTAAACTAAAAGTGTAAAAAGTAAAGAAAATTAACGTAATTAATAACGATATTCAAATATTTTATTTAAGATATAAAAAAATGGTATTCATTTTATCATAATAAGATTCTTGATAACAAAATAAAAATTATCAAAATTTTACTACCAACAAACAAGAATAAACTGAACACTTTTTTTATTTGTTGTTCATTATAATTGCCAACATTTTGCTTACTTGGTTCACAAATTTGACAGAACCCTTTAGAATTTCGAATAGGTTCTCCATCTTCATCAACTTTGATAATAGATATAGGATAAAGAGACGGAATGATTCTCGAAATAAAACCTATTGCACCTATCTTATTGTCAATATTCACTGAAAAGAACATAATTTTATATAACAATATATTATCAATAATTTATTATCAGAAAAATTTTTATTGATCTATTATAATAATTAATCAATGCTAATCGCTCTTTCAATGCAAGTATTTCAAAACGCTTCAAAATACTTATGAATACTTGTGAAATATATATATCACTATATGTATATCATTATTGGTATCACTATCACATGAAAGTGATATAATAGCTTGATATTATATTTTTACATGTGAATTTAAAAATAACTAAAGTATATTTTATACCCACTGATATTGGCGTTGCCTTCGGTTGCGCCATAAAATTCAAGCACTTTCGGAATGTTAAATCGTTCCACAAATTCTTTCCAAATTTGTGGTCTGAGACCATTGCCAAAAATCATCCTAATATTATGCTCTTTATCTTCCTTTCTAGGTGGTACTGCCAGAATATAACGACACATCTCGCCTATGTATTGAGCAATCTGGCATTTTTCAAAATTGTATCAGAAATATAATCCTCACGTGCGAGCTTGCATACGCTTTTAGATATCTGAGATTACTTGATGATGAAAAAATACTGATGAATTAAAAAATACTCACAGTGCATTTATATTTGATGCAGTCATTGAAATATGCACTAGCTGAAAATTTTTTCCTTATCGCTGTTGTATGTCCGTGTAACAAAGCTTGTCCTACCGCCATTACTCCGCCGGCAGTATGATAGAGCGGTAAAGGTGTGTACATTCTATCTGAATCACGCAAGATTCCCAGAAAATGTACAGCACTCGCGATAAAGATATACCTGCAAGAATTATTTATATAATATTTATATTATATAAATTATAATATTTATATAATATGATTCGCATTTTAATGGCATGCCGATACTTCCTAAAAATATCTTTTTCATCTTGAGATATGCTTATACCCATAAGTATTCACCTCGAATTAGTGATAACAGCCGCTTTGGGAAGACCTGTCGTACCACTCGTGTAAATATATAACAATTTATCATTATAGCAACCCTTATCTTGTATTACCGGTGGTGTTGCAGTTGTATCTACTAGAAGAGCATTCAAATCTTTCTCTTTTAATCCGGCTGACATTCTATTCGAACGATTCCCATATCTATATAACATCACTTTAGCATCTAGCGACGAGGCGATATCTATTATAGCTGAAATTAATAATTTAAAGAATTAGCATGATTAATAGATAATAATTATGAATATAATTATGTTTTAACTATTTATACTTGTACGCATTATATTTAGAACATTTGGATTCAAAAATATACAAAAAATAAAATAATGCATTAATTATTTGTTAATTATTTGTTTATTTTTAAATATTCGTACCATCAAAAAAGTCTGCACCATATATAAGCGCTTGACATTTTGCGATATTGATGCAATGCAAGAGGCTAGTTTTGCGAAGATTAGTGTTAATTAAAGACGTTATCACACCAATCTTGCTCAAACCAAGCCAAATCGCGATGAATTCCGGTCGATTTTCCAATAATAAAGCAACCACGTCTCCTTTCTTGTAACCATGTGTTTTAAATATTGTTGCGATTTTGTTACTAAAATCCTCTATCTAATAAATAATAATAATAATAAAGAATTATTGTTAAATTCATAAATTTTATGGGATCATACAAGCATTAGTTTTCAATATATGTACATACTATATTGTTATGCATATACTATTTCGTAGTTCGACTTTATAATTTACAAAATACAATATATCTAATCTATTTATGCAAATTATTGCAAATTCTATGAATATTTTTCATAATTGTGTACAATAAATATTCATAATATTTTTATCATAGATTTTACCTGTTGATAAGTCCATTCCTGTTCTTCAAATATTAAGCATACTTTGTTAGGATGAGAATTAACATATTGTCTAAATATATCGGCAACGCTTCTGTGTTTTTTCGAATGACCGCGTATAATCCATAACATTTTAGAATATCCTATCAATCCTCTAAAAAAAAAAACAATATTCGGTCTCAAAAAAAAGGTTTCTATAATCACAATTTACATTATGTTCTAAAAAAAGCATATATATTTTATTTCATTAATTAGAATGCATTAATCGTTTTGACAAACGGTTATTTTACAATAAATTTTATACAAATATTATTCAATTTCATTCTACTCGATAAATTTTTATTAAATTTTATTTAAATATTATAATAATGTAATACTAATTAAGTATTAAGATAGATATAATTTATAAATTTTATCTTATATATTATTTTGCAATTTACAATATATTTTATAATAAAAAATATTAAAATATTAAAATATATTTAAATTTTTCAGACAATATTGATTATGTTATAAAAAATGGAATATCATGTAGAATTATATAGTTATGAAACTCCATGTCGTCTCAATACGCAGAATACAACTTTCACTCGATAGCAGAAGAAAATTATTGAAATCACTAGTAGTATAATCACTGCTTACTAGTAATAATAGAAAGCTAGAGCATATAATATATAGTTATATTAAAAAATATATCATAAAAAAGATATAATTGATTTAAATAATTTTTCTTTTATAAAGATATCTTGATTATTTTCTTAAGGACAAGATTAATTTAATCGGATTAATTAAACCAATTTATTGAAAGAAAACCAAATTCTTTGATCTCTTAAGCTCTGAATTTATATTAAATATATAAAAAATATTGAAATATCGCATCTACCTGAATTTCAACCTGAATCATCGATTGTAATTGTGATCGATAATCTAGATCAGTTGAAATTATGGAATCGTGATTATCTGTATAATCACAACCACGAATCAACTTTGATGCACAAGCATCAAATTACTACTATGCGGAGAGAAGCACCGAGATGCTTCCGTGTTGATATATTTATACCGGATATATCAAAATAAAACAAAATAAACAAAAAATAAACACAAACAATAAATAGCAATAAATATATATTTCATATTTCTAACTTATTTAAATAATCTAATTTTACAATTTTTCGTATTTATCAAAATTAGAAATTCATAGCGGAATTAAAAGAGATAAATTATATATTAACATTTGTATTTTATTTTATTCTTATTTTGTTTGCATATATTTATATATTTTAAATAACTCTATCTAAACTCACTGTATAATTTTCATGCTGAGCTCTTTATATCTTTCATGCTCATGTTCCAGTGAATATGTTATATTAAATAACATCTTTCTACATTATTTATACATTTGTTGATACAATTGTTGCGCATGTTTTTTATTCGACAGCATCAATATTTAAATAAAGATACCTTATCATTTAAAATATAAATTCATGTAATAAATGAATAAATAAAAAAATTATATAAACATGTTTTGTTATTTCTTATTTCTTTTATGGATTCATATTTATATTTAGGTTAAATCCTGATTTCCATATTTATCATTCTTCTTATGCTATACCTATAAAAATAATCGTACTTCACGATTATTTCTTACGCAGTCTCAACCACAAGGCCACAAGAAGATAGATCACAAGAATTTTACATAACTATTATTAAGTTTTCATCTTTTTTATGATAAAATAGAGAAAAGAAGAAAAATAATTTATATTAAATTTATTTGATAGAAAAAATGTTTAATCTTCTAATGTAATGCAAGTTTTATGTAAAATAAAAAAGATATATAATATATAATAAATCGAAAATAGATATCAAATCATTTTCAAAAAAAATCATGATACCATGATATGAAATATAAATAATTAAAAACTAAAACCAGTAACATGATGATATATCGTCAGATGATATGTTTAATTATATGTTTTTTGTGTTTATTATGTTATATGTTATATTATGTTATATGTTATTTATATGTTTAATTAAATAACTCAGTTATTTAATTTTTTCCTCTCTCTCTCTCTCTCTCTCTAAATTTTGCAAAATATTATGAAAAATTTTAAAATTTCTATTATTCATTTTGTAAACTTTAGCTAATTAATAAAAACAATTTTAGTAAAAAACTTTAGTAAAAAGATGATTATTGATCAAACATTTTTATATTTATAAGCATTCTACAAACCGGTTATGTTAATGCTTACGTTATATAATAAACGGTTATCATAAAAGTCTATGTAAATCCATCAAATAATATTTATACTTATTACAGATATTTTTATCTATATTTATTAAAATATATAGAATATATATTATTCATATAAAATCAAAGATACACGTCCTATTTATTCTCTATATAAGACTTGACTAAGACTAGATTATGATTTTGAAAAGAAACAATTTTATAATAGGTAAAAAAGATCTCCTACCAAAATTTAAAAATATAGAATATTCTGTATATAGACATATAGAAAATATCTACGATTCACTATTATAATCCAGTTGTTAAACAATAATTTATTTATTAAACAATACAAATACGCGAATATTTTGTGAGTGATCCTTGAAGCCGAAATATTGAAAAAGTGGAAGAGAAAAAGTGGTCAGACAATTGTTTACGTTTATTTATGCATACTCTGAAGTTACATGGAATGAGAATTCAGAGACGCCTTTCCGTTTTCACATACTTCTCAACGCGGTTCCCAATAGCGTAGGCTCTAATAATCAGTGTTCCCATTATGATAGATGCACAATCTCCGAGTGAGTTTCCTTATGAGACATCTTCACACTAATACAATAATTTCCTTGCTTTTCTGATCAATATGGATGAATTACATGTTTACTCCATCCTCATTGTTTTTTAGCACCAAACATAACAAAGAAATAACGAAATACGAAATAGAAAACACTCACGTGATATCACGCGGAGCAGTCTTGTAGACGACATAGAACCATCTCATACGGCCACCGGCGACGAAATAGGCGACGGAGATCACCACGCACAATTGTACGAGAGAAATCGGACCCATGTAAATTATTATTAGTGCCAGAACACCAGCTATAGCTGCCAGTAACAACATGGTGAGAACTAAACGACGTAGTATACGGCCGACTACTCGCCAGCTTCTCACGAAATCTCTCTCCGACGTTCTCTCCAATCCTGTATTCACGCTCGTACTGGCACGTGTATTTTGCGAATCTGGCGCGTATATTTGACGCCCCACTCCGCCGGACATAGCCTTCGTGTCATATCTGTCAGCGATAGGTTCATGCTGCGATGCCGGCGCCGATGTCAACGCCGCATCCGGCGTCGACCTCGACGCCGATGTTGATGTCGCTCGTGGGTGAGTTGACGTAGATACTCCAAGCGCAAAACCACCACACTCACCACGTTCAACATCCTATAACAAAAGCACATGCAAGTCCTTAAAGATGACCAAGTGATAGATAAGTCACTTCATTCTTCTATTTTCGAAAATGCTTAAGCGCTACTACGGATATCACAATACTCGGATTATTGAGATATTTCCAGTAACAAATGAGAACGTTGAATGTAAACGTTTTCAGAAATAGGAAACTGTGAGTATACGAATTATACGAGGCAGATGTGTTGATAAAATTAAATGAGTAGGATTCTTTTCCGATTGACTCTTTTGGCGACTGAGTTATTTTCACTTTCGTTCAACAAGTTTCGAATATTTAGTTTCAAGACAAGTCTCGTATACCTTTAGTTTAGATTTTTTTTCTTTCTTTTTTGTAGACATATCTTTATAGAATTAATTAACATTAGAATTGTTTTAAATTTTCTTCTAATTCTTTAATCATTAAAATCCTGAAGATTGCATTCAAAAAGAAAATGTTTCTTTCTTTTTCCTTTACTGAATATTTTTAATTTTCAGGTTATTCCATATGTGGGACATATTGTTATCAAGATTTTCCAGTCACTGCTTGACTGGAACAAGCTGCAAGATTTCTACTTTAGTGAACTACTTTCTAATAATTTAGTTTCTCCTTTACTCAGCACATTTCCAACTGTCAACTCCAGTCAAGTTAAAACATTCCAATTTCATGGAAAAACATAATAATGATTTGATTTTGTAAAGCACAAAAATATATATATATATATATATATATATATGCATTAAAAAATCTAGATAAGTTAAAAACTTTAATAACTTTAAATTCATGATATTTATTACACGATATGAATACAATATGTAAAAAGAAATGTATCATGAACACATCTAAAATGAAATATACATACATCGTAGATATATATACATGAATAGATTTTTTATGTTTATAAGAATCAATCATATATAATTATCAGCTTTAAAAAATGTCTTTAACATTCTTTTTCATCAGATCAGAAATAAAAATAAGAAACTTAACATATACTGAAGCATTAATCATCAGCATACCTTGTTCAATATTTTGATACTTTAATTGGTACACACAAATGGTTGTAATAATTTTAATGAAACATGTGGTGCCACCTAATGCCACTTCGCATTACAAGAAATGTCAGTATAGTTTTGGTTAAGACTTCTGTTTTTTTTCTCGTAAAACTGTACATTCGGCCTCATTTACGCATTCTACTTCAGGTTTAAGTGGGTCGAACGCATTATTCTAGACAGTCATGCATATACTTACTACGAAGATATGAGCCTGTCTCCATGCTATATGCGTTTTAAATAACGCTAACACGCATTTTTGTAAGATTCGTTTAAACCGCGTGTTTATGAGGCGTTTAAAATATTTCCGATTATCATTAATAAATGCTCTCGATTTTGCAGTCTGATTAACAGACGCTCGACTTTTTTATGCACGTTGAATTATAAGCAAAAACAATTTCAATGTTTTGCATGATTTGCGACTATGTTCACATAAATAATTATCTTGCGCAACTACTGCTCGCAATTTTTCTCGTAATCGATAATACGATGATGCTGCTATCTTCTGGTACAAAATGGTATTCGTTTAATAAAAACGACTACTGATAAAATTTCTGTGCACCTACATATATATATATATATATATATAGGTAAAATAAATAAATATATATATATATATATATATATATATATATATGCATTTCGTCTCGTTTCGATATATATAAATCTCATCTTGTATGCACCTTTAAAAAGTAAATTAATACTTTTATCTAATAAATATTCTAATCTTCGTATGTATTTGCATATATCTCAAAAAATAAAAAAGGGTAATTGATTAATTTTTGACTCGGTGCGATCGATCCGAGCTGTTAAAAACATTTTACATTTTGTGTTACAATATGACTCTCAGAAAAATATATGCAGGGTCATGATCTGATTACAAAACTTCACGGGCATTATGCGTTCAATATCAATCATGATTCAGCAAGAAGTGAACATCATTTCTAGTAGTGTGTATATAGGCTCGAAGCCAATCATAATAGTAGTATCAATTTATTACGTATGATCTATTTTACGCAGGAAATAATCTATAAGCATTCATGATTCTTTTTTATATCGGAGAATATTCTAAGCATCATACAAATTTCAAAGTATTATTAGCCAATAAGGGAGCTTCGTTTATGATTATTAATAATATTTGGACTTACATAAATGTTAGATTATATAAATATAAGATATTGATGTAAAAACGTACTGCCGTTTTATAATTTACTGCCGATTTACACGAAAGTATTATTATATTTTCCTTTTAGCATAGACATAAATTAGAAAATAACAAAATTGTGCCAATTGAATTTTGCAGATGGGATGAAGTTTATTCCGTGCAGCGACGATTCTAGTTTGATAAAAATCAATGAAAACCGGTTCCTACAGTAGTTAATTTGTAGAACCCGTACACTTAGGAGTGATGTCGGTGTATGTGCGCGTATGTGCATGCGGCCGAATTAATTCCATGACACGCGATGTGCTGATTCTCCTTTTTCCTTCTTTTGGTATATGAAGATGAAATAACATGAAAACATATAGACGATTAATCACGTAAAAAAAAGTGCCTTTATTAATATGACAGAAATTTGATTGCTGATGTAAATGTTAATGTAATTGAATATTCCTTTTCTATATCTTTTTTTTTCAGGCACAAAGAGAAATTATACATTATTATATACATTAATTATACATTATTTAACATAATCTTTGCTGATCTCTGAGTTCGAAACTTGAAGAAAGTTTATCTCCAATTAATATTAATATTTAATATATGTTAATATTTAATACTCACACGATCCTTGTCATCTATTTGTGCGATGTTCGTTGCATTATTCATTGACATTTTCGATATACTGTCCGCCATTATTTAATTCGTTAAGAAACTACACAAATAATGCCGACACATATATATGCGAATATGCGATATATCTTCATAGTTTATTGTGACGTGCATCTGTCTTTATTTTTCAGTTGAGCGAATCACATATTTTAAATAAATAAATTAAATTACATTACATTAAATGTAAACAGTAAATTACATTAAGATTCATTTATGTCGCGTCAATGTACGTAGTCATTCAAAACGAGATCATGTCGCAAATTTTCTCTCTGACGCTTTTATAAAGAGGTATTCTCACTAAAAATGCGTCTCACTAAAAATTGTCGAAAACATAATTCCCTGAATAACAGAACGCTACTTTCTAATTAAGTCTTATCATATGTTATAATATATAACTTTAATGTATATAATATTTCTCTACTATATACAAAACTCATTTTCTTAGAACTACAATATCTAGAATTGTAATCATAACTACAATACAAGGACATTAAATTCTTCATGTAATTTTCTAGGGTAAAAAAGTTTTCTATATATATATATATATATATATAGATAGTATATATATATATATATGTATATTGTAATATTCATAATATTATATATATATATATATATATATATATATATATATGTATATTGTAATATCATAATATTTCCTTAAAAAATCAAGAAAATGAGAGACCAATGAGAACGTTTTATCTTAGAATGCTGATTGAATTAATATTTTATTGCATCAAATGAAAACATCTTATTACATATTACTATGCAGTCTTATCTATACATTATTATTTATGTCTCTCAGTGCGTTTCTTATAGAAACATTATTTATTTAGCAAAAAATAATGTCGGTAAACAAAACAATTCAAATATTACAGAAACGTTTATCTTAAATGAAAAAAACAAAGATGAATTATTTGCCGTATTCTTGTCCGCTCTTTGATATGTTAATTATTCAATCCTCAATACTCAATACTCACATTACGCGTTTTACAAATGCACGTCACAAAATATACACCGCATATAATTTTCATAAAGCACCCAATTACACAATCACCGACAAGATCTTTGACATTCGCGTGTCTGGCGAAGAAACGAGAAGATTCCGTAAGATAAGCTTTTCCTATGCAATCAATGAAACAAATGCGCTATACGCAGATCCACTAACCGATTCCTGTTAGTGCGCAAACTAAAGTGATCTAAACGGCAAGTCAGTTAGGCTGTTCAAGAAAGCGGCCTCTCTCTCTCTCTCGTTTCGTATTCGTGTACCGGTTCTTCTACTTACGTTTGTCGTGGTATATAATAAAAAAAAAGATTATGCAGATATGAGACATATGACACATACTGACATAAAAACAGTATGAGGATGATATTTGTTTGCTTGAAAGTACAGGATCATAAGAACTAGAAAAGTCAATCGATACTATCTAAAAACTAATGAATAAGAATATAACGAAATTTTATAAAGCAACGATATATATTTCTCCGCAAGCAATGCAGGAATCTACATGAATAGGAAAATTTAGACGAATATAAACAGAAACGTGATTGCTTTTCAATAATTCAATAAATAGCAGCAGTATGTGATGATGTATGTTGAGATCCAGGTGCATCTTGTTTGCGATAACTTTGATTTGCTTCGAAAATTATATGCTTTCTATAATAATCAATTTTACGATCTATTATTCCTTATTTCTCCCGCAGAATTTCTCAGGAATAATTTGAATTTAAATTTAGAGACCAATCTAAAATGCACGATAATCTATGTTGTGACGAAGAGTTGTGCATTCTACCGAATCGATTCTTAAGGTATTCGTTTTCACGTTGATGTCTTCCTCAAGTTGCATTTGTGTTCTCAGCAAGTGGCGTAGCGATGTTTCTGCCTGCAATGCGCATTGGTCAAGATGATTATTCACTTGATAAATAAATATTCAAATTTATGAAATCATGTAATAATGTGCGAACCTCGCAAAGCATCTGTTGCAGATTTGCCACAATATTCCGTAATTCATGGATTTCCTTGATGAGATTAATCTCAACTAAGTCTTGAGTAAGCTCCATTCCTGGTCGTTGACATCGACGATTCAGTCTCGCGTGAGCTAAAGCCATATAACCCTCTTTATCAGCTATAGATCTTTTTATATGCATAATTTTATTAGATATAGCAGAGATCTGATTCATTATCTGCAAAAAAATGATATAATATGACAAATGATGTAATGACAAAATATTGATCGAGCAAAATTTATTAACTCTCAAAATATCCAATTTGTTATTATGTCATTTCTTCTTTTTTATATACCTCCGAATGCTGAAGTTCTAATTTGATTTTAGCTTCTTGAATTTCTTCGATGCGTTGTTTTAATGTTTCGTCTGTGGTATCTTTTTGTTTATTTAAACCGTCAATTATTCGCTTCATCATTTTATCGATGTAACAGCGAAACTGCTTCGCGCAATTAATATTTTTGTTTGCGCTAATGATGTTGTTATTTGTTTGCATTTCCCATTCACTTATCGTTATCCTGCATTAATGTGACACTTTTACAATAAGCAGATGAAATATTGATTTTACGTTTCATCTTTCCAACATATGGTTCTTCAATCTAATATCTCTTACGATTGTTTATATGTCAATCTGTATATATTTTGCGATTGTATACGAATAATAAATATGCGAAACGTAATATAACACGAATATAATAACAAACTTCTTTAAAACGGGAGAACATTATATATATATATATATATATATAATATACACACATTTTATTATATATATATATAATAAATTATACACATATACAAATATACATATTATATATATATATATATATATAATAAATTATACACATATACAAATATACATATATATATATATATATATATATATATATATATATATATATATATGATCTCTATGACGGAAAAATAAAAAATAAAATCTCGATATTTCATAATATCTTCACATACGATTTATCGTGATTCAAAATATCATGGCATAAGTTCAGATTGGGATCGGTTTCTTTCAAAGATATATTACGACGATCAATACATAAATTGTCCTCCTTATTTTCCAGATCGTAATCGATACAATACAATATGGATTTGAGTTTTCTGATTTCCTCCTGAGTTTCCTCTAAAATTCGATCCAACGAGCTTTCCGCGTTCTGCAGCAACTCTATCTCCTTTAACAATTCCCTCTCAACATCATCGCAAACTAAATCAATACCTAGTCTTTGATTCCTATAACATTATTTCAGAAAATCAGTTGAAAAACGATCATCTTATGTTAATCAATTTTCACCAGCATGCAATCAATCATAAGTAGATAAGAAAAAAAATATTCATGAGCAATATGCATTGAATTAACAACCTAAGAACGAGACACTTCTTGCAAATAGCTAAAGCATTTTTTTTTATAGATTGCAATTCATGTGCAATCCGTTCTTTATGTGTTAACAACGTGTCAATTTCCAAAACGACATCCTTCCTGCTTCGCAACAGTTCCTTCTTCCGGTATTCGATGTCATCGATTTTCTCTTTCAATTGGTGATCCGTGTCTTCCTTATTAGCCTTGACGATTTCTGTGCTCAAATCGCACATGCGGCTTGCCTCGGCCAAGAACCGTTCCGAGGATTCCTGTTGCGCTTCGGTACATCGGTATCTGATTCATCGAAATTGCAATTATATATTCGAGACACGCAGTTATTCTTCGCGTTACGTTATTCATAATCCGATAATATTTTATCCAATCACACGTGATCAACGGAGCGAGACATTAGCGGGATTTTTGTCATAATGTGGATTTAAATTTCTCAATACGCGTGTATCGTAAACGTTACAATCGCGAATATTGAGATTAATCAAAGTCGATCATTCTCTTTATGGGCTATTTATCATCCTCCGCAATTATGCACGATGACATTATCGCGTAATCAAGTATGAATTTCTAGCTACCTGAATTGATTGTTGAAATGCCATTCGGTTAGCGTGAACTTCGTGGGCTGACACGGCAATTGCGTCGAAATACAATTTACGTACATTTTGGTTTTCGTCATACCGCGACACGATTTCACCTAACACCTAGAAAGTTCGATTACAGATTAATCGAATCGCCAAGAACAGCGCGTACAATTCTCGAAGATTATTATCTTTCCCTCAATGCGTTTACTTGTTCCCAAGGAAACGTCTCCCCTTTCTACGCATTGAAGTGCATTCACGCATACAATTTCTATCCAAATGCTATCATGTTTCTGAAAAAGGAAGGAAGATGAATTTCAAAACGAGGAGAAGGTGAATGTTATTCAACGAATAATGCAAATATAATGGCAGTTTAATATCAGATAGGAAACAATGTATAATTTAGGAAATGCTTCTCAGTTTGCTTCTTAAAGTGATACTTAACAAACTACGAAGGAATATTTTCGATATTTATAGCATAACGCTTGTTATGCTATATTACAAAATATAGCATTATTACAAAAATAATCTGAAATTAAGAGATATATTACATTTTTCCATTTTCGATTTATAATTTCATTATGAATTCTAAATTGTGTAATGTTGATAAAAAGGTACGTAGGTTTATGATACTGCCATAGTTACCCTCCTAGAATCTTCTGTCTCTATCGTATTCCATTTCAGTTATCTGAGGTTGATAATGTCAAAAATATGAACTTGTATTATTAAGTCATAGTTCTATATGAATGAGGGCGTTTTCGTATCGAGATTTGTAAGAATCTTACTGATGCCATATGCTTAGTGTCAGTGCTAACGGTAATATATGGAGTGATATAGCACATATATCTTACTGAATATATATTGTATATGCATTTATAACTATATTAAAATAAATGTCGATCATTACATATGCTGTTAATCGCAATGATAAGAAAAATGAGAATTATTTTTGAACAGATTAATGTGTACATTTAAGATTTAATTTAATAGAATATATACAATATATGATTTTGTCTAAAAAAAGTCAACACTATTCTGTTAAGCACCTATCTTATATTACATGTAATTTATATTAATATATATTTTTTGTAAATGGTTAAAAAGAAATAGAGATTATACAAATTATATTCAATACAATTCCTTTCTTGTGATTAATAGATTTATAAAAATTTGTAGATCAGTTTCTGCTGATATATTTGCTGCTATTTTGCTGATCAATATCCATGTCATCGCTCGATTTAAACAAGCTAAAAAAAAGACCGTTGGAAAATTTCCAACGGCCCAAAAAAAAAGTAGACCGATTTGATGGATTGTCAGAGGAAGAAGTGCAAAAATATACACTAGAAGATTATTTGAAAATGGATCTGGATGTAGTTTTCGTTGGGATTAATCCAAGCCTAATGGCAGCTCATCGAGGCAGATATTATGCAGGCCCCGGCAATCACTTTTATAAACTTCTGCATGCGTCAGGTCTGACACCAAGATTTCTTAGTTTTGAAGAAGATTATAAACTTTTGCAATATGGTATTGGTTTGACAAATATCGTGACACGACCTACAAGATCTTCCGCAGACCTCAAACGAACAGAGATCAAAGAGGGTGCAAAATTGGTGAAAGAGAAACTGAATTTGTACAAACCTAAAATCGCAGTATTTAATGGTAAATGTATTTATGATGTCTTTGCCGATATCACCAACAGATCTGCATTTTGTTTTGGGTTACAACCTGAGCATATCGGTGACACCACAATTTGGGTAACACCATCGAGCAGTGCACGATGTGCCAATTTCCCACGTATGGTCGACAAGTTACATTTCTATGTAGCATTGAAGAAGTTTCTATGTTTTTTAAAAGGTGAGATCACCGATGTTGACATGAGAGAATTTCGATTTGAAGGCAAGTGCAAACAGTCCATACCCAGTACTTCAAAAATGTGGCGACGAAAGAATATTTCTACTTTCTTATATGGAGGTAGAGTCGTTAACAAGAATACACTTTGTCAGGACACATCAGAGGAAGATATTGCTCCAGTTCATGGGGCAGAATTTTTGGTAAATAGATTCAATCATGACAGATATAATGATAACAAGGATAATTCTGAATATAAAAATACGTGTGCTCAAGAAAATGAAAATCAAGCACAACATGATGAAATTATGGAAAAGACCAAGGGATGTGATAAGAAAATGGAAAAATTTATCAATTCTGGTGATATTAGTGATCAAACAGTGATTATCAATAAAATAGAAACTAAAGATGGCTTTGATGATAATAGCAAAGAAAGTTTTCACATTATAGCCAATAGTACGTTAAGTCATATAAATATTGTGAATCATAAAAAGAACTGTAAAAAAAATAAAACATGCATGTCTTCTAAAATTATTCATGAAACTACAAGATCAAATAATTTGAAGAGCAGGGATTGCTCATTAGATTACGTGAACATGATCAAACAAAAATTATCTCAAAGAAATAATACTAATATTGATTTTACCAAAAGATAAAAATATTCTTAAAATAATTAGTATTAATATATGCAAAAAATACAAATTTTTTGTCAATCTGATATCATTAAATGCATGTTTATACATAGCTTTATATATGCTTACTATTTTTTTATAGTTTGATAATTGATTACCAAGATATTTATAATAATTACTATTGATGAATAAGAAATATAAAAATATAAAAATATAAAAATATAAATACATAATTTACATTCATAAAACAACGTTAAAATATTTGAGCATTTTTTTTCCAATCATAGAATTCTTAAATTAATAATTGTAATTGGCATTCATGAGAAAGCAGCATTAATTTATTTTCAATTAAATACAACTTCATTTCATATAAAATTATTATATTACCTAATAAAATAAAATATTAGATAAAGAATGAACCAAATTATTCAATAAATATCAATATAAATAGTAAAAAAGAAATGTGTATTCATATTATATCCATAATTTCATATTTTCTTCAATTCTAGGTAAAATGTTAAATACACAAATGATCAGTTTGAAAAATACAGATATTCAGGATATTTATGCAATATCTTCTATAATACAAACTTTAATATCCGAATCCACTGTCAGAGGTGGATGTTATATTCTATTGTATTATTTTTCCATAATCACCTCGTTCATTATCAAAATTTGATCTATACTCATTCCTTATCTTAAAGAACAAAAGAACAATATATTATATCTTATATCTCATATTTATTCCAATTATATAAAATAAATTACATATACATACTTATCCTCCACTTTTACCATGACCATACTGTCTACCTTCAATAAAGCCAGAATCCAAATCAGTTTAAATTATCCTACTATCTAGAGATACCATTGTCTCATACAGTTTTCTGCTTCCTCTCTTTCAATAATATCCAACAAAGTAGAAATCATATAGTGTTTTCTTGTATTTACCCATCAAGACCCATAATAATACGCTTAATATCATATGATAAAAATACTTCGTTGTATCTATCTCTCTGCCATGAAAAGACAAATTGCCCACATATAAAGTAGTAGAATTTCTTAGAAGTCGATCTTGTTCAGCTTTTGAACCCTGATGAAATATGAAATAAATCAATAATTCATAATATTAGATATTATACATATATTAAAAACTAGCACTGAAACATTTTTAATAAAACAATTTACTATATAGTTTGAGTTTGACTTCTATACAAACCTTGAAATGTTGATCACGATAAGAGCTTGGTTCAACAGATGAATTATCTACATTTGAATTTATTGACATTTTGATTTAAATTATTTAAGGAGAAAAGTATGGAAAAAATATCAGTGCAAAATCTGATTAGAAAACAAGAAAATACAAAATTAATACTAGGCAGCTTTTAACAAGATACAGAAAGAAAAAAAAGAGACGTGCTATTCTAATATTTTAAATCAATATTTCCAGAATCAATATTTTATCATAACTTAATAGAAAAAACAATGAAACATAACATAACGAAACATACAATGATATACTGTGTTATCGTATTGTTTATCTAAGCACATTCAGATATACTAACTTAATTTTAAGAAAATAAAGGATAAGTTTTCATTATCTCTGATAATAATAAGTAGTATGA
This sequence comes from Eciton burchellii, assembly GCA_020341155.1. Taxonomy (NCBI): domain Eukaryota; kingdom Metazoa; phylum Arthropoda; class Insecta; order Hymenoptera; family Formicidae; genus Eciton; species Eciton burchellii. The sequence goes on along the minus strand of JAHMML010000010.1, from coordinate 2,530,196 downwards.
CTAAATGGTAAATGCGAAAAATCAGAAGATTTTCCTTTTCCATTTTCAGATTAAAATATAAAAACTGATAAAAGGAAACATGACTTAAAATCAAGACGCCTCTTTATTTTTAAATAATTCATAATTTAATAAAAATGTTAATTTGGAAATCTAATACTAAGTCGTAGGAATCCTGGGCAAAGAACATAATATCATGCAGTGAAAAAAGTAGGGAATTGGCCAGAGAATATAATAGTAACTAATCAATCATTTACATATTTATTATTCTTTATTTATTTATTATCGTTTACGTATTTATTATTTCAGTTTAGCTATCTCAATTTCATTTTCATAAAACTGAACATTTATTACCCGAATTCATCCGAGTATCCATTCATGAAGAATTAAATTGATTCCAACCAGCACTGATCGATCAATGAGTGTTCCAACAATCCAAAATTTCATCGTCCAAAACCACCGTCAGAAGGGGATGTTACTTTTTGTTGTATTATTTTTCCATAACCACCCCGTCCACTGTCAAAATCAGATCTATACTCATCCCTTACCTTGAAAAATAAAATAACGATATATTATATCATATATTTCATGTTTAATCTCATTACACAAAATAAATTAAATATACATACTTGTCCTCCTGTTTTGCCACGACCATACTGTCTACCTTCAATAAAGCCAGCATCCCAATCAGTTCGAATTATCCTATCATCTAAACGGGTACCATTGATATATCTCATACAGTTTTCTGCGTCCTCTCTTTCATAATATTCAACAAAGCAGAAACCACATGGTGTTTTCTTATATTTATCAAGACCCATAATAACACGCTTGATATCACCACATGTTGAAAATAATTCATATATCTGTTCTTCAGTTGTATAAAAAGATAAATTGCCCACATATAAAGTAGTAGAATTTCTTAGAAGTCGATCTTGTTCAGCCCTTGAACCCTAGACGAAATAATATGAAATAAATCAATAATTCATAACATTAAAAATTATACATATACTAGAAACTAAGAGTGGAACATTTTTAATTAACAAAACAATTTACTATATAGTTTGGGCATCTATACAAACCTTAAAATGTTGATCGCGATAAGAGCTCAATTCAACAGATGATGAACTATCTACATTGGACTTAATCGACATTTTGATTTAAACAAGAAAAAAAGGATTGAGAAAATATCAGTGCAAAATTTGATTCTAAAGCAAGAAAACAAGAAATTAATACTACTAGCAAACTTATAATAAAATGGAAAGAGAAAGAAAAAGATGCATTAATTCTATATTTTAAATCGATATTTTCACATTTAACATTTTATCACATCTTAATACAATAAATTGTAGAATATATGAAGCGATATATTGTTATATATTGTATGTTTAACTGCATGTTATAATTGCATGTTTAACAGCAAATTCAGGTATACCAACTTAACTTCAAGAAAATACAAGACAAGTTTTCATCATCTCTGATAGTAATAAGTAGTATGACTAAATAGCGAATGATAAAAATCAAAAAGCGATTTTCAGATTAGAATATAAAAATAAAAAGAAACCTAATCAAAACACTTCTTTATTTTTAAATAATTCATGATTTAATAAAAATGTAAATTTAAAAATCTAGTACTACAAAGTCGTAGGATTTTTATACGTAGGACATAATATTATGCAGTAAAAAAGCTAAAGAAATAACTAGAGAATATAATCTCGTTTACGTATTTATTATTTCAATTTGATTATTATTTCAGTTTCAGTTTTCGAAATATAATTTCCGATCAATTTTACTGTATGCAGCACTATTTCATTTATCATAGCCATCGTTTTTAATCAACTGTTGTACAAGGCAGCTGCTGTACATAGATGTAATTTATCGAATAAATATGCAAAAAATCATTAAATTTTTCATTAATATTCATTTAATAATATTTATATAAGTATATTGTATTACAAATTTGTAATCCATAAAGAATTGTGCGATTTTTGTATATTGCTAATTTAATATAAAAACTGAACTATCTGAGTAAGTTATTTTTCATATTGGATGTATATAATATTTGTTTTTCCTCTTCGTTAAAGATTTGTATAGAATATACACACACGCACGCATGCAGAGAGAGAGAGAGAGAGAGAGAGAGAAAGAGAGAGAAACGAATAATTTTCATAAATTTATTGATATATCATAAATTTATTGATATTACATATCGTCAAGAAATATTTTATATCACTATGTAGCTACAAATTCGAAGAAAGAACAGCGATTAGCGAATGCTAGGAGAATAAAAGAATAAGAGATATCAAAATATGAACACCTTCCTAATTATCCAGATAAATTTCTTACATCTAAATTAATATTAATGTTTTAAAATGTAGCAAAAAATGATATCCTAGTATTTTTTTCTTATAATGCTGGATAAAACAATAATGCAAAAGTAAAATATAAATGTAAAATGTAAATTCTAAAAAAGAGAAGAATAATCATATTTTTCATTGTTCGAAGAATTTTCAACAATTTATATTTAGAAGAAATATATTTAAAACAAATTATACGTATATAAAGTTTTTATATAACGTCTTTGATTAATCATAATTAAGTACAAAATTTATCAGGCTGTACGATTCGAAGAATATCATCTTTCCCTCAATACGTTTGTTTGTTCCTTAGGAAACATCTCTCCTTTTAATATGCATTGAAGTACATTCATGTATATAATTTCTATTTAAAAGCTGTCATATTTCTGAGAAAAGAGAGGAAGAGTAAATTTTAAAAAGAGAAGAATATTATTCAAATAATAATGCAAATATAATGATAGTTATTCTGTCAGGAGTATCTGACAAGAGACAATGCATAATTTGAAAAATGCGTTTGCTTTTCTAAATAATAGATAATAATAGTAATAGATAACAAATCATAAAGAAATATTTTCAGTATTTATAACAGAATGCTTGTACATATTACAGAAATCACCTGGAATTAAAAGAAATCTTATATTTTGAATTTCATTATGAATTGTAAATTGTGTAATATTTATAAAAAGGTACAAAGGTTTATGAGATTTCCATAGTTACCCTTTTAAAATACTATTCTGTCTCTATTTAATCTCAGTTATTTGAAGTTAATAATATTAAAAATATATACTTGTATTATCAGGTCAAGTAATTCTGTATGAATAAAAGTATTTTCGTATCGAAATTTAAGAATTTACTTATTAATGCCATATGCTTAGCGTCAATGTTAACAATAATATACGAAGTGCACAGCAAAAATACTGAATATATATTATGTATACATTTATATATACATCTTATATTAAGATGAGTATCAATCATTACGTATGTTGTTAATCACAATAATAAAGAAAAGAAGGATTATTTTTAAACAGATGTGTTCAAACTTTAAGATTAAAAAGACCGACAAGAAAATGAATAAAAAAGCTTATCGATTTCGATGATATTAGCAGTGAAACAGTTATTATCAATGAAATAGAGATGGCTTTGATAATAAAGTTTTCACATTGTAGCCAATAGTATATTAAATCGTCTAAATATTGTGAATCATAAAAAAATGAAATATGTACATTTTCTAAAATTATTTACCAAACTACGTAAACTTCAAATAATTTGAAGAGCAGCAATTGTTCATTAGATTTCATGAATTTCATTAGATTTCATAATCAAACAAAAATTATATCAAACGAATAATTCTAGTATTGATTTTACTACCATAAAATAAAAATATTGTTAAAATAATTAACATTAATATGTACAAAACTTAAAATTTTTTAACCTGATATTAAATACATGTTTATGCATAGCTTTATACATAGTTTACTATTTTATGTAGTTTGATAATTGATTACCAAGATATTTATAATAATTACGAATAAAAAATACAAATATATAAAAATATAAATACATAATTTATATTAAATATAATATAATAGTTTAATAATATAATTTATATTAAATTCACAATGTTGTAATAAAATATTTGAACATTTTTTTTCAATTATAAAATCCTTAAGTTAATAATTATAACTAGCATTCATAAGAAAACAGCATTAATTTCTTTTCAATTAAATACAAGTTCATTCCATATAAAATTATTACCTAATTATATTAAATAAAGTATTAGATAAAGAATGAACTAAATTATTCAATAAATATCAACGTATCAAATAAAAAAGAAATCTGTATAATTTCAGAATTTTTCATAATTCTAAATATTTCATAATCATATTTCATATTTCATAATTTGCTAAATACACAATGTTCAATTTAAAAATATGAAATTTCAAAATAAATACCATCATATATTCATTCATTTCATTGTTTCTTAATGTATCAATGCATAAATTTATTAATTTATCATTAATTTAATAATTAATATATAAATTATAATATTAATTATAAATGTATTAAACTAGTTTAATTCATCAGGTACATTAATAAAAAATATATATATATATATATCTATATATGAATGCTTTTTATACAGTCTTTACTTATACTTATAGTAAAACTTTTTATAATCCAAATTTTAACATCCATATCTGCCATCAGAAAGGGATGTTATTTTCTGTTGCATTCTTTCCATAACCACCTCGTCCACTATCAAAATCAGATCTATATTCATCCCTTACCTTAAAAAATAAAATTACGATATATTATATCTCATATCTCATGTTTATTTCAATTACACAAAATAAATTAAATATACATACTTGTCCTCCTGTTTTACCACGACCATATTGTCTACCTTCAATAAAGCCAGCATCCCAATCAGTTCGAATTATNGAAAATAATTCGTATATTTGTTCTTCCCTCGTATAAAAAGATAAATTGCCCACATATAAAGTAGTAGAATTTCTTAGAAGTCGATCTTGTTCAGCTCTTGAACCCTAAATGAAACGATATAAAATAAATTAATAATTCACAATATTAGAAATTATACAGATATTAAAAACTAGGAGTGAAAGATTTTTAATTAATAATACAGTCTATTATATAATTTGAGCTTGACTTCCATATAAACCTTAAAGTGTTGATCGCGATAAGAGCTTGGTTCAACACATGATGAATTATCTACATTTGAATTTACTGACATTTTGATTTAAATGTAAACAAGAGAAAAAGTATTGAAAAAATATTAGAGCAAAATCTGATTAGGATGCAAAATAAATTAATTGAAACTTGAAAATTGATATTAGATGTCAAACTTTCAACGAGATGAAGAGGAAAAAAAAAAGATACATTAATACTATATTTTAAATCAAAAACTTCAGAATCAATATTTTATTACAACTTAATACAATAAATGGTAAAACACATGTACATGATATGTTATGATGTACTGTATGAAATTACATGTTTAATCTGACACATTTAGGTATACCAACTTAATTTCAAGAAAATACAAATCAAATTTTCATAATCTCTGTAATAAATAGTATGATTAAATGGCGAATAAGAGAAATCAAAAAGATTTTCCATTTTTAAATTAGAATATAAAAATTAATAAAAAGAAATATAACTCAAAATCAAAATATCTCATTATTTTTAAATAATTCATGATTTAATAAAAATGTAAATTTGGAAATAAAAAGATATATTCCTATGTACAGGAATGTGTATCATCCAGTGAAGAAACTAATTAAGGAATTTTAATTAAGGAATTAATTAAAAAATATAATAATAACTATAAAAATAATCAACGTCTCGTTTATATTTATTATTTATTAATGTTTTATAAGTATAGTTTTAATAAGTACAGTTTTATAAGTTTTATAAGTATTGTTTTATTAATATAGTTTCATAAGTATAGTTGTACTGCTACATGCAGCGCCATCTCATCTTCTTTATCGTGGCCATTATTTTCGATTGGGCAACTGCAGCACGGAGGTGTAATTTATCGAGTAAGAAATTCAGCAATCATTAAATTTTTCATTAATATTCATTTAATAATATCAAATATATTTACTATTAAGTATTTTGCACTAAAAATTTATATCATATAACGAATTATTTGCAGTTTTTGCATATTCCTAATTTGACATAACCTTATAAGATTCTTTCTAATAGCTATCGCGAGGTAATTGCTATACATAGCTAATTTATCGAGTTAGTTACAAAAAATCCTTAAGTTTATAATTATTTATTTAGTAATATTAAATATATTTATTGTTAAGTATTTTGCGTTAAAAATTTGTAATTCATAAAGAATTGTGCGATTTTTGCATATTCCTATAATTATTTAGATATATAATCAGGTTAGGTTATTTTCTATATTAGATTTTATTCTAGATGTATGTTTGCTTTTCTTGTACTAAAAATTCGTTAAAGCATTTGCAACATATACCCACAGAGATGAATAATTTTTGTAAATTTTTTTATATTACAGATTGATATTACATATTATTAAGAAGAGAAAGAATTTATTCTATATCATCATGCAGCTGCTAATTCGTGGAGACGAAACAACGATTGTTGAATGTCAGGAGAATGAACAAATAAGAGATATCAAGGTATGAATATCCTCCTAATTATCTAGATATATTTCTCATCTAACTTTAATACTAACTTTTTGAAACATAGCATTAAATGATATCCTAGCATTTGTTTCTTATAATGCTAGACAGAGCAATAATGCAAAAGTAAATGTAAATTGTAAATTCTAATGAAAAGAAGGTAATCATACTTTTGATTCTTAAAGAATTTTCAACAATATATTTATAATAAATTATACATATATAAAGTTTTTGTATAATGTCTCTTGATCTCTCAATCATGATCATTAAAGTAATTAAGTATAAAATTTGACACTTCTTCCTTAATTGAGATGTTTAATATATTATAAAATTTATTTCGAATTTAGAATTTTCATAGATATTTTAATATTAATTATATTTAAATAATATCTGATTACAGCAAAGGATTGTATCTCTCCGTAACATTGAAGAAGAGTTCAATCTTTATTGTAACGGGATTTTATTGGTAGATGAAACTTGTATCAATGAACTCTCATCGAACATACTGGAATTAACTATACCCTTATTGGGAGGTAAGTAATGAATAAAGAAAATAGTATAAATTTGTTTTATAAAAATAATTGTTTTAATGTAACTTTAGAATTGAATGTATGCTTCAATGATTTTATAAAATATAAAAGTAGCTAAAAAATGTCATTATTACATATATGAAATACATTTTTTTTATTCTAGGTAAGGTTCATGGTTCTTTGGCACGTGCTGGCAAAGTAAAAGCTCAAACACCTAAGGTAAAAGTTATTTTTGATTAAAAATTATATACATTTAAGAATAGAATTAATTTATGTACATATATGTTACTTTAATTTTCATGTAAAATTACTGCTTTTTTAAATCTCTATGTATAATACATGTTTCTATTAATAGGTTGAAAAGCAAGAGAAGAGTAAAAAGAAGACTGGTCGTGCTAAGAGACGTATCCAATATAACCGTAGATTCGTCAATGTTGTACAAACTTTCGGCCGTCGACGTGGACCCAATGCTAATACGAATTCATAAAGAAAAAATATATTATAAAAATATATCATTTATTATAATAAAAGAAAATAAAATGTCATAACTTTGAATCCAAATATTCTCTTGTTATTTTTATATATCACCTTAATCATTTCCTTCTGCTCAAATTTTTTCCTATTTCTTATAGTAAACCATTTTTTTTTATTTAATAAATCTATGAAAGAACAGAATACTTGTCAATACAAGAATTATTTATTAAGCATAATTGATATCTTGCTTTTTTATAAAGTTCAAAATTTATAAGAGTAATATAAAAGATATATTTAATAATTATTGTATTTCTAAAAATATCATTGTGCATTAATTTATATTTATCTTAAGATGGTCAGCATCAATTATATGATAATTATTCAATGGATGTTGTTTTATTCTTTATTACTAAATTATCTCTTGCATTTTGCTATAAGACCTTCATATTTGCATTTATGAATGCAGGATCACAAGGACAGATGATTGTCTTGAGGTTTGCTTTTATTTTTCAGATATATTTTTACAAATCAAAATTATTATATCATTTTTTGGATTATTACATTTTTTGGATTATTACAAAACAGATACACACGTGCATATGTATATGTATAATATTATATCACTATATTATTTCTGAACATAACATGTTAACAAAGATTTGAAACAGTTTTTATTTCATCATTTTAGTTCAGAAGTTAAAAAGCAATAATTAATTAGTTTTATAAAAATTTTTATAATTTTTACATATAATGATCAACAAGAGTAACTAACAAAATACTATCTTTATTATGAGTTTTATATAAATCCACAAATATTGTCCTTTTAAATAAATCTTTATGTATTAATAAATTCCAATATGGGGACATATGCTACATATTAATAGAACTAGCCTCATTTATGACATATGCCTTATAATATTGATAATATTGCAGAAATAATAATTATGAAAAAAGGGATTATAGAGATTAAGATATAAAGCGAAAATTTTTATTTTAACAAATCATATGAATCTTATCAGTAAATCAAAGATTGAAGAAAAAACCTATATATACAAATTTATAATAATTAAATGCATATATTAAATGTATGTATCATACATATTCATACATATAGTTTAAATATATATACATATATCCTTTACTTTATTTTATGCTTTATATATGATAATTTTCTGTACTGAATATATACTTATATATTGAAAATATACCGTATAAGCTGTGTAATAGAATATTATATAAAATATACTAATGAAAATACATTGAATAAATAACATATATTATATTAATAAGTAATAAATAAATTATATCCTGACATTTCTTGTGACAATAATGGCTAAATCTTAATTTATAAGATTTGAAATTGAAGAACAATATAGGCCACATGGGTTATATATGACGCAGTGAGATATATGATATCAATACATGATACTATAAAAAAATGTTTTACAGCTCGAACGAAGTCATCTTAAATCGGTCTGGCATGGAATATGTTAAAGACAACATTTATATTGTTTCATTTCGTTTCAAAAATTGTTTTCTTAGCTAATGCCAACACTTATTGAGAAATTATTTTATGATTTTCGAAGCTATCTATTTCTAAAAATGATTATAACTATCTCATATTTATTTTTGATAATCTGATATTTATCTTGATAAAAATATTATACAAATTAAATATAATTAAATAAGTACTATTTCTTACTATTCTTACTACAATAGAAGCATGAAAGAAAATTATAAACGAGAATCACAAAAAGAGAAAATACTAATTAAAAATATTCGCTAGTTATAACAATCTGTACGCGCGATTTAAAATTGTATAAAAGTTCTCATTAAGCTATTTTATTATCAATATAGTTACTACATAAAGCATTTTCTGTCAAATAATACTATATCGCTGTCGAAATTAAAATGAATTAAGGATTGATAACCTTCTTTATTTATATATTTTCTTAGCTGCATGCTTATCGATAAATACGTCATTAAAATGAAATAAAAAATATAAAGAAAAACATAATCAAATTAATTATATTCGAACAAAATCTCAAAACAATGATTATGCTGTAAAAAATATTGTGATGTGCTATAAATGTATCTCATTGAATCAACTATATGCATACTAGTTCTATCGACACTCGAATCAGTTACTCTCGATTAGGGAAATCGAGGTTCCTGTCAACGATACAACTTGCAACATTCATCGTTGAGTCGACTTAAGGTGTAGAGTCACAAACGATTTCTTAATATAAGTGACAACTAATTTTGACAGCGAAAACGCATAGCAAAATATGGTACGTTAGCAAGTTTCGCCACAGTTCGACAATGCATAAATCTAGCTTTGAAACCAAATCTGCACTTTCGATTCATCGTTGTTTTAGGTTACATGAGAATTGCACTGTCATTAAGAGAATCCAATGTTTATAATTTATGAAATATAAATCAATTTTAATAATGATTAGATGTTTGATAGCATTATTGTTATTATATATATCTATAGAGATGATGATCAAGTGATAATGCCAATTGATAACTCACAAGTTTAATTTACAAAATCTCTATTAAAATGTGATTTCATAATTTAAGATTTATTTATATATAAAGATGAAAGACAAATATAGATGTCGAAAATAATAAAGCAATATCTTCCAATTAATATGGAACATTCATATGGAATGTTTATTGTATATTTATTACTTTCCAGGCACGTAGATATGACACACGTACCACGATTTTTTCACCGGAAGGCAGACTTTATCAAGTCGAATATGCTATGGAAGCTATAAGTCATGCCGGTACCTGTTTGGGTATATTGGCAAATGATGGTATTCTATTGGCAGCTGAGAAGCGTAACACCAATAAATTATTGGACGAAGTATTCTTTTCAGAGAAGATTTATAAACTAAATGATGATATAGTCTGCTCAGTAGCTGGTATTACTTCGGATGCCAATGTTCTGACAAACGAATTACGTCTCATTGCGCAAAGATACCTTCTTCAATATAGCGAGGCTATACCTTGCGAACAGTTAGTCTCATGGTTATGCGATGTTAAGCAAGCATATACCCAGTATGGTGGAAAGAGACCTTTCGGTGTGTCCATTCTGTACATGGGATGGGATAAACACTATGGCTATCAATTATATCAATCAGATCCCAGTGGAAATTATGGTGGTTGGAAAGCAACATGTATTGGGAATAATTCGGCAGCAGCAGTATCGTCCCTAAAACAGGAATATAAAGAAGGAGAAACTACATTGAAGGACGCAATGGTGCTTGCCATTAAAGTGTTGTCTAAAACATTAGATATGAATAAACTGTCTGCTGAAAAAGGTAAAATCTCTATTTTGCAATTAAAAATTGTCTTATTATCCTAAGTTAACGTGATTGTCCCTAAATATAAAGTAAAATAACTGATATATTCAATGATATATCTGATGTATCTAACTATGTTATTGACAAAAATTCTCTTATAGTGGAAATGGCAACGCTGACACGCGAAAACGGCAAAACGAAGACAAGAATACTACCAGCGAATGAAGTAGATGCTTTAATTACAGAACACGATCGGCTAGAAGCATTGGCAGAACAAGCAAAGAAAGAAAAACAGAAGTCGTAGAATTTTATATTAGATATAAGAAGGAAACATGTATTGCAATGATGAAGTTTAATATATCAAAACAAAATTCAGTTTTGCAATTTAAGTTTTTGCATTGTGTATTGTAAATTATTCCCCTGTCCTAGAGTTGATTCTCATAAACGCTAGTATCATCATCATGAAATTATGAAATAATATAATTATGATTTTTTTCATAGATATATAATGCGTATTATTTCTCTCTTCTTTTTCTTATTTCAACAACATAATTAAAATGACTTCAACGGTCTAATTATATACGTGAAAATTATTACATGAAATATCTCTACTATATTTATCTTGTATATTAACATAAACAAATTTTTAAATCAAATTATAATGAAATTAATGAAACTAAATTCGTTACATTATATCTTATATTTTATATTTTATATATAGCATTTTACATTATATGCATTGTATATGCAAACCAACGTTATTAAGCATATATATGCTCTTGACGAATATCGATAACCTAACATCATATATACTTCCAAAAAGTAATTGAAAAAAATAAAATTCTCTCTGGAAATGTAACACCAGACTGAAAGATTATTAGAAAATTAAAAAAAATTGCAAAAAGTTATGTGTCGGATCATATCAACCAGGCTGCCGATGCGGTCCCACTCCCGGGCGCGATCCCACTACTGCCCGCCACGGAGACTTTTGGCTGCTGGGTTTCCCCTCTGGCCCGGTTCGCCTCTCCTTAGCTAACCTGGTCACCCCGGACTCCTCCAGGGTGCCCATATTGATGGCGAGCTTAGTGCGGACGCCCAGTCAACGTGAGTCCCGCACCAGCAGGTACTCCCGACCTCAGACCCTCCAACACAACCAGCCTCCGAGTAGCCGGATTACAGGAGCCGCCACACTCCCAGCTGACAACCTCTTTGCGTTTTATCCTTATAAGTTACTCAAAATTCCATTCTTTGATTAATTTAAAATTTATTTTATAAACAACATATCTATAGTAACAATTCTTTTTCAAATACGAAATCTTGCATTAGAATTAAATTTGATAATAAATATACAATAAATATGTGACAAAGTTTCATGATGATAAGATTTAGCGCCATCTCTGCGATTTTACTTTAAGAGAAAATATGCTAATAATGGCTGGTAATATAGTAGCTCTGTAATATGATAATCTTATGGATAAGTTATCATTCATGTTAAACTATAACTTCAAAATTGTATTATTATTAGCACATAATGTTTACATAAATTTTTGTCACATGGATATAACATAAATTCTATCTAAATTCTATAAATTCTAACTATTATAAATTATGTAAAATAACATATAAGAATAATTAAAATGAATAATGACTTTACATCAAATTTTTATTATCAAATTTTATACAGCATATTAGCATAGATATAAAGAACATTAGCTGAATTATTTAATTAACAATTCCGAGATTTTTTATGATATATTATTAATGCCATTAATATGACTATTTATAATTAATTATAAATGTTTATTTACATATATATACATGTTTTTATTTTATATTTATATATATGTTCAACAAACTATATATATAAAATAATAGGAAAATTAGCATTTAATATATACTATATAAGAGAAGAATATAATATAATAGGTATATTGCAGCTATTAAAATTTTTGGAAAAATTAATAGTATTGTGATATTTGAAATATATATTTTATTTATTTATTGCAATAAACTCATTAGAAATTACATAATTTGATAATTAATTATATTTATTTATAACTAATATTTACATAACACATAATAATTAGTATGATATATACGCATACGTGCGCGCGCACGTACACGTGCATTAAACACAGCATTAAACATAGCAGTGTATAATATATATATTTGAGAACAAGTGAAATTTAAATATTCGTTCTTATATTTGCATTTTTATTAATTGTAATACAACATTTTTATGTAACTATGACATAATAAAAAATAATATAACCAACTTCCGTAATTTTAAGCAGTTGAAAAACTTTTTTTTACATTTAATTAATTAAAAATATTAATGAATAGATTACAATTTATTTCCCATATTTTCTCATATTACCTTTATCACCCATATTATCTTTACATAATATGATACCTTTACATAACTATAATATAATAAAAAATAATATAACTGATTTTTATAATTTTCAAACATTACAAAGTAGTTAAAAAAATTCTTTAGCATTTTAATCCAAATATTAATGAATAGATTGTTACAGTTTATTTTTTATATTTTCCCAATCCCAACGTTGTTGCCCTTTGTGAAAAATTTCCATGCGAGGTTGAATATCGATGTTTAAGTAATTATACACATTTCCTTTTTTCAATGGTAACCATTTAATTGGAGTAAAATCCGTAATAGCAGGTACTGGATTTCTAAATCGGATAATTGTTATATGTATATTTATATTTTTCTCATTTATTATTGATTTGTTCTTATTATTGTTTGTTATTGAGACTGTAAGATTCGCATACATAACATTTAGAAAATGCATTAATTTAGAGATAAATATATTATATTCTTATATATTCTTTCTTTACCCCGTTTTTGCAAAATCCGTCCACATTTGTGTAAAGCATTTCATTATCATGTGTTCCTTTGATGTAGGTTCAAATGATGGCAAGCCTAAATTTTTCATCAAATGAGGATAAAACAAATAAAAAAGGTCTGCTCCATGATGCGCTCCTACAAAATATAGCATTAATTAATTAAATTGTATAGACGAATTCTAATACTATAAAATCTGATTATCTATCCAAAATACTGAAAAATAAGTCGATGATCTTAAATAAAACAAACAACAACAGATAAAAATCATATTTGATATCTTATTCTCTATTGTATAAAAATTTGAAATAATATTTTATTAATATAATAATAATTTCCACGTTCCTTGAAGATAACAATCTTTATTTTATATTAATTAATTACAATACCTGATATTTTAATGTTCATGAATTTCTTTATGAAAGACTCTTCGTTGTCGTAGGAAAATTTATACAAATATGTGTCTTTACAAGAGTTACCACGATTCACTTGAATGTCAGCAACTTCCATAATGCCGCGATAGAAATATTGATCGCCAATAAAATCAGCATAATTTTTTATAGTTTCTCTTGAAACTGCCTTATTACCAAAATAGAAAGATCGTAATTCCTGCACTTTAATCGGTATCAATGGCAGCATAGACAAAACTGAGAATAATATAGCTTTTTCAAAATCAGAATCGATTTGCTTAAGAGTATTTTCGTTTCCATCTGAAATTTAAGAATTAAAAGATTTTAAGAATTAAAAGTAATATATATTTATTTATTTAAATGAATCTATGAAGTCACTTATAAAAATATTTTTTAATATGCATGCATGTAATATTTGTTTACAATTAATATTGCTCAATATGATTAATCAATATGATATTATGACTATATTTTGCAATAACTATATTTAACATGCTATAGTATATAAAAATGTATGCATTATTTAAGAAATATTTAACGAAATAATAATAAATGTATGATAAATCTATATTTAAAAATATTACTGTCTATAAATAATGATCCCTCAGAATTAGTGAAACCCAAAAGAAATGGCACTTGCACTCCACGATTTATGTAATTTCTTGGATGTTTTGGAAAAAACGGATTCGGTAATTTGGAATCTAGACTTGGTGTAAACAGGATCGTTAGAGTTTTCTGTAACATTTCATTTTTATAAGAGTATTTGAATGGATTATTATACATCATAATCTATCAGAAAAATATATATAAATAATATTAGTATTATATAAATATTTGTATCCAATTGATATACAATAATAACATAATTACGGATTTTTTAATCTTATAATTTAATTTTTAAGTGTATTAATAAATAAATTTTTCATTGTACATGTAATTTTTGATTGTGATTTTATAAGAATGTGGAATTTATAAAATGAAAATCATCGCATGTAAAATTGCTACCGAAATTATCTTCTTTATTATTTCTTTTATCTATTGAAATAAAATACAGTTGCTTACGAATTTCGAAGAAAGCTTTCGCTCAATCTTTATGAGTTCCTTTGCATCAATCGATTGGAGAAATTCGTAAGCGACTATTGGATCTGTCGTCGTTTTTCCGCATTTTTCGACAAGCAAAAAAGCATTGTTTGATGCTTTGTTTGTCCATTCGTTAAAAGACCATGGATTCGCAGCTACGCCACTTTGTGATATCGCTTTATGAAACAAACCTATGAAGATATCAAGGAAAATTACTTCCTACATGCACATACATGCATAAATATACGCGCGCGCGTATATATACACAGCAGAGAGAGAAAGAAAGTCTTCTTGGAAGTCCAAAGATTTCAAAAATCCTAAATTAAAACATTTTAATGTTTATTTAAAGCTAAAAAAAATTTTAAGAAATGTGGATCTGTTATTTATTGATTTAATTCATTGAAAATTTTTTATTTTCTATTTCATATATATAAGATATGTTACAATAAACTCATTGCAAATTATGATAAATCTGTGATAAAATGCAGTGATTCTGAAATACTGCGTACGTTATTTAATTTGTACCTTTAGCTGATGGAGATACAGCCAAAAAATGTACGATAGCTCCACCAGCACTTTCGCCGAAGATTGTGACGTTTCTCGGATCGCCACCAAATTCTGATATATTTCGCTGAACCCATTGCAATGCCATGACCACATCTTTCAGACCTTGATTACCCGCTGCTACTTCATTATCAAGATTCAAAAATCCTATCAAATATAATACTATTATATAATATAATTAATATATAAATCTCTCCCTTTTGATTATATAGTATTATATTAATTTATTATATTTATTTATTATATTTATTATATTATATAGTATTATATTAATATAGTCATTAATTCAGAAATTATTTAAAAATAATACAAATTTTGAAATTGAGAAATAATTAAGAATAACATCACAATCCTAAAATCGTTATTATATTCGGATGTTGATATTCGAGAACAGAAAAAAATTCATGTAATTCAATTTTGATTTCATAGACAAATTCTCATACTTCTAACATATAAATATTATGAAAACTTCAAGCAAGAAGATTACTAAACTTATGAACAATATTGATTATCAGGCAACGTACCGAGAACGTTCAATCTATAATTTAATGTAACCAACACCACATCTCGCTGAATAATGTAATCGGGACCGTAGAGGACCGCATCACCGGAACCCATAGAGTAACCGCCGCCGTGTATCCATACCATTGTAGCCCGTTTCTTCAGAGGCTTCATATCCTGAGTATATACGTTCAAGAAGAGGCAATCTTCGTCGCCAATTATTTCCCGTGTTATTATATCCATTTGAACAGCGACATTGCCGTATTTCGAAGCATCTCTGATGCCGGACCATGGTACCGGAGGCAACGGATCCTAGAATTGTTCAAAGAATTGCTTTGAACAATTTGTCTTCGATTCGTTTTCGAAAACGAAAACATGCACACGTTGGAAAATAAATTTTGCCGTAATTTAAATTCGCAAAAATATAATATTTAAAAAACCTAATAAAGTAATGATGAAGGTAACCGACAAAGTAACAAATATACTGTAAGATAAATATACTAAAATATATTATATTAATATATATTAAATTTAATTTACTAATATTCCTTTTTTCAACATTAAGAGAAAAAGAAGAAACGACAAATCATAGTAAATCAAAGTAAAGTATCATTGTCATTTGCGCTCTGCAAAATTAATTACAAACGAATATTCAGTAAGCTAATTCACATTTAAATAAAGTATGTATTTATATAACATTTTTATATGTATTTTGTATATATTTATATTAGATTTACGCTTATCTAAATTATGTATTTATGTATATTTACATTTATGTAAATTATTTATTTGCATACATTTATCTATTTGCAATTATACTACAATTCTATATTCCTTTCTTTATCATTAAAATTTTTTATATGAATGTTAAAAATTAAATTATTTTTTATGAATGTTAAAAGTTATATTATTGAAGATGAAATTATATTCAATTATATTCGTAATCAATATTTAATAAAATTCAATCTCAATGTTCAATAATATAGAATTTGCAAATTGTTTTTAATAAATTTACATCAATAATATAATATCGGAATATTTCAACAGTGTTTTTGAACAGCATTCCATAAATGTTAATTGTTAAATTGAAGAAAATTTCTATAAATGCTGTTCGCGCAATTTTCCGGCAAACGAGTTTTAAGTGAAATGACCAATCACAATATAATTTCATCGGAAACCGAGGAGAAAGCAGAAAGATAGAAAAAAAGAAAAAGGGAAAGAGAAATCACCTTAAATCTGAGTTCGCCAATTGGCGGTTTTGCATATGGTATTCCGCGGAAAGCGACATAAGAATCGCCAAAAACACTTTCCTCGATGACGCCACTCAGTTTTCCTTCGCTTATACAAACATCAATCCTCTTTTTGTCCATAGTAGTAAATAAGAAATATTAATGGTGGTTGGATTGACCGATAGACAAAATAGAGATGTTGCACGTCACTGCACCTATAAAGTAAGATTGTAGTAAGTAATCTCGCAATGATACTTTAATAAGGAGGGGATCAAGAGCAGTAACTGTTTTTTATTCATGATACGCTAACGGATCACTGAGAAAAATATCTTTATATAATATAATTTTGCACATTTTGTAGAAATGCACGTTCAATTGCTGCTCGTTATTTATATAAATTAGCTTTTCATGATAACTAATCAGGAAGCAGTTTGTAATTTTAACTATTCACGATATTGATAAAATATTGTTAATATGTCAAGATGTGTTTAGAAATTTCTTTTTAATAATTCTTTCAATAATTCTCTTTCTGCAGATCGAATCGCGAGAATCCAAAATTACATTGAAGGATATTCAACACATTATCATCATATTAAATAATCATATTAATAAAATTTTGGTTTTATTTAATATTTATTATTATTAATTATTTATTCATTCAAATAATTTAAATGAAATGAGATTAGTGTGTTATAATACTACTGTACAATAATGGTTATACAATCATATATCCTAGTACTATCCTAGCTACTGATAATAGCATGATAAGCAATATCGGGATATAAAAAATTTCAAGTTGTTATCAATGTCATACGTCATCATTTAGTTATATTGATGATATTGTTTTCTTTTCTGGAATTATATATCTATGAGAATTGATTTTAACAATATTTAAAAGAATTACATAATCAAAATAAAATCATTTTATGTTTTATAATTCTGACTTATTGTATTTGATGCAATTATTAATTTTATTTATATTGGTCATGCATTAAGACTGCAAAATTTCTTGTTATTGATTCTTACAATTGGAAATTATATTTCATATTGTAGTTTTACACCTTGACATATATCTATATTTTATACTTCTAATCTTTGATTAAGAATGGATCAAAATAATTATGATGAATATTTTTTGCAACATCGGTCAAGACTTTTCGGTTGCATTTTGGTGCTTCTATATTCCTATTAAATTAATATTAATTTAATATTAATCTGGTGAAATAATAGTGATCGATCAAATAATAATCATTCATCATGCATGCTATTGCATTATTATGCAATGTGTCACAAATTAACATTAATAATATAGTAATGTTAATTAATACAGAATATATGTATAAAATATTTAAGAATAAATATATTAAAAAACAAGAACTATAATGTTTTTATGCATTGTATATTTTTCTTATTTTATTTTTTTTCAGTAATAGTAATTTGTATATAAATTGTTGACAAATTTATTAATCATAAATATCTAAATTTTATAAATCATATTTTATGTGTATTATGCAAGCTATTATATAAAATTATGCAAAATATTATATAAAGCACTCATTATATCAAAAATTAATATTTATGAAGTTAAATCTTGATATTTTAGATATGCTATTTTATTAATATCAAAAAAAGATAATATATATATAAATATTCTACAGATAATGGTATATAAGTTTTTTATAAAAATGAAGAGAATGTTATACATTTAAATATAAATATTATATATATATATATATATATATATATATATATATATGCTTAGGATTTTAATATAATTACCTTCAATATATTATTAAAGTATATGTTCATGTAAATATGGAAAATAGTTTTATTCAATTATCTTAAATTTTATATGTGATAATAATATGCTCAATTAGCATCCTCATTAATCATATTATCATAGAGGTGTTAATTATTTACAAATTATCTTGACATTTTCTATGCAATAGCAGATTTAGAAATATTTTTGTAATATAACCAAATCCATTCATTTCCAACATTTTTTTATATTTCTTATATAAAAACGTATAAAGGGGATTTAAAAATATTCTTCACAAAACAATTTAATTGCAATTAAATTACATGTATAAATCCTCAAGATACATGACGTCGTAATCGCAATAACGTTCTATCCTTTCCCAAAATTTCCATCATTTCAGCAACAGGTGGTCCCGCCTACGATATCATTTATAAATTATTACATCAAATATTATTTATAACATGTCGTTGTTTCCTTTTCGCGATCGAAATAATAGAAATAATAGAAATAATATTGTATGCCATGTTTACCTTCACGCCGCTTAAAACGTTTCTCAGAATCTTCATCAATGTGGTAAATGGTACTTTGGTCTTTTTGGCAAAGTCTTTCAAGTATGAAATCATCCAATCTGTTTTATAATTGCTTGCATCCATTTCAGCTAATTCCACGTTTAGCAGCTTAATTGCATCTATAATAATGTACAACGTTTATTATCCGATAAATAGAATTGAACTTTTGCATAAAGAAATGTCAGTACATGAGCACTCAGGTTGCTCGATATCTGGCATGGAAGTTGGAACAATCCACAAAAACTCGAAATCTTTTTGAACAAGATCATGAAGTTTTGATATTCTTGTTTGCGCCCATTTCAATGTGATAATTATATGGTGATCATCCAGTTGCAAACTTTCATCATCCTTTCTAAAATAAAAATGTAATCATAAATAATATAATGATACAATTACATAACTTAATTGCCTAAATTTTTGAAAAAAGCAGAGAACAATATATTATACAAAATTGATTTTACCGTTCGGGGAATGCTTCTAATACCAATATTTTAACTTTCTCGATTAAAAATTTATAGTTTTTTTCATTTTTTAACAAGTTCATTATCTCCCATCTATTCAAATCCAGCAGTTTTTCGGGCATTAATTTACCAGAACTTGATTTTATTTTATTAATATCGAACTATAATAAAAAAAGCATGTAAATATTTTTTCTATTTCTTTCTCTTTCTCTCCATTATGTGGGAGAAGAGAAGGCAATGATATATAAAAGTTTTCTATAAAAACAAAAAAATTATGCATTTACATTTTTAATAAGTTCCTGATAACTATAAAGATCTTGAGTCTTGTTATTTTTGTGGAAACCACCGCCAGCGCTTATCACATAATTCAATAGTGCCAATGGAAAGATACCCTGTTTTTTAAACGATTCGATTTTTATATCGCCTTGTCTTTTTGATAACTTGGATCCATCCGTATTCAATATCAAAGGTAAGTGCCCATAGACAGGAGGATCCCAGCCGAATGCTCTGTAAAAAATGAGATTTGTATAATAAAATTGCATACTATATCTGTATAGTAATGCATGATTATCTTAATCAAAATTACTTACTTATAAAGCATAAGATGTTTAGGTGTAGAGGTCTGCCACTCCATACCTCGCAAGACGTGAGAAATCTTCATAAAGTGATCATCAACCACGTTTGCGAAATGATAAGTGGGATAGCCATCCGACTTTATAATAACTGGATCTCCTTCAATAATGTTATGTAATATATTCCCGTTGATTATATCATGAAAAGATTCTGGTACTGACGATAACTAGGATATTCAATAAATAAGCATTTGTAAATCTGATCTTTAGAAAATTTAAAATCTTGGAAAAAATTGAGCTACAAAAAGATTACCTTAAATCTGATGCAATAAACAGATCTTTTCTCAAGCATTTCCTTCACTTCCTTTTTATCAAGATGTCGACATTTGTTATCATATCTGGGCATCTGTCCATTCTTTTGTGCTTGTTTTCGCAATAATTCTAATCTCTTCTCTGTACAGAAGCAATAGTAGGCAGATCCATTGTTTAAGAGTTTCTGTACTTGCTCTCTAAATAAAAATAATTTATTAAAGCCAAACAATTAAAAAAGACATTTATTTAATTTTTTATTTCAGCTTAACATTTAAATGCATATACCCATATAGTTCAAGTCGTGATGACTGTATATAAGGACCCATAGGACCACCCCTAACGGGGCTTTCGTCAGGAATGATTCCTGCCCAGAACAAATCATTCTGTAATTTCTCTATTGCTTCAGGAATTACCCTCGATTGATCAGTATCCTCGATTCTTAAAATGAAGCTGCCTTTGTTGCTACGCGCAAATAAATAATTGTACAATGCTGTACGTAATCCTCCCAGATGTAAATCACCTGAAACGATATGGAAATAAGAATTTGCATCGATACATACTATTTATACATAGTTTTCACAGTTTCTCATTTACTCCTTTATTTGCATTGCATTGAATTAGAAAGTAGAGTAATTAACTTTTCTATAAAAAGAGAAGAAAGAAATCGGAAATACCTGTAGGGCTGGGTGCAAATCTAACCCTGACATGGTACTTCTTGAAGAAACGTCTTTGTACTACTTGAAAATTCACCGCACGAAGTATGCTACGCTGCATATTTTTTATCGAGATACTCTGAAATTCGCGAAATTAACCAGAATCGATTTGATAGCACATGCGTTATCCACTTATAAATCAATACAGATCGATATTACGATGCGTGATTCTCAAATTTCATTATGAAGTGCAATATTCGGAGGAATGCAGATTTTTATTAGAATATTAATTGACTAGCTAATAAATCGACGAAATAAAAGCATATTTTATTCGAATCACATTACATCAACAAATCAACATCAGATATTGACGTGAGTTTTTTGGTTAGAACGACAAAAACGATTATTAACGATATACGAGATTGATTAGAAATGACTTTGTGACAATGTTCACAAGCTTACAAAATTTGTGACGATGGACTGAACAGTCCAAATATACTTAATCTATAAATCTATAAGAAATATAAAAAATTATAGATGTGTGCAAACACAAGCGTCTTCTTATCTCGTTTTAATGTAAAATAATAAAATAAATAATAAAAAACATATCTATATACGTATACACCGTTTTAACATATTTGAAACACTGTATGCAAAAACTGTATCTCAAAAACAAAATATCTTGGAAAGATCCTTTCAGTCTTATGTAATTTAATTTATAATAAAATTACATATATTTGATTATTATTAATTGTTCAATTATATTTTTAATAATGAAAATTTTAGTTTATAAGATCAATATGGATAGTAATGAAAGACACATCAGTCAAAAAATTTATGGTTTTAATTTACTATTTTTTTTTCGCATTATAAATATTACATTTAAGTTCAAAATCCTAATAAATTCGCAGATGCATTAGGTTTAAAGCATATAGATGCTGCTGTAAACTTTATAAATGAACTTTACAGAATAATATAATTCATCTCTCTTTCCAGTCTTGCATTATATAATAACTATATTTACAATTTAATTTAATCATTTGGAATCTAACATTGCATGAATGATAACACAGACTGATTTGTACAATACAATCTGTATATGCATTATCATATTACACAGTCATATTTTACATAAATATTTCATTAATACAAACAAATCTCGAATATATAAATTTATACATATTAAATAAGAGTATACAAACTAAATTATAAATTACAACAATTTTGTATATCGTGAAACTTTCGAAAATTAAGCATATAATTTTAAATGAATAGTTTTATCGATTTAATGCTGAGATTTGATAAACATTCATTCAGAAATATCTTTGTCTCTTTATATGAACATACAAAACTATATATAATGAACATTTAGCATAAAAAAAAAAGAAAAAATTATGCTATTTTACATGAGTATATTTTTTTCATTATATTATTTAATATTAAAAAATAAATGATATACATTACATATAAATGAAAAAAGTATATGAATGCATATCTCAGCAATATAGATAATTTGCGTTTCCAGATTTCGGTTTAAAGATTTGGCATAAACTGAACAGGGCAGATTGGAGATCACGAATTGGAATGCTGTGATGGCGTAAGGCTGCCGGTGTGTTCAGGACTATGTTTCTGCTTTTTTCTTTTCTTCTCCTTCTTTCGTTTCTTTCTAGCCTCCTTCTCTTCATCATGTCTCTTCTGTTTCTTGTGTTTCTTTTCATGTGTATCAGAACCACCTACATCCGTCGTTGCGACTTCCTGTCCACTAAGCACCTCTCCAGGCTTATGTTTATGCTTCTTATGTTTATTTTTATGTTTTCGCTGTGGAGCCTGATTCACATATCTATACTGTTCAGGCAACTGCAAAATTACATATTATATAAATTAGCAATTTGTATTGTCTTAGAATTTCACACATATATATTTTAACATAAAGATATTCTTACCGGACCAGGATGCAATCGAAAACCAGCTAGTTGCATACCAGTCAAGGGCAACAACTCTTTACCACATATTGGTGGTTTTTCGATTACTGATCTCAAGGAGCTTAAATAAAAAGGAAAAAAATGAATATGAGTTTTAAAATTACAGACTCTGGATTTACCTGTTGTCTATGTGTCCTGGTCTATCTATAATACCAGGTAAGTTTGGCAAAAAGGAAGATAGCTGTTCTTTAAGCTTTTTACCACTAAATTTGCTATAGGAATGTTCTAAACCATGATAGGCCATCAAATTTGTTGCCCCAGTGAGTTCACTTTCTCCTAAGAATAATAGATTTATTTATATTAAAAATCAGGATTTCAATATTTATAGAATCATATTCTCTCAAATAGATATAATAATTCATATGCTATTAATGTTCTTATTACCTGGAGGTTCTTTCATCAGATAAAAGGGTCCACTATGAACAATTGAAGGATTTTTTCCAAGAGATATAGTTGTCTTCAGAGTACCTGTAGAATCTTGACGGGATACAACTGGAGATCGCGCACCTCTTGGTGAGGATTTTGGCGAGTACTGCTCCATCTTGCTGCGAAACTGATCGCCCATCATCATTCTGCAGCCTCAGAGTTTATCACAGCTTCACCAGAAATAATGCAAGTGCTAGATAAATATAATGAAGTTGCAATTAGATTTGCAATTAATTGAGTAAATTCTATATAGAATCAGCAAGTTGCGACAATTTTCGTTGCAGAAATCTTACAGAGATTAATTTGTTTGAAGATCGTGCAATCGATGGATTCATTAAATCTATAACGTATCGAAGTATTGTATTTGTAGTTAACCGTTTAATAAAAATGATTCGATTCACATCATGTTCATTAGAGAAAGCAAGATAAATAGCAAAATATCTTGAACAGTATACTTAGATATCTTTCATCACATTTCCTTAATATTCATACTATTTACCTGCATGAATATTAGATCAATTCAAAGTGTCGAGATTTATCACACATCGATAGATATATTACCATACATCATGCGCTCTACCACTTTTCTGTTGATCAAATACAATCATATGTGCTTGATGCATGAAATAAAAAATGCATAGAAAGTGTTACGATAGCAGCAATAGTAGCGTTGCGATAGTAGCGTCTCCATTATCGAAACGGTCACAACTATGAATTCTAAGGAAATTATTTTTCAGGCGTTCTCCTGTCATATTATATGCGATCATTGAAATTATTGAACGAGGTTAGAATTAAAATCATCCCTAAACATATGAGAATACGACCGTGCAGTAAGATATAAATTCATTCGAATCTTATCTAAAAAATGTTAAATAAATAAAGATTATCGTTATAAAAAATTTTGATATTATATCTAAGTTTCACAAACTGGAATTTTAATCTCAGTTGAGTTGACTTGTAAACGAAAACATTAATTAAAACCGGTATTACTTTTTATAGATGAATCCCATATTGCGTGCACTTCGATCTTGTGTCTATTCTGCGAGACATGCCAAGTATAGTACTGTTCCTTCAGAAGCAGTGATATTTACGGAAGATGACAATATGGTTGTCTGTTGGCATCCAGAGCAATCGTTTCCATATGAATGCTCATTACCTCTGCCAAAAGAAAAACCAGACACTTCTGTATTGCGTATCGGAGAAAAAGATATCAAAGATATTTTTTGGCAAAAGAAGCGAGATCAGGTCATAGAAGAATTGGCAAATATTACATACACTACTAAACATAGGTGGTACCCTAGAAGTAGAGACAAAAAAAAGAAAAAGATTGAACAAGATAGACCATATTTGTAATTCTTTGATTTTATTGATCTTATTTCATATATGTAGTCGCCTTCACAGAAACACACATTAATAAATATTATACAAAGATCATTGTTGCACTTGTTTACAAAAATAAATTGCTTATATATCTGATTTATGTTTATTCATGTAATATTATATATATTTTGTATTTACAAGTATTTAAAAAGTTACATAAATATAATCATCAATCATTATATTATATATTATATTATATTCATGTAACAATTCTAATAAGCTCTATAATTTATTCTAGATTAATATCTTGAATTTACACTTTATTGCATCTTTGCTTTAAAAATATCTTTCATGTATCTATATACATCTGTTTTATGAAAATTCCTATAATTATATTATAAAATCATAATTAATCGGCGAAAACACGACAATATAGTTTTCGTATTTCATTTCTTAGACGTGAAATTTATATCCAATCAATTATCACATTTTTTATCTACATGACATTTTTAGTAGAATATTTTGATTAATTTGTCATATCATGTCTGCCTTCGTCATCATTCAATTTATTGTATATTCGATTACTATAAATTGTAAGGAAATAATTGACTCTCTCCTTCATGCATTAGAATTTGCAAAGTTTTGTATAATAAATATCTACCAAAGTTCTGTTTTTGTTGAATGCTCCATGTGGCCACGATACCATAATATTCGCCACTTTTACAATTTTCCAATTGTTCCTTACCTATTGCGACTATCATTAGAGCTTCTCTTGTATAAGCTTCTACTGGAATAATATTTTGAAAGACGTGTAAACAAATCACACCGTGATCATTGTTCCATATATCAAGAATGCGATTAATCTTCTTATTGGTGCTAGTTGATTTTTCTACCCACGTTTTGAAAGCGTCATAAAGATGCGCAAAAGGTCTCGAACGTTTACCCTTTCCAATATAAAATATTGCGTTGAGGAAGATTGACCACGTTTCAGATTCTGTAAGATTAACGCAACGATTCGGTAAATCTTGTGTCACGCGTGGATCCAACAACAAATAAGTAAATGATGTCTTTGATATGCCTTCGCGCCACCTTCGAGTCGGATCTGGTAACATAAACGCTTGAAATATTTCCTTTTCCAGGCTTTTATAGGTATCCAGATGATGTAACCAATCTCCCAATTGCAAATGTGGCTTGATTTGATTGCTTATAGATATCTCTGAGAAGTTTCGCGTGATTGGTAATGGGATGTGATTAGTGTTTTGAGTGTCTTTTAAATGCATAAGACGCTTCAGATAAACCTGCTTTGTTGTACTAGTAATTGGACCAGTTTGGACACCAAGCTGCTCAAGTTCTCTTCTAAGAGTGATATCATCCATAACCAGCAGTTCTTTCGGTAAATTTTGACACATGGATATATTTGAAATATCTAATGCATTAAAATATTTCTTAAATTAATAATAATGTTATAGTCAATAATAATATATTAATAAAGTGTAAAAATCTTGCTAGAACTTACCAGATGTAGTCCTTTTACTTTTGTCATCGCATTCACTATTACTAAAGGTACTGAAAAATTGTTTAATAAAATATTCTATAAGTTTGATAATATGATAAACAACGTATACAATTTTATATTCAATTTTATCATTAATACGGATTATAAAAGAAAAAAATAAAAATTGCAATTGCATGTAGACTTACTTAAATGGAGTAACACAAAGTCGCCGTTTCAATAAAATTACACCTTCTTCCAGATCTTCATACTTATATTCCTCTTGAGTACTAATATATGAGAGCAAGGATCTATAATATACAGATAAAAAATATTCTCTATTTTATAGATATTCTATTAAAAAAATACAATAATTAAAGAACAGATAGATTATTACATTATACTCACGAATTCTTTTCAATTTTGCATCCGTTTAGATCTAAATCTTTAGTTTGAGACAGATTTTCCATTTCTTTGGAATTGCTGCTATTTCTGTTTACTTTTAAGGAACTTGATTGTTGAAAATCCGATAAATGGACGTGTTTTCCATGTATTACAGGTAAATTTGTAACAAATATTCCATTATTCTTTACGGCTAATTTATGTGACAAATTTTCGTGTTTACAAGTTTCATTTATGTTTATACTTAAGTCTTCATTTAATAATTTTTTTGTATCACAGTCAATACAATTTATAATGTTTTTTTCTTGTAATGAATCAGTTGTATATATAGATTTAACATTATTTGTGGAAATATCAGTTGTTCTCAGTATCTTATCCGTTTTAAATATATCTTTTCTAATTGTTATACATTCAGAATTTATATCATTATTTTTAGATCTTTTATCATCGAAATTGTTAGTAAATTCATTCTCTTTCTCCATTTGATTGAAACTGTTATTCAAATCTATTTTATCTAGATGATTCAAATTATTACTATGTATTATACTATCTTCGTTATATTTTCCTTTATCTAACTGCATCGTCAATTGATTGCTATAATTCTGCTGTCTTATTTGCAAAAATTTCTGAGAATATAACGATGAACGTTCACTATATGAATCAATAGCACCATGGCAAGTTATATCTTTAACTGAGAAAATAGTTTTATCTAAATTGACTGGTTTTAATGAGCTATTGTTAGTGAATTCATCAGAAATGGTATCGCTTTCAGGCTGATAAGGCTCAAACCTTTTTCTGCCAGAATGAAGTTTATATATCGATCTTTTCCTTCTCCTTGGTGTTGATTGAGCAATATATTTCTTGCACTGATTAAATTCGATGCATTGGCTTTCATATTTATCAGATCTTTTCGATATCTTCGGAGAAAAATAGTCGTTCTTTTTGACACATGGCGTTTTAGTTAAATTTCTTTTTCTATATGCATGGATTGGCGTTGCAAAATTAGGTGATTTACTAATAATAGAATCATTGAAAATATGTGATGGAGTTTTGATAACATTTTCTCTCTTTCTTTTTGGTTTATTTGGCGTATTGAAATTTGGTGACATGCTGATGATTGAATTATCTAAAGTGCAAGTTGGCATTTTATCTAAGATTTTCTTACACTTTTTTTGCGTATCGTATATCGTAGAACTATTTTGTATATCGTGCTTTGTCAATTGTTTTACAGTAGGACTACAATAATTGTTTCCTAATTTGGGTGAGAAAGTCTTTGAATTCTTGTAATCAAATTTATGAAATGATGCATTTTTGTTTAATTGGAATAATGTGTCAGACTCATTCATTGCAATGTTGCTTTCTTCTTGTTTAGTCTTTTTATAATTGTGCAAAGTTTCATTAATGCTGCAATCGGTTGCTAATGATGTCGAAAGATGATTAATAATTTGACTGATAAAATATTTTTCTTTTTGCGTAACATTGGCTAGATATAGACTTGCAAAATCAAAATCAAGATTGATAAACGAATAGTTTGATATTGCCTTTTCATCAGTTTGTGAAAGATTATTTAGTGCTTGAACAATCTTTGTATTGCTAGTTCTAAAGGAACATTCATTTATATTTCCTGATAATTTATACTCAGTTTCAGTTATGTCATACATATTTGGCACATTTTCTAATACTACATTCATTGAGGAAGAATTTGGTTCACTATTATGAAGATTAGTATCCACAATCTTCCTTGTCATATTATCTATATTTATATCTATTGCTGTATTTTTTGATGAAACATATTCGGCAATTATATCTCCATTACTAATTAAAACTTTATCTAAAACATTTAAAATATAAATAACAAGCTATAATGAAAAAATTCTTCAAGAATAATATTAAGTGATAAAAAGAAAAAGCTTGCCTAATACTATATTATATTTTGGGTTGTCATCTTTATCTTGAATATTCTCACAATATTTTGAGAGTAATGTCATAACTTTGAAATATTTCCCATCAAAAGCATAATGAAATGGACTGCGTCCATCATTATCCAAACGTAAAGGATCACCACCATTTGCCAAAAGCAATTCTAATATATTTATTCTTCCCCAGGCTGCTGCCACATGAACAGGAGTCATTCCATCATTTGACCTGAAAATTGATTATTCATTTATTGATTATTATTTATAGATATATAAATATAGAATATTATAACTATATATTATAACTATAATTATATAATTTACAAATTTTACCTCACATTAGGATTACCACCATGACGTAAGAATAATTTGGTGACTTCCTCTGCGAATTCTTCCGAATCGTTGCCAATAACTAGATGAAACGGAGTGACTCCATGTGTTGGAATTAAAATATTGGGATCTGCATCCTTACTTAACAGAAGAGTTGCCACTTGTCTATAAAAATCCATAAATAAATTTTATATTCTCAAGTGATCTCTGAAATACAATCTAAAAATATTGAATATTCATTGAGTATAGTCATTTATTTGTTCAATACCTGTCATATCATTATTTCTCACCTTATGTTATTGTCCTCGAGACCATCGCAGAGAGACGAAGCGAGAAATAGGCCACCTCTTGCTTTTGGAGTTGATAGCATCTTATTTTAAATATCGTCTGGATACTATTTAATAGTATAATGATTCTTTATATACGAGAATGTATTTTTATTTTATATGTTTGATTATAATGAACAATCAGTATAACAAAGTGGACGAATAATACCAATCAAGCTTTGTCAAATTATTTTACAATTTTCAAGCTTATCGAAAATAATGTTGAAATGCTTTAACAGTTCCGAAATTTAAATTTTCGTGTAATAAAAACATTGAAGTTAAGTTTAGAAGATACTATAACTAGTAACTTTCACTAGTAGTGGAAGATACTATACCAGAGAGTATTTCACTTTATCTCCTTTTAACATCACCAATCATGTCTCGTATAAAAGATGATATGATGATGATGTCTTTTCAATTAGAAATGTCATTGGTTGATCTTTTTATATCTTTTTAAACTTTATAATTTTTATGCAGATTTATCTGCACATAACTCTTTACGTTGCAGAAATTTAATTCAAAATTTAATTTAATATTTAAGCATATACGTAAGAAATATAAAAAAAATGACTATTTTATGATATAAATTTAAATACATGTAAGGCTTGATTAGTTTCTTTTGTAGAAATTTTAATTTTGTTATTAAATAGTATATGGTTGCTAGTACGTAACAAATGTTTCTTATGTATGCATAATGTATGAATAATTGATTGTCTCTTTCAGAATTTGAAATGTACATAAAAGCCTTTACTAAAATGGAAATAAAAGCCTTTACTTTATCTAAACAAAAATATTCTATATATATAAAATCGCAATATTCGCATTAATGCCTATTTAGCAACATGTCTATTTGATTGGTTTGGCTGGTATCTAGTCATCTAATCATCTTCATTGTTAATGGTGAAAGAAACTAAACATATTCAGAAATGTTGTTCGAAACATAATTTATTGTAATTTACAATTTTTTCCCATAGTTCTGTATTTTTCTTTTGCCCTTTCTCAAACTATTGGAAATCATGATGTCATAAATGATCACCAATGATGTCATAAAGAGAAATCCCTATATATGATTCGAGAAATCTAATCAAGAGTGTGCTGATAGTAATGCTGGTAGCAGTGATAGCGGGCAACGGCCATTTTGTGCGTTCGTTGTGGCAAGGCGAGCAGTGAATAGTGGAAAAGTTAAAAGTTTCCTGATTGTGCGAAATTGCAGTAGCTAGTACAAATTTCGTACACGTGCTTCTCCTCTTAGTTCGTTCTGTTTCTTGTTCATTGAGTTAGAGTGCGGTAAGCAGCGTTGATGATTGGGATTCCACGGGACGATCGACATAAAATCACGGTCAAGATCCGCAACAATATGAAGAGGAGTTCGAGTCGCGATACTCCGCCTCCTCGTGTGAAACGGAGCCGATCCTCGATGGGACGGTAAGATGCCTTCTGCCATTGCGACTGAGAATCGCGAAGACATACATGTATTGGGCGGCAACTTCAGGCGCGTTTTCTCAAGTTACAAGAGTTACACCTGCACGTGTTCCTCTTCATGCCTTTATCGTATTCCTCCTGCTAGTTTTTATCCAACAAAAATTGCTGTATCAATGAATTGTGAATCAATGGTGATATATACGTAGCATTAGTGACGTGTTGGGTTCTTCTTTCATTCTTTTGTGTATGTGTCGCTGTGTTTCATGCGTGCGTGTTGTGCATAGAGTGTGCCAGATGTCACTGCAGCTGATAGATTTCGATACTCTTGTGATACTCGTGAAGAAGGATCAAGCAATAAATTTTCATATAATTTTTTCTAATATAAATTAGGGTAACATTATTTTGCATTATTTTATTTTTTTTCAATATTTATCATGTTTTGCCATGTATTCATTGTTCGGTCAATGAAAATTTAATATAGGTATAATCTCATTATACACGACCTTGATAATATCGTTATTAAAACGTTTACATTTTGTATGATTTATAGATACGATGATTCCAGTGATGAACGAATTACACCAGAAAGGATTCGTCGTCGTAGTCGAGGAGCTAGAAGTCCCAGTCCACCCACGCGAGCATCTTCGCATGCTCGTTATGTTGAATCTAGTTCACATCGTGATGAATATCTGCGTGCACCACGCGATGTGCCGCGAGAACGACCATATAGTTATAAAGTCTTATGTGTCAGTTCCATCCATCCCAAGGCCAGCGATGAAGTTGTTAAGGATACTTTATATAGGGAATACAAGAAGTTCAGCGATTTCTCCATTCAGATATCTCATGAGCCGGATGAGCGCGTTGCATATGTGTGCTTCAGAAATTCAGAAGATGCCCGAGATGCTAAGCATGCAAAACCGCGCATTATTATGTATGATAAAATGGCTCTGGTTGAACCAGTATATGATCGTCCGGAAACTTATCGACGTCCACGATCAATTACACCACCAGATTATGAAAGGTACTATCCTCGATCGCCAGGACCTACAGATCGGCACAGACCACTTGAAAGATATGAGCGGGTATATGGACCACCAGTCGGTTTGCCTCCACATCGTGAGATGCGACGTGAAGCGATTCCACCGCCACATCATGAATTTGTCAGACCGCCTATACATCCACATGGTCCACCCCATGTTCATCCAGGTCCACCACATCATTATGGACCACCACGACATATGATGATACGTCATCCAGTACATGGATTCGAACGCGTTGAGAACAAGAAAGATAAGTTTCCTAATTATTTACATCATGTGTCGCCTGAAGATGATCCTCTTGCGACTAGAACATTGTTCGCTGGTAATTTAGAAATCAATATCACCGAAGAGGAATTACGTCGTATCTTTAGTAAATATGGTATTGTGGATGATATTGATATTAAGCGTCCTCCACCTGGAACTGGTAACGCATATGCTTTTGTGCGATTCCAGACATTGGACATGGCACATAGATGTAAAGTTGAACTTTCAGGTCAATATATTGGTAAATTTCAATGCAAGATCGGTTATGGTAAAGCAACTCCAACTACTAGAATATGGGTAGGGGGTCTTGGACCATGGACTTCAGTGGCACAATTGGAACGCGAGTTTGATCGATTCGGTGCAATCAAAAAAATTGATTATATCAAAGGCGATAGCAATGCTTACATACTTTATGATTCGATCGACGCTGCTCAAGCTGCCGTCAAAGAGATGCGTGGTTTTCCACTTGGTGGACCAGATCGTAGATTGAGAGTGGATTTTGCAGATGTTACACCAGGTTTTGGTTTCAAGCCTCGCCCATATTCCGAAGAAAGCAATGACTTTCGACCTCGTCCAGTCGATTATGAGTCGCCATATGATCCTTATGGGCCCGAGGGCGAGTTCAGTTATGGACCAAGAGGTTTCCGTGGTGGTAGAGGTAGCGCACCATGGCACGATAGAAGAGGTAGTACACGTGGTGGTTATAGAGGTTCCTATCCTGAAGGTTATATGCGAGATGAGACGGATTGGCCGAGTAGAAGACCGCCACCTGAGTTGGAGTATGAAACTCCACGTGGGCTGCGAAGATCACTTTCGCGAGAACCTGGAGTCGACAGATCAAGATCACGCTCACCACGTAGACGACAGATGGATTCAGATTCAGATTCAGAAAATACCCGTAGTGGAATGTTATCGACATCTCGTACGTTACCGGATGTCGCGCGCAAATCCATTGCAGTATGGCAAGGTGCACTGATATTAAAGAATTCACTATTTCCAGCTAAATTTCATCTGACAGATGGTGAAACAGAGATAATCGATTCTCTCATGAAGGATGAGGAGGGTAAGCACATGTTGCGCATAACGCAGCGACTACGTCTTGATCAGCCAAAATTGGATGATGTTTCTAAACGAATCCAAACATCGAGTTCACATGCAATCTTCCTTGGTTTGGCTGGTTCAAGTACGGCAGTCACAAATGATGATGCTAATGTACAAACACGGCCTCTACGTAATCTCGTCTCTTATTTAAAACAAAAAGAAGCGGCTGGTGTAATATCTCTTTTAAACAAGGACACGGAAGGTACTGGTGTATTGTACGCATTTCCGCCTTGCGCTTTCTCGACGGAACTATTGAAACGCACGTGTCCTAGTTTAAGCGATGAAAGTCTTAAGGAAGATCATTTAGTAATCGTAGTGGTTAAGGGTGGTAGCGCCTAAGGAAATCTTATAGTGTCTCGTCTCGTGTCCGTATCTTCTATATCATAAGTGCGACGATTCTTCAAATAAATCATTCAACGCATGATTGCTGGAATGATATAGAATTCGTGAGAAGAAAAGAATTTGTCTTTTTTGATTGATGTAAGTATTTCGCTTTCGACTGGCTTCCAGATGTGAAGAATTCGATCACGACAATCGATATAATCGTGATTTTATTCAAAGAGTTTCTTTTGTACTCGCGAATGTACATTACATTGTCATTGTAGAAATGAAAAACTAATCTAACGATTGTATTTTGTATAAGCGATAAGAATTCATGGCAACTGATTTGAGTTTATCATTCGACTAAATTTGCATTTAATCGTGTAAATTTAATCATATTGGTAAATTCTTATTGGAATACTTGATGTCATGAGTGCTTATTATGATGAACAGGGAGTCTGTTCTTATGTAAGCTTAATAATGAAGAACATGATTCTGAAATATTGCTAAAAAATATTAAGTTTTGTACAATAATCTTGATTTGTATAATGTATTTTTCCAGAATAACATTACTTTTCTCCACATATGTGGTAGTATATATTTACCATACAGTACATATTTACGTTATATATTTTGTCGACATTGACGCTAAATATTAAAAGACCAGACTATTCTCTATTAAATAGTTTGGTGCTCTTTGCTCCCTGTTAATCTATTCAGGCATGCATCCATAGCGATTACCGGTGATAGAATTTCTATCGACAAAACTCTTGACTATATAGAATTGTTATGAACATCGATATCATTATCATAAATAATGCTATTCTAAAGATAGTAGTATAAGAATTAATTTGTATATATGTATACATATATACAACATACATACATGTATACATACATGCATGCATATATGCGATACACATACACACATACATACACAATAAATATTGTGCACAGTTCTTTCACATTTGCGAATGCTTCACATTTGTGTATGCTATTGTTTAGCAAATGCAAAATTAATATCTTTTGAAATGTCTGTACACATATAATTAAACGTGCAATTAATATCTTGCATAAAGTAATAAAGTAAAAAAGAAGAAAAATTTTTTAAGTTGTGGATTTCAATAATGTTGAAAGTTGGTAAACATTTATATTAAAGATTCGCTTTGAAATCATATTTTGCCAAATATCAATACAAGCAATGCTTTAGCATAAAAAGATTTCAAATGTTATATATATGCAAGTAGAGTACTTTCAAATACAAGTATAACTATAAATGATGTAAGAATAATATTTTAACTCATAACATATGTATTAAAAAGAATATTATAATTTTCGTAAAGATTTAATGGCGAAGAATGTGAAAGGCCTGGTTTAAAGAATATATTTGATATGATAAATTTATATGATTAATTGTTTCATGATTTAATCTTGTAGATTTATTTTGTGTGACATAAAATCTAAGTGATTGTGCAGTAAATAATCCGTGAATAGTTCTGACAAGTTTCTAATGTTTGGACTGTGCTGGAAAAGTGAAGACAGTGAGGGAGCAAATTCAGGAAGAGACAGAAATTTGTTTACTATATAACAAAGTTGATCATATCTGTGTTTCCGTAATATCGTCAGAAGTTTGCCCTTCCCTTTCCTCTTTTTCAGTGAGGACTGATTTTTTAAAGGACAGTGTTTGGTGTTTACCAAAAAGAGAAATGAGCTTTGAATATGTGTACAGTGAAATGTAAAGAAAAAAAAAGTGATTGTGTTCCCCATTCAAGTATGGAGAGCACTTAGAACATGTCTGGAAAGCATATTTTTATATTCGTTCCAGAGATTCAAAGAAAAGAAGGAGTTCTCTGCTATACTTGAATTCGATTGAAGGTGCAGTGGTTAAGTACACGTAGTGTTCAAACGGAAAAATAGAGCAGTTTATGTAGAGGAAAAAAAAAAATTACAAATTGTGTCAATTTTTTTAGTACTGTTCTTCACCTATCAAATTCGAAAATCCGTGGATTCCATAATATTATAGTGACGCACATTACGATGTATATTCGCAAAGAGAACAAAAGTAAAAAGAGCTTTTATCAGCCAAGTCGTAAAGTCATGAATCGATAAAAAAACAAAAGTTCGACGCTGAACCGAATAAGTTAACATCGCAATTAAAATGCATGCATGTGACCAAGAAATTAATTAGACTGCTTTTAATTTATAATTAAGTTTTGTACTCGGTATAGAATCTGGTTTTTCGTTCTTGTTAAGTGCAGTTTATCGTGCAATTATGGTGTTGTGATATGTCGATCAATTAGCAATGGTAATCGGGAACAATTAAAGGATAGATCATACAAAAATTTCAAGTGCTTGTTAGCTAAGTGCTAGCTGAGAATAATTTTCCCGATATCAAAGGAAAACCGTCATATCGTTCATGCGTTATTGCCTGTAAGAAAAGAGAGAGCCATTGACATTAGTGACATAGTATTAGTGTTTTTTGTTTAGTGGCTTGTGAGTCGCCAAGCAGATTGCAAAATTTCTCAATACGCGTTATTCGAAATTGTCGCCGCTATTCGGGAAAAAAAAAGATAGTCTGTGTTTTCCGTGACATATCGAGTACAAAATTGTGCACCTAGGACAATAGATTCGCAGAGAGAGAAAGAGAAAGGGAGAGAGAGAGAGAGAGAAAGAGAGGAAGAGACAGGGAGAACTGTAGGAGACAACAGTGGTTATGTTGCGTTTCAGACGAATTTCTGATAATTTTTCAATTTTGTGCGCGGTAAAATTAAAGTGAGTTCTATCAGTGGTATTCTTAATTTCGATTTGCATCAGTGCTGTGCTGCATTTGTCTTCCCCATAGGTCTTGCATCCATCTCTTCGTTCGTGCGGCCCGAGTATTCATCATCGCAGTAGCTTTCTGGTGTAGTTTTGTAAATTTGTAATCTGTTTCAGAAACTACTCATGCAACGGAGGAGAGATAACGTGCGCGATCAGGAACGTCTTATGTTGCATTAAGTTTTACAAAAATAAATTACACAAACGCAATTAGTGACAATTGTGCCATTTTCTCGGTTTCTTTCATGGATATTTCGCGTGAATATCTAATTTATATTGCCATTTTTGTTATCACATATTCGTTGTTCGTGCTTTGGTTATCTGTATCAT
The DNA here is from genome assembly GCA_020341155.1 of Eciton burchellii. Lineage (NCBI taxonomy): Eukaryota > Metazoa > Arthropoda > Insecta > Hymenoptera > Formicidae > Eciton > Eciton burchellii. Next base: position 2,492,890 of record JAHMML010000010.1, on the reverse strand, counting down.
CTCTTGTATACAAATATATATTATTTTGTAATTTCAAATAAAATTAGTTGCAAAATAATTTTATTACCTAATCTAATCCTAACCTAACATAACCTAATTCAATTTAACTTGGTATATTACGTTATTTGAATATAATAGTTATCAGTATCTCATGGGCATATTTTAATATATATTTCATTAATAGTCTTGCGCGCATTGATCTTTGTATTAACCAAAATGAGAAATATTTACAATTTGACAACACTACAATCTAAATAGAAACGTAAGTGATATAATTTATTTCGCCCATTATTAAATTAAAAATAAGATTTTAATTATCTTACCCTCGAGTCTATTATTTATATATAAAAATTTCTATAATTCGTCATTGAATATTATTTGTAAAATGAAATTTTCAAAAATCTATTGAGTTATCTCGTTTCTTGTCGTGGAAATCATGGAAATTCCTAGTGGAGTTTCTTAGAACTAGAATTTTTAACTTAATATGTAGAATCATAGAGTATTTATTATTAGAATTATTTAGTCATGCATCTATAAAATGGTAAACCTAGTTTGATATGATTCGTTCCGCTGATATTTTATTACCAGAAATTAGTTTCTGGAAACGCCACTACGAGCCTCCACTATTTACTCGCGAAATGTAGTAGTATAAGCTAGTAGTAAGTCAGACATAATTTTATCTTCCAGTAATAAAATTCAATAAATAATTAATAAACAATTAATTATGAAATATATCTATTAAATAGATGAATGAATAATAATACTCAGGGATATACATAAGGTTTTTTATATTTCTGGAAAGAAAATAAATATTTCTCATAAATATTTTACTGAATAATATTTTCAATTTTTACAATCTTTACAGATAAAAGTTATGACTGAAAAATGATTGAAAATTATTATAATATAAAGAAAGAATCATTCTTGTCAAATTTTAATTATGATAACAATGTAATATAATATGAGCATACAGTAACAGGAAGAGACGTCGAATATGTAAACGGGAAATGATACATTGGAAATTACATAGTGGGAAATCATGTGTATACGGCATACTACTGTTCTGCAATACGTAACAAAAATACACATTTTTCGCAAACTTACTTTGAACATTGATCGTGCGTCATTATATGAGATTATCTGAGAAGAATAAAGCTAATTGGCTGATCTGTTTTCATTTACGATGACATTTACATCCACTTATATAACATTAATACGCGACATAGCAAATATTAAATGTATCGGATGAAACTTATGTCACTAGTTAAACCTATAGATAAATATATTAGATAATATATAAACATATATAAAAGAAAATTATGAATGGTTTTTCGCCATTTAAATGCCATGCAATCGCGCTGCTGTTCCATGTTGAAAATGGAACCGCTATCTATTACTGTCTCAATAAACTTAGAGCGTGTTTAGATTTTTCCACAGCATAGAGTTAGTGTTATAATTCGGAAAGATTTTATTAAAACATTTTCTGTCATAATCTTTATCATATAAAAGTAGAGCAACTAGATACTTTTCGAAATAAAAAATTCAATCTCATGGCTTAATATTTATCAACATGAAAACGCAGAAACGCGATCGCGCCGTTAAACATTTTTCGACATTATTTTGCAAAAATCCATAGCACTCATATCGAATTCTCGCTGAAAGAAGATCAATATCAAATTACTCGAGGATTTCGTAAAAAATAACGCAAGAAACTTAAGACATCTCATATCTGCAAACAGTCAGGTCGATTAATCGATTGAAAATAATCAATTAAGAGATGGCCGAATAGGTAACTATACACGTGTTGTTTACAAAGACGCAAATAGATATCATACTATACTAATTAATTACATAGAGATGTTCAGTCTCCTCGGAGTGTTGAATATGGAAGGCCGTGTTTGGTTCGAAGGAAATCTCATGAGAACCAGTTCTCGGTATTGTTACGCCCATAAGATTCACTTTTGCATGTCTCTGGTTTTCCAGGAATACGGATATCGATGAGAAAAATACAAGATATAAGCCCGCGGTTGGCTCAATTATTTAGTTTGTCTTCTCAATTAACGGTGTAAATACAATTTTTGACACTCTGTGCATTTGGCGCAGTTATCGAAGATACTGCGGAAATACTTCAACGCTTCGATTTCTCGATCTGCCGAAATGCAGGAACCTAGCATTGAAGCGAAATTTATCTCGCATTTCACGCAATGAATTTCGTTCAACTTTCTGTTTCTCCTTTCTTTTCTTACACATATACATCAGTAGACTTCTCTCGCCTTCGTTTTCTCCGATTCCTCTTAACGTTTTTTATCTTTAGACAAATATATTTATATCTAGTCTCATGCTAATTCGCGAACAAAACTATATCGCTTCATGTACATATATATGTGTGTGTATATATATATATATATATATATATTATATACGATAAATTATATCGAAACCAAGCCTGAGGATAATTTGATTCAAAACTACGATTGTTTAATCATTCAGTCGCAGCGTCATTACGGGCGCACTACCCGCGTTACACGCAAAAGGAGCTTAAAATCGTTAACATTACCATTATCATTAAGCGAGCAAGTTACAAGAGCGCGCCGAAGTTTCACTTTGACTTCTATTTTTAATTATGATCTTCCTTTAATAATGATCTCTGGATTGAGAACACAAAACTTCAGAAACCGATTAACTCTTCGATAAATATTACCGTGAATTATTTCGGATTGAATCGAATTGAATTGGAGTCTGATATGTTTGTTGAAATTGATCCCTTTAGAATTCCCTTTATATTTTCTCCCGTTATCTCGATTAAATCTTTATCACAAGATTTGTATTCTGGTGGTCTTTTCATTCCGCATGTATTCTAAAATATTTTAAAAAGAGAATCAGAGAGGATTCTGAATAAATTTATATTCTTTGAATCGAATGTCTTTCGATTCTTCAGTGCGGCTCTTGCAACCCGGGAAAAGCTTTCCTCTGTGAGCACCGTGTTCTTTGGAACGAACAAATTTCTGTCATCGCCATTGCACCTGCTTTTGTTCCGTCTTCTGCGAGAGAAACGGAGAAATAACTGAAGAGGAGCGATAGCGAAGACCGTTCGTCAAGAGAAAGAAAGAGGGGAGAGAGAGAGAGAGAGAGAGAGAGAGAGAGAGAGAGAGAGAGAGAGAGAGAGAGAAGTGGGAAATGTCAGCTGCTTATTTCTCTTTTCCCCGATTCGTTTGACAGATTTGAAAGATTTCTGATTTCCTCGCACAGCTTCAAACATCGCAAGATTACTTAATAGACCACGCGATGGGGATATTGATAACTTCGCGGTTGGGAGTTCAGCTGTAGTTGAGCAGTGGAATATGGATCGTAATTCTGTAAATTCACGAATTCATCGTTTTACGTAAAGTTTCTCTCAAAAACTCGCTCAGAGATTGCATAAGCAATCCGTAAATCGTTATCGAATTGTCTGACTTACCTGCGACCGTTTCTTAGATACCATGAACCTCTTCTCCTGAGGATAGTAGGCACGTTGAGGATAAACGAAACCATATTGCGAATTGCCGTACTGATTGCCGTATTGAGCAGTGCCTCCGTACTGCTGATCCAACTGATTTCCAAACTGTTCGTAATAACTGGGCGGGTGAGTCCGGACTATTCCAATGTCAGAGGGTGACAATGCATCAGCGTAATGCCTCGAGGGATATACCGGCGCGTCTAACCATGGAAGAACTAAGAAAGATACTTATACTTATTTAAACAGAAATCGTAACTTCTTCAAGATAAAAGATTCAGTAAATATAATGTATAATTATATATTATGTTCGTTATTTCATAATTTTCATCAATTGTATCATTAATTTTTATCATTTATTTCCGCACAGTTATCGATTCAAGTTACAAAATTACAGAGATGTTAAGACGAACCATTTCTGGAATCCTCCTCATCTGCAAGCAAGCCATTATCGTCCATCATATTCTCGTATTCCTCGTTAGCATACCTGCGCCAATTTCTGTTTGTCGAACAAGAATAGAATAAGTATCAATTATATCTGTAAAGAATAGAGTGTTTAAAGAATATTGGTCATTACCCGTTACGCCGTTCATTCTCCCATAACGACAGAATGGTCAGTACGTCTTCAGGATCGATGTCCAGCGACAACTCCCGCTTATATCGTGGTTCCTGGTAGAACGGAATGCTATAAAAATTGAAATAAAATAATAACTTTAATATCTCTGTGATTCTTTTGTTCGAGGAAATTAAAAGATCTTGAAATAGTTGCACTAATGATAAAAAATCCAACAATATGTTATAAATAGACATTATCGAAATTATTGATATTTTAACATTCTGATCGCGGAAATACACATGTAACGTGATAGCATTACATGTATCAAGTAGATATGGCGATCTAATCGTCGATTAAAAAATGCCATCGTTTTCCTGCTATGTTTATGCGCTTGGATCGATACCTCGCAATCTTGTTTCGGAATCGCTCGTGTATTTATTACTCTCACTTTTCCTCAGGCGGTGTCTATATTTTAAGATTGATCGATGTTTATTCGTGACGTTTATTTGCAAAGCGACGATCATCGACGATTAGCGACTATTCCTCGCAATATCAACGCGGCATTGTTCCTCGGCACAAATAGTATTCTCGCTGACGTGAATCAGCCTTTATGAACACAAGTCTTGTTGTATTCGAACTTCAATACAATGATGCGTATACGAATAATGCATCTGCATTCCGTCCGTCGAGGAATATAGTAATGATTGTTGCCGATTAACGGAATATCTGATCATACCGTCTTTGCACTAGCGAAATGATCAATATAATGCCCAATGACATGCTATCAACTGATTGATTGACCTCGTCCATAGAAACGTAGGATACTTTCGTTCAGTGCTTGATGTTTATCAATGCTTAACACGAGGATCACAAACTTCGCAGCTATCGAAGCTAGCTCTGCGGTTGACTGCTTGATCTTTCTACTAATGAGATATTACATGCAGCCTAGCAGAAAGCACATGAAACACCCATGGAAGAAGTAGGAAAAATCGGCACAATTGCCTTGTTATTAACGGATCTTTGTAAATTATTTCTGTAAATTTTCATGCATTATAATTAGATTTTTATGATCGAGCATGTTATCTGTTTTCCATTTACGGACTAGTTTCAAATATTACGATTTTAGTTTTGGAACTTTTCGGCGTAACAGTAATGATATAATAATATATATTAACGCTTAAATCTTCAATTCGATTAAACTGAAGAAACGAGCTTGAAATTGTATCGTTATAGGAAAATTCAAACAAACATACAATTCTCAGATCAAAAAGCTTGAGGGTATCTGTTCCTCTGTGTTTATATTGTTATATGTTGAGCATATTGGAAATATTTATTATCTTATTTTCTTATACATCTATTTCGTGTGACGTTTTTTATCAATTCATATTTAAGCGACTTTTATTCAAATATATAAGTAGAATAGGATGAGATTGTTTAATGCAGAATATTCAGCAGAATATTATATTACGAGAGAAGAATGGTCCTTCTCTCTCTCCCTCGTCTTTTCCCCTCTCTCTTCTTCTCGTGTCGTAATACGGAAGTATCGTCGATAAAGCGCGCCCGTCAGCTGATTGGTTGGAGATACACGCCAAGCAATCAAGCTCTGTGACCCAGTTTCGCCTTTCCGGCTCCATTCAGCTTTTCGTGAGCCCACTCCGGTGGATGTTCAACCACCACTTGCGTCACGCGTATCGAGCGATTCGTGCGCTGCACCAAATTCCCTCTCTATATGCAGGTGCGAGACATATCTCCGTGTGCCACAACGCACACACACATGTATCCGCCTACGCAATTCATCCCTATAGTCCATCCATTTTCAGAACGCCGGAATCTCTCTCTTTTTCTATGTGTGTGTGTGTGTGTGTGTGTGTGTGTGTGTGTGTGTGTGTGTGTGTGTGTGTGTGTGTGTGAGAGAATGGCAAGAGCGATAAACGAGAGCGAGCCGTTAATTTGCACGGGCAACGGCGACCCCTTTTTTAAAGCGGAACGAGATCCGCGTATAATCGCGAGACGTGGCAGCTCGTGGAATTCTGAGAGAGAAATCCTAATCCTGGCGATCTTAATCCTGATGCTAATTTTTCAGAGAAATTTGAGATCTATACTGCTCCCCTAAACTGAGAGTGCTAGTAAAATGTTTCTCGCGAGTTATGCACTCAAACGCCATACTCTTTGGTTAAATTTTAAATAATAAGGCGAACTTCCTTGAGATTTTTTATTAAATCTAATATCAAGAAAGAAAAGCTTAAATATGTTACAACAGGACTCTTTTGTTAATTATTAAAAGGGAGAGACTTTTATATGAAGTATTAAAAATAAGGAAATTTAGCGAGATTTATTTTACCAAGTCGCGCAATGTGCGTTTCTTCGCGAAAATGTACTACAAAATGTACATTTTAGCCTGAGTGCTTTCTTTATTACGATACCGGCAGGAATAACATTACATAATCGCATTTAACATAATGGCAACAATGCGCATTTATCATAAGAATTTCATCGAGGAGAAATTAATCACTGTCGTCTTCGTCGGAATTGACCTGTGACATTTATATGGCGGTCTAATGCATTCTTATATTATTTTTCGTGTAAAAATAATGAGCCGCGATAACAGCAGCTAAGTTTGAAGCGATAATAATGCCCCGCTCGATGGAAGCCTCGTAAGTTTAATTTTAAACACGCCGACCTTAGGCAATTCCGTGCGAGCTGTTTTTATGGCTTCGATATTGCGCGTTCGTGTTCATACAATTTCCTGAAATTAGATTCGGTTCACGATAAATCGCCGCCGCACATTTCACGGAAGCGTATTTTTATCCGACATCGCAGGATTCGCAAACGGGACGTCGCGTCATTAAGCGCCATAAATACATTACAAACGGAAACGTGTCAAGGATAATCGACAGCATCGATTGATCGTCGTATCTCTAACTACAAACGATTATATCGGACTGTTTTAATTCCCCGCGTATCGCTTTCAATTATCTAGAAACGGACATGAACGTCGATTGGCGATCGATTCGTAGAAAGATAGAACGAGCGATCGTAACACAACGATAGAGAACAACGATAATATCGCTGGAAGCGTCTTTCGTCTTTTCAAACAGCACCCGGCTGAATGTACGCTACTGATATCGTCTTCGATGACGACAGCCTCCCTCTGCAAGTGGTTCGATACGACTTCGGTCGTCAAGTCGACCGCCGCCGTTCTCGCGCCGAGGGCAACGCCCTCGCGAGCCCTCTCTCATCCCCATTCAGAAGAAACACCGGAGGAAAAGAGGGATGGCTCGGTGGGCGGAAAGGGCGGAAAGGGCGCGCACAGTGATATATACCTAGCCATCGAGAAACACCGAGTCGATCCGCGCTATTTGCGTGGGTGTTGCCATTGCACCGCGGCGTCACAATTGGACGTTCCACATTGCGATTCGGGATATTAAAGAGGAAGAAGAAGAAGGAGAAGAAGAAAAGAAGATCACAACTTTTACCCGAGGGATCGTCTTTCTTGAAGAACCTAAAATCTACTTCAGATCTCCGATACCTCGTCGCAACGACGAACTCTTCGATTGCTCGAGGGATCATTCGTGCATATCGAGCTTGGAATAAATATCCAAGCAAATAATATTCCGCGATTTCTTCTGCTTCATCGGGCTAAAAGCGAATGGGATCGCGTGGGCGTAAACACAATCATTCGTGGAAATCTCCCGTCCACACCTTCCGCGAAGATTTCATTACCTACCGTAATCCAATGGCAGTTGCTACTCCCTCTGCCGCGGCAATATCGATCACGTCGGTTATCGATTTCGGAATTAGGAAAAGTGGGACGCGGCCACTTACCTTCTCTTAACTTGGGCCTGCACCGGTTGCTGCGTAGGCGTCGGCGTTTGGTACGAGCTAGTCGGAGGTTGCAGTGTCGTAGCGGGTCGCGAGGTCGCGATGGACTTCTCCGACCTTTTGCGCCGATCCTCGCTTGTATAATACCGCGAATACGGCGGCACGTCCCACACACGCGGTCCATCCTCCTCGACCTCGTTCACCAAAACTTTGCCGTAGCTTGAACACGAATACGTCGCTTATTATGGTAAATTCTTTTAAATTCTTCGATCTCTTCTTGACCAATCAGATCAAGAGATTTATCAAGACTGTAATATAGAGGAAGAAATACAATTTTTGAAGACCGATCTACGATCTACGAGAGAGAAAAGTATGTCGAGTTATCAAAATACAGATGAAATTATTATGATAAAGTGTTTCTTGTTAGTTGCGTTGAGATTGCACGAAATATTGAATTTCCTTTGATTTTACGCCGATGCGAGGATCATAATGACTTACTCGTAATTTGTATCGTATGGCGCGTATGTTTCTTGTTCGTACATGGTGTTACCGGACGACTTGGGCTGCGATGCTTTATTGTCCTCAGCGAGGGCCGCTTTTAAGCTCCCCAGACCTGAGGAAGCGAGAGTCCCTACACATGCATGTGAACGCGTTTTAGAATGGCCGTCATATATTTGTTGGAGCGCAGTAACGTTATATTTATGGCAATGTACTCACGTTTCTCCGCGTTTAAAGTGAAAGACTCGCCGGCAACGTTGGCCTGATGATTCTGCTGATTGCCGAACATCAACATCTCCTGCGTCCGTTTTGCTGAAAATGACATAGCGTGCGATATATTAAGGAGACAGGCGCACGGCAGGTGTTGAAAAATGATTGAGATTAATTATTTTTACACTCTCAAGGAAAAGTAATCGATAGCATCGAGCCTTACATTTCGGTTTCATGATTTGATCCGTTATCTTCACGTTTTCTATGGGCAAGCACGTGCCTATCGAGACTAGCGAGAACAGCAGCAGCAGCAACCACGCCCAGTTGTACGTCATCTGCGATAAAGTTGTGGGATTTTCATTTTCGATAATGATTTCTCGTTCGAGAGAGAAGGAAGAAAGTCCGCTCCTTCTTCCCCCGCGCTTATACCTGTTTCGCGCATAGGCGATTGAAGCTAGCGGGTCACCGTGCGGGCAGAAACTCGCAAATGTCATATAACGTGAAATGTCAAGACTCTATTTCCGCGATGTGTCTAAAAAATTGAGCGGGAGCATCGCGTTCGATAGGGGCTGTGTATTCGCGCATTACGTAAAATGCCCCGTAGGAAGGTTCTACAATCGGCTGCAATTGCTTCAGCTGTGACGCCGCTGACGCGACATCACGACTTTGCAGATCGACGTGGTTTACTTTCTTCAGCTTCTCTATGACGTTATCGCGACGTATAAGCTACGGTGACATAAGCGCGAGAGTTCGCAGCTGCTACGTCATATGCGCGACTTTAACAGCATGAACTTTATCGGACCTTTGCTTCATGCTACGTCATGACGTAGTCTATAAAAAAATATCTCAAGAATAATATAAGGAAATCGAGATGGATGCGATTGTCAGCCGATCTTCGAGATTCCGTTTACGCAGCATCAAAGCTCCAACTTATCATGCGCATTCATTAGAAATCGCTTTAGACGTCAGGATGCGTTTCCGCACGTGTTACAGTCCAGTTACGTCTTAATTGCTTTCGATTGCCTGCTTATTCGCGAGGACTCTCTGACGGATTTGCGTAATTATACGACAGACGCCATAACGGAGATGCTGGAGAAACGGCTGCAGCGAGCACACGGGTGGTGCTGCTTCGAAATGTCAGGGTTCAAAATTGTATAATATGCATATGCGCGCGCGTGTGCGTGCGTACGTGTGCGATTGCGTATTTACAATATTGCGACAATTTCGATTATCGTTTCGTGCCGTTTCACTCGCACCAGCAAATGGCTCGTATTACGCGACACGAAATCAGAGAGGTTTGATCAGATTTTCACATGATGTATAAAAAAAAGAAGGAAGGAAAAAGGGGGAAGTTACCTTTAACATTTCTGATTTTACAGCGATCTTTTATATCATACGGTATTCATAATATGTGTATGATACATGATGGGGATTTTACGCTGTCGTTAGATTACGTTAAGATTACTTAAAATATATCTTTTTTTCGGTTCATGTAGAAAAATCCAAACAACGATTATATGAAACGTTCGGAGATTCTCTGTTGAAATAAATCGCGTACGCAATAGCTTTATCATTGTTTAAATCAATGCATTTTCAATCCGACGATCGGTACGTTAAATATCCGGGATTTATTTTCCCGGATAGACACCCGTCCGCATCCGAATTAAACGCTAGAGTTTGACAATTAAAGCGAACCATGTAGTAACGTCAAAGCGGATATAGTAGACCTAGAAATCGTACACTTGTTGCGTCTGCAAATACTATAGTCATTTATCGGCGCGTACAGGATAACACAGCTAAGCGAGATGCAATTAAAAATGCATTTTCATTGAATGAGAATTTCATTGACAGGTTTAAGTGCGTTTGAGACGTCGAACGCCACATTACTAACAATCAGCTTCAATCTTAACGAAGATGAAATTGCATTAAAAACATAAAAAAGTCACAATTCCAAGGAAATTTGATAGATGGAGGTATATAACGTAACATTGAGAAAACAAGTCCCAAAACTGTTGAAATAAATGTAGAAAAAAATGTCCTAAATATCAAATTGAAACATCTAATATTATCTAACTAAATGAGACTCGATTCAGAGCCATGCGATGCTACCTGTTTGAATGCATTAAAATACAAGAAACTACAACGGACGGACACGTGAAACGCGAGTCCATGACTACGATGACGATTGTTCGGATTACAGAAATATCTGCTGTTATCTAACGATTGGCGGAAAAATCGCAGGCAAGATTTACATAAGACATAAGCAGGATATTCGTTCACCTTTCGAAGTGCCGGTTTACGCTTCGCTTTAGAGATTCACTTGTCCCTTATCGCCTTTTCGTTGATGCTTCGCTGATCCTTCGCTGATTCCTAGTTCCTTGGAGAACAGGCACGTCCTAGTGGATCCGCCGGTTCGGGGTGGAATGAATGTCGGGGCTCGGCAGGACGAGTAGAAAAGCGGGTACGGTCGATCAACCAACCCCCACCTTGGTGAACGAACATTCCCCATCTCTCGATTCGAAGCAGTAGCACCCTACGACGTCGTTGGCTGCGCGCGCGCGTCGCTTTTCCATGCCGTGGTATCTGTGTGCGTATATGTCCGCGTAAAAGAAAAGAGGAAAAAATATCGTGTAAATGTGCACACACAACCCTGCCGTGCTGTAAGGGATGTCTACCCACGCGCTGACCCAACTACATCTTCCTGGCCGATCTTGGCTGCGTATGTAGCGTCACAAGGATCGTTCGCGTGGGATTATGTTGTTATTTTGCTGTCGAGAACCTGTCACACGGTGTTATCGTGATCGGGATTTGCATTATATTTCACGGCTACCACCGAGCATAATTGGTTTCGAGGTGACGAAGATGTAGAATATTGTAGTTTGCAGCTATAACGATAAACGAAATATTATGTGTGCACACTTTTGGAAACTGATGCTTTTTTGGAAAATTCGCAGCAGCTGTTGAGAAATTTCTCGCGCTTGTCTATATTTCACGTATGTTAAAACAACGTATATCATTCCCGAGATAATGTGAGAAGATACGGCGGAATAAAGCGTAACCGCCATAATTCTGTAACGTGAGCTACATTCTTATTCGACGGAAGGATACGTTCGCGCCCTTCTGCCGATTCTTGAATGAAATCAATGTGGCCATTTAACCCTTACGATTCCTCTTGAAAGAACGCGATCCTCACGATTCTCGTTTTAGCAGAGAAAGAATCGCAAAATATTTATGTATCAAGTAGATAAGCGTTCATGTCCTTTTAAGGAGATTATCTCTTGTACAGAAATGATTTCCTGTCTTCGATTTATGATTCCAACAGTTAAATTAAAAGATTCAGTATATAAAACCCGACATACCCCGCTATCGCTAATGCATTTTATCATGTAAAACGTAGCATGCGTTCCCCGCAAGAATTAATAGAAAGTTAAAGCATCCTATGGAACATAGCGGCTTCATGCGTCATATATGACGGTTAACTGTGATGACGTTTGCCTTTAATTTTAATGCCGCTATGCAAACGTCATAGGAGTATTTTTCTTTGGCATTTCGAACGGTGACGTTGACATGACGTTACACACGCCACAATTCTACAGTCTATGACAGAAGTATTTGCCGAGTACACACCATACAATGCCGTATTTTCAGTCGAAATCGTATTTACTCTTTAAAATTATCTTTTCTTCCTAAATATCTATTTCTTCGGCATGTATGTGTCTCAATAAATTCGAAAAAAATGGAAAGAGAAATCGGTACGATGGTTAAATAAATGTAAAAATGTAATAAAAGCGAACTCTATGAAGAGCGTAGGCGGTGAAGCGAACGGAAATTCGAAGCTCAAAGAACGAACGCGCATAGAATATCTTAATATATATATATATATATATATATAATTTTCAATTCAAAGAATACAAAAAGATGAAGGAATTTCCAATAAATCAATTCGGATTATTAGCTTTACTTTCTGTATTTTAAGCCTGTTATTATATTCTTGATATTTCAATAAGTATATTAATCTCATACATCTCGATATATTTCGAGATATATCGATTACATGTCAATACATCTCAATTATATCTTCATTATTCGACTCGAAATAATTATAAAAGCTTTTAATTCACTTACACATAGATATAATTAAGGGCGCATGTGCGTGTGTATAATAAAAGCATTTTCCATTCTCCCAATCTCAAGAAACATACACAGGCTCCGATTTATTTTCAGATTTTCAAAATCTGGCAAATTAAATGTTAAGGGACGCAAATGTCTTGCGCCCGAGTTTGAAGAACGAATTTCTAACAACGATCTCATGGCAAGATCAGCAGAATCTTCAGGCGCTGTACTTTGCGCTGTTAGGGAAAAAACATCATCCACAGCTTTCGTATTTATCCCCAATCACCTAGCTTCAGCCCTCGCAACAGGCCGTACGCCCACGCGAAGGCGTTATGCCCACGCGTAGGTTCCCCTATATCGAGAATCGCGGCACGGGGGAGGATATATTTTTTTTCCACGTCACTGGATCGCGGGGGGATGTTCCTCGCATCGGAATTTCCCATACTTCAATCACTTCGGGAGTGATTCTACTAAAGCTGATGCAAAATTAATGAAAATGGATATCCCGAGCGGAGAGTTATTACGAGTTTGTACGCCATCGACATCGATGAAAGATACTCAAAATATAAGATTCGTCTAGCCGTTCAACTTATCTTGAGGAAAGATTCTTCGAATCGCTGGCTTGAGCCGCTACATTCCAGATTCGTTGTTCTTGGAAGATTGTAGACTATAGGATTCTCATTACTTCTGCGACGAATGTTACCTTTGCAGCGAGTCACTGCATGAATGTATTTAGAAATCTCTGAGAGACGTCCTTGAAAATATGGAGATGACTCTTGGAACATTGCGTAGGTGATGTCGTTGTACTTGAAGTAACATCGCGTTCGATAACATCGACGGATGGACACTCACAGTAAAGGGACGGAAATGAAAACTGACGTGACTGTTACAGTGAACTATTTTCATGCTTGTGAATAATGCTCCGCAGAACAATATTTATCTTGACGATATACGCTGCAACGTCGTGCATAATTCTGATCGCGATAGCGAGAGAAAACCTGGTCCACTTAAAGCTCAATTTGGCCGACCTACAATTGGCGACACAGAATCCTACTTACGATTTTACGTTTTGCGCGGCTATTTGCGCACTTCTGTGTATTTCTGATTACGAATCGATTGTTGCACGGGAGAGATGAGATTACAAATAAATTGATCCGCCCGATTAAATAATTAATCGCCGAGTGAGTCATAGGTCGCCCCGCGAAGAATCCATTTTCGCGCGATGATATTCGTCACGCACCGGCGCATCGACGTTTTGGAAAATCAAGTCGCGAGCGCGAAGCATCGAATTAATCAGCGACTTTCCAGCGATGGGGAGGCATCGCCTTTGCGGATATCTCGTTAAAATTAAAATTGCCTCTCGTCGCTCGCAATTTATCGTGAGCCATCGATCGTCATCGACGCGAACGACGCGCGCAATGAATACAGATGGTCGGCGACTATTTGCGCTCTTCTGTCACGGTCGTAAACGCGAGTGAAACAAACATCGCTATTTCGAATAATCTGGCAGGAGGATCGTCGGATACGCGATGGTCGCGATGAAACGAGCGATCGCAGCGTTATCGAATCGATCCTGCTTTGCGAGCGCCCGTTTACTTCGCTTTGTCCGAAGAGCATTACCGTTTCTCTCGCGATGCATCCTTGTTTGTAATTGACCTATTTTCACAGCGTCTTCGTGCTGCGACACGCTTGCGACACGAATTAGTTTGCACGCGTATCGTGCAAGTACAGTGGACAGATGCAGCCGGCGTTTCCACTAAATTACGAAAGTTCGCAGATGTTTCAATCGCGCTTGAACATGATTCCGATTGTCTCTCTTGAGATAATGCGACGAAGCAGCGCTACGTTAGTTTAAATTGAATGAAAAATTCATTCCGCTGAACAAGCTTATTCCTTGAAAAGTTGCTATTAGATATTGCCTCTTTTGGATTATATTTTTACGTATTTATGTCGCTTCTTTGGGACGCACTTCGCGTGCGATAAAGCCGAATTCAGAGAAGAACTCAGAGAGTCTTACTTAATGAATAAGCTTATTTTAGTTTTCGATTAAAAGTGCAAAATCGCAATTGCAACAAAAGTGTATGATACTTTATTCAAATAGCAGATAAGAAGTGACGGCTTCTGAATACATTTTTCATTGTCCAAATAATTGATCAAACTTGCTAATGGCATATGAAATTTTTAATATGCCTTTTATTTTTGCCTTTTATTTACGAGCTTCGTTCATTATAAAGAAGCCTATTCTCGCAACGACTTTAATCCGAGAACGTAATGAACTTTTCCTCTTTTATATAAATGATATGCCTGGAGAATTTCATCGCTGCCATTTGCTCAGGAGCTGCGTTACGAGCTGCGCTACACTCGCATTTACGTGGCTTTTTCTACTGTAAACGATACACTTGATCATTCGCAATCCGCTACCATTCATAAATTGCCGCGTAGATAACATGACGAAACAAAATTTATTCAATCAATGAAAAGAAATAAAAGTAACGCAAATTGCAAGAATACAATGCCAAAGATATTACTGATACGCAATTAATGATATCTTTGCGCTTATAAGATATAAAGAGATTAAAAGTTTCTAAGAAATAAGAAAAATAAAGAATCTTGTAAATTCTTTGGCAATCATGTTTAATAAAATTAATTTTATTAAACATTTTAAAGAACTCCTTTTCTCTTCTCTCTCTCTCTCTCTCTCTCTCTCTCTCTCTCTCTCTCTATTGTCGGCAGTATCAATTTCTTTACTTCAGCCAATAACGGGCGAAATTCTTCTGCGTAGAAATCTTTTCTCGCTTCGTGTTTCCATTACTTACTGCTCTTGTTTCCGTCGATTCACATGAGATCGACTTTCGCAAAAGTTAAGTGGTAAAGTTTGGCAAAAGAACAAAATAAATATCACGCGATATTGGCCAAGTTTCCTGTTTACGTCACATCTATGGCCTTTTCATTAACTGGGAAAAGCTTGTGAGTTCTTCCGAGTCCGGTTGATCGGGTTGGTCTGGTCTGGATCGTCAGGGTTTCGTAAAATCGTGTAAGTTCTCCGTCGTGTTTTGCCCTCTTTCTCCTCGCAGGCTGGTTTCCCATTGACGTCAGTCTTTGAGTCCGCGAAGTGGCGAATCCCCGAGGCACAGCTGGTTAAAGAGGCGAGGGGCGCACGGGGTTGCGACGCTGGCGAGAATACAGTGACGCCACACAGTGACGTCCGGGTTGTGCCCCCTCTCAAGATCCATTTGCTCGCGTTATGAATAGATTAAAGGGTGCTTGATGTTGATTGAGTGTCGCAAGTTCGATAACACGCGTACGCGCGTTTTTACGCGCCCGATAAAGTTGATAAAAAATTCACGCTGCCAGAAGTAGAGTCGCCGCTGCGGGGACTTTCCGGTAAAAGGAGTTAAAGTGAAATCCTGAAACAGAATTGGATTACGGAATTAAGTTGATAAATCAAGATATTACGATCCAATGCCACACAGTGGCGTACGTATCAGAATGAATCGCAATCGCGAGAAACGATTGTGGCGATATCACCTTGCAGAAGAAATCTCCGATGATTCCCTCGCGAAAAAATGAGAGATAAACTCGATATCTTCGCGCGATTTACTTCGTTTAAATTCGTTCAGTCCGTAGCGGATGATTCCTGAAGAGCATCGATTTAAATGCGACGAGAATGGAATTCGGTGAGCAAGAGATGGAAGTTGAAGCCGAATACCTAATCTAGATATAATGGAATCCTCGCGGGTAGAATTAGTTAATACATTTGCGAAGTGAATGCGCAATCGAGCATTTTAATAGCCGACATGGCATTGGGCTCTCAACTACGACCCTGTACAACGTAAAATGTAATGAGTTCGTGGAAGGACGGGCGGAGGGTAAGAGAAGGAGCGGTCCCGAAGGAACGGATCGATGTTCCCGCTGCGTAGTAAAGGACGCCTGTTGATATGAAACGGGAGCGGTTTCATTCATGAAAACGGTAAAACGCAGGTCCGTTCCTACAACGCGAACGTATCGAAACTTATCTCGATGCAAACGTATTTTCCATCAGCTCTGCCCGGATGTAAATGCGCGTGTTTGCGTATTCAGCCTCCACGATGGTGCGATATTCGTATATTCATATTTTATTTTCCACAAGAAATGCCTATATTACGTAATCTTCTCGGCCCCTTTCTTTTTTCGATTTTCAGAAAATCTCGAATGGAGCCTCGATACGCGGAATTGAATATTATATCTAAGAAGAGCAGGACACGTAAAAGGAGAGGGCAGACTGATGCTTTTCTGATGCATTTGTTTTCTGCGACATAATGAAGCCTCTCGTTTCTCTTTGCGAGATGTTGAAGCATATTCTATCATGCCAATATCTGCCTTGCGTGATACAAGCTTACTCGCGTATAACTGTTTTACGACTCTTTTATACATTATATAGCCGTCATTTTCTGAGAAATTGTTACATTTGGATTATCGTTTCGCGATGTATAAGCTTCTGATACGCGATAAGATAGATGCTATGCATTTTCGGTCCACCATGTCACAAATCGGATTGAGATATAGTAGACTAGTTGAACGTAAGGTAGATATACTGAATCGATTCCCAAATATTGTTCCAATTAGAGAGAGAAAGAGAGAGAGAGAGAGAGARAGAGAGAGAGAGAGAGAGAGAGAGAGAGAGAGAGAGAGAGAGAGAGAGAGAGAGAATTGATGCATTTGTATAAAAGAATTTATTAATCTTCTTCATGATTTAATAACAACAAAGTTACATTAAAAGTATCAATTATTAAACATTATGAAATTTGGCGGTGCGGCTTGAAAAATTTGTTGGACGCTAGCGTCTCCCTTCGGCACATATTGTAACTAGAAAGTATTAATGGGAGTCTGATAAATGTAAAAATTTATTAACTCTTTGATATCGTTTTGTCATTGAGAATATATTATGTAGACTATAACACTTTAATCTGCTCTCCTGTCTATCTATCAATATGATTAGTGGACATTTTATATAGTGATTTTCATCTATTATTTGAGCGCAATGATGCTAGTTACTAAATCGTGATTGGTCAGATTATTGTTCAAGTCCTGTTTGAATTTGGTTCATCTTTTATTATATATAAGGATATAACTATATTCTTGAAATGTTGATTTGCATATTAAATGTAAATCGTGTTATTTAGAATACTTTTGCCCTTTATTTCCAATAATATTCTATTCACAATAAATAATTGCAATTCAATGATTATCTGTGAATTCTAGCTGGCATGAAGTAACGGGAGTCCCTTTGTTTTGATTGACACTTCCGCTGTTTCCTGATCAGCTGTTGACATTTCGAGACAGTCTGGAGCATATAACAGATTCGCGCAAGACATAATGCTATAAATCTTTACGACGGCATAACGTTTCGCGAATTCTCAAAGAAGAGCAATGAGTGAAAGAACAATGAGCTTTCCCGAAAAACAAGACAGTATTTCCAAGGATGAGTGGGTGGCAAAGCTGGAGGAGGGTTCCTATATGCAGAAAGTGTCTATGAATAACTTAATCATGAATTACTTGGTGACAGGTACTCGGTTTCTTCTATCGTGACTGTATTTTGTCAAACGTATCATAGCTTAATCAAATCGTTGTTGCAGAGGGATTCAAGGAGGCTGCTGAAAAGTTTCAGCAGGAGTCAGGGGTGAGTCTAACAATGGAATTGAATTCAATGGATGATAGGATCCGTATTCGAGATGCTATACAAAACGGTCGTATCCAAGAAGCTACGAGTCTAGTAAATCAACTGCACCCAGAACTATTGGACAACGATCGGTATTTGTATTTCCATTTGCAACAGCTACATCTAATTGAACTGATACGTACTGGTAGGGTTGAGGAGGCCCTTCAGTTCGCACAGGATCAACTCAGTGAAGCTGGAGAATCGGATGATAATATACTATGTGAACTGGAACGTACTTTAGCATTATTGGCATTTGATGAACCACATAAGAGTCCATTCAGTGATCTTTTACATCCCACACATAGACAAAAGGCAAGTCGATATCAATTTGCTAAATAGAATTTGCTAATGTTGATCTTTCAATCTTTGTGTTATTGAAGGTTGCAAGTGAATTGAATGCTGCTATACTGAAAATGGAGCATAAAGAGTCAACCAGTCCTCGGCTTCACAATCTATTAAAGATGATACTGTGGGCTCAAGATGAACTTGATAAGAAAAAGGTGAAATATCCAAAGATGACTGATTTAGGTAGTGCTACGATCGAGAGTTCAAAATAATTTTTATGATAGATAAAGACTGGAACGATCTCGCAATTTTTATTTATAATTATGGGAGAAATATGATTATTGTACTATATGTATGTGTTATGTAGAGTAAAGAAGAGATATATATGTATATGACATTAAAATGTAATCTTATGCATATTATTTTATCAGTTTATTTTATATGGAATTATATCTAAATTTTAATCTTATATCACAATTCAAGAAGATTAGCATTATTAATACGCACTGATTGTAATAAAACCATGTAATAACTACAATAATATATTATTAATATTACTATGAAAACTGGATTATTCCTGCAATATTCATTTCTCTGCAATTTAATATTAATACATAAAATTATTATTATGTCGCATATAATTCTTTACACGTTATAAATTTTTAATGCAAAATACTTGATAGTATAAATATACATGATGTTATTAAACAAATAATAATGAAAAATTTAAGGATTTCTTGCATTTTTTTTTACTCGACAAATTACAGCTACGTACAGTAGTTTGCTCATCGAAAATGATGGCTATCATAAAGAAAATGAAACGGCGTTGCATTTATCCGAAACTACATTTGTGAAAGTGAAACTGAAATTATAAATACGTAAACCAGACGTTGTTTGGTTATTATTTTATTCTCCACTTAATTCCCTTATTTTTTCACTGCATGATGATACCACGTCCTATGCACAGAAATCGTACTTTTTAATAGTAAATTTTTAAATTTAAATTCTCATTAATCATGAATTATTTAAAAATAAAGAGGCGTTTTGGTTTTAGACATTTTTGACATTAATCTTTTTATCAGTTTTTATATTCTAATTTGAAAATAGAAAATTTTATTTATATCAACTGCCATACACCAGTTCCCAATTAATAATTTTGATAAAATCACCAGAAAAGGATAGTGTCTATATGTGTATATACACTATATATTCGTCCTTGCTAAGAGGAGTACTAAGCATCACTTCTTTCAATTGAGATTTAAGAGCAATAATTATTTTACAAGTGATGGAGAGCTAATTCTATCCTAAATCCTTAATGTAGAGGATCAGTGTGTTTCTTTTAGTCTGGTTTTTCACTTTTGACTTATACAAATGCAATATATATTCAGTAAGGTATATTTTTGTATAATATCATCTCGATACAATTATCGTTAGTACCAAGCATATGGCATCAGTTTTTACGAATCTTAATACGGAACTCATTCATACAGAACTATGAATTAATAATATAAATATATATTTTTGATCTTATCAATTTCAGATAGCTGAAATGAAATATGATAGCGACAGAAGATTCTAGGAGAGTATGAAAATAATTATAGAAGTTTCATAAACCTTTGTACCTTTTTATGAATATTACACAATTTACAATTCATGATGGAATACAAAATATAATATATCTCTTAATTCCAGTGATGATTTCTGTAATATGTACAAGCATTCTGTTATAAATACCGAAAATATTCCTTCGTAGTTTGTTATTTATTATTTCGAGAAATAAACGCATTTTTCAAATTACGCATTGTCTTCTGTCAAATAATAAATTGTCATTACATTTATATTATTCGTTGACATTCATTCTTCCTCTCTTTTCTTAGAAACGTGATAACATTTAGAGAAATGCAAATACTATTTACATAAAAATTGTATACGTGAATGCACTTTAATGCATGTAAAAAGAGAAGACCTTTCTTTGAGAACAAGCAAACACATTGAGGGAAAGATAATATTCTTCGTGAATCATATAAATTTTGTACTTAATTACTTTAATAATCATAATTGAAAGATCAAGAGACGTTATACAAAAACTTTATATATAATTCATAAATATATTGTTGAAAATTCTTTAGAGAATCAAAAGTATAATGTTGCAGATGATATTGCGATATTATGCATCCTTATATCACTTATATCACTTCTATAGGATTACAAAGTTATATGCAAATATAACATATTATAATATATATACTATTTGATAATATTAAACAAAAAAATAATGAGTTTGAATGAACATCTCATACTTTATTCTTCATTGTGTAGCAACTTTCAAAATTTCCAGAATTTCAGAATAGCAAAGAATTCATGCAAATTCAATTTTAATTATCATCTTGAAGATAGAATTGCGATTATATATTTAATGTTAAATGTAATCACCCAATTTAAAAAATTTTGCTTAAAGATCATGTACAATAGTTGATTGATTTGAGACCGGATTAAGGGTTACAAACACAATAATTAAAGTCGTTTTTCATATAATTTTGTTTTGTACGTTAACTTTTACTTATTAAATGATATAAAATTTAATAACAATTATCACCTATTTATTTTCATTATTTGTCATAAAAGGTAGATTACCAACCAAACACATATTCCATTGCTTTCGATACTAAACCAGTTGACTTTTGTGGAATGTCTTCCGGCGATTGTGCGTATTGCGGACTGAGATGATTGTAACCAGCTGCCAAGGATCTCAGCTTTCGTCGCTTTGTGTTGGGCGTTGCACAGAATGAAACCTGATTGGTTCTAAGTGATGAAAGTCTCATACTGCCATTCAGTTTAATACGATTTTCCTTATCCGAACCTAAAGTAACACCTTCATCTGTGCACGGTATGACCCCGATCATAATCGAGCCGGAGACAATGCTACCGTTACACATAAGGGCTTTTTGTGCTTCTTGTTCCGACGCGCATTTTAAATGTATCCAATTGCTTTGTGGTTGTGGTGCTGGATGTTTATCCACTATGCGAACCCTGTTGGAGATGTAAGACAACACAGTGTTGACATCGGTCGGCAGAAAGCCAAAAATAGTCACCCACTGCAATAAACTCTGTGACTCATTTGTACTTAAATTCATTGAATTGTCCGGAAATACCAATGGACTGGTTATCGTGTTGGCCACGAGTCTAGGCTGACTTGTATTCATTGGTGTAATGACTGGATTCACGATAGATGTGTGTGGCGATGATATTTGCGATATCTCAAGACTATCAAACAAACCACGTGTCGGGGGTCCTACGGTATGGTTTTTTGTGTTCATCTGTGGTGTAGTAGGATTCGTGGTGTTGCCAAATACTGCTTTTTGACGATTGGATCGATAGTCCGGAGTTCCATATGAAGTCGGTGACATAAAACTAGTATTGGTAATATTTAAATGACGCGGATTATCTTGAGGATTCATCATGTTGATTTTAGTTGGCTAGAATTTTATAGATAGCAATTAACGTCGTAATGTTACTTATATAATAAAATTGTATATCTTTCAAATAATTTATGTGCTCACAGTATTAGTGTCGCCTAGGAGAAAGCTCGGTAGATACGGCGAGGAATCTCCTGGGTTCATAGAACTTTGCACAGGGCTACTCATTGGGGATCCTAGGGTCATGGGTTCCATCTGAGAAGAAAATTATTTTTAAATGACTTAACATACATAGTAACACATGCGTAATAATATAATAAATGTCTTTATTATTATGTACTGTTAAGCCACATGAAACTGATTAAGATGCTCCAAACATATAAGGTTTCTTATATTTTTAGGTTATCTTTACTGATATTTTACGGTATTATCTGTACATGTATTTAAAATATTGAATTATATACAAGGTATTATAAAAAGTATCTCACTTTTGCGTAACTTCAATTATTATAATAACGTTTTAACTTTTCTTCCTGTTACTGCAATTTGTATTGAACAAAGTGAGATTCGGTAAGACTATCTGGAAGTATATGTAGTTCTCGATGAGAAGGAAAATTAGTCACATGTGTTTGCGCCTTTAATAAAAAGCGGCAAATTGATATGACATTTCGCATTTTGTGCATATCCGTATATTAACCACTTATTAAAAATATAATTATTAAAAATTATTAAAAGATATATTAAAAACCATGTATTTAAGTCTTTAATTAGAATTGCAATAACATTTATTTAATTCCTTTCAATCATTTGAAGATATTCAAAATTGTAAAGCTGAGCGATAACGAACTTGTCTGAAATAACGTTAGTTTCGTGAGTCATACGAAAAATACTCGCATCGCATCGTATGGAGAAATAACGTGAATATTAGGAATATAATTATTTATATTCCTTACAGAATTTAATTCTGTACAGAATTTAAGCATTGGCGACTCTATATAAAAGAAATTCATTGATCTTCACGAGCACTATATTCAAACGCGAGAATCGCGGTATTACTGCATTTCGAATATCCGGTACATGAAAACGAAGAAAATGGATTTAGTATCATAAGACCGAAGCAGACCGAGTGGAGCCGAAGTCGCCCGAACATGGCGAGTTTCGCGAACAAATTTGAAAAATATGTTCGGCACGTACGAGTGTAAAAGTGAAAATAAACTACGCACTCGCGTCGTGATTTACTATCTCGTGAAAAGATTCATGCATGAGATAAGTGCGCGGAATTCTTGTGGTTGCATTCCTCAGGAAGAAGACGAGTGAAACGAAAGCCGAAAGTAACGGGGCGAAATTCGATCATTAGCTACCATTTTGTCCGTTGAATTCATAATTACGGATCCACGAAAGCGATCCACGAAAATCTGCAGATGTTGCGTCGATGGAAGTCGTTCTGAAAACTGGTAACGGTTTGGCGTGAGAGAATTATCGACGGAAATGGTGAGTCGCTTCTTCTTTTCTTATTTCCCGATTTTGCGTTTGCTGACTTTTCACGGATGTTCGTCAAACAAACGATAGAAGAGCGTTAAAAAAGAAACGCTCATTCCCTTATTTAGTTTCCAGTTTTCTTGTATACGTTCGAGTTAAAAAGAGAGAAATAATAATGAAATAATAATCCCTCATAAGGATCACGGAAGCAGGAAAGTATTAATATAATTACTAAAGGAACAGTTTCATAATTCTAAGGGACAAAGATAGATTGCCGCGCCGCCGCGAGATGGCGGCGCATACACTCGGCGGTATTATAATAGTGAATAATTTTTAATAACGATGAAAATTATGTACATATTTACAGACTTGTAAACATTTACTTATAATTTACGACATGTATTAAGGGCCTTAATGCACTATTCGTATGAAACGCTTCTCGTTCCTAACGGATTCAAACACGACGCCTCGCGCAAGCTGCGCGGCTCTCAGTTTCGCTCTCGGAA
The DNA here is from genome assembly GCA_020341155.1 of Eciton burchellii. Taxonomy (NCBI): domain Eukaryota; kingdom Metazoa; phylum Arthropoda; class Insecta; order Hymenoptera; family Formicidae; genus Eciton; species Eciton burchellii. Next base: position 2,468,814 of record JAHMML010000010.1, on the reverse strand, counting down.
CGCGCCTTACGCACGTCGAAATCGCCATGCAGAATATCTCGTCTGAGTCTATACGAAAAATATATCGAAAGAATCTATCTTGAGCATATCGGAATGCCGTGTGCTTACGTTGATTCGAACATAACAGTACAGGCACGCCGCGAATTCGCGCTTTGACCCCCGGAAAGAGCGATTCCAGTTTAGCGTCGTTTCTCATCGCTTATCATAATCACACTTGAGAAAACCGCGCAAAGTTACAAGTTACAAACGAAGAATAGACGGATGAAACGTGCATCGGATGGTTTCACAGATTATACGTACGAGCGAAATGCACTTCCTCTTCTCTCCGCCCCCTCCCCCCTCCCCCTTCATTGTACACACTCGTTGTTTAGAAATTTACGTAGATGTCCGCAACAAAGAGAGAGAGAGAGAGAGAGGGGGGGGGGGGGGAGAGAAAGAGAGAAATCCGCAGATCCGTCAAGGGGAAATCGCTCTTCAGAAGCGACCTCGATGTTACTTCCTCTCGACTTTACATATTACGATGCAACGTGTCCCTCTCTTTCCGATCCCCTCTGGACATCCCTCTCCTTTACGTTTACGAGAGTTACAGAGAGCCACGTCCTTTACATCGACGGGCTATCAAGCTCTTATCTCTCCCGCCATTATTCAACCGGCGAATAAGCTTTGTCGCGGATTTACATTGAGAAAAAGACGCGCGAGAAAGTACGTCGCTCAGACACGCGGACAGCCGGGGATGCGGGTCCGTCCCTTTCCCCAGCATCCCCGATTTACGGCACAGCATCGCAGTGTACATCCGCTCTTTCCAGGGTAAACCCGCGCGCGCGGGGTCGTCGCCAAAAAGTCGCGGAAGTCCTCTCTACGACCTCGGATATGTGTTAATTTTCTCGTGCGAGGACGAGCGGCGGGTCTCTCCTACTTTACAAGGGAAGTACACCATCTGTCGACATCGGTGTCGAGTACCATCGGGCATGCCTGCATCGCGTGGCCTCGCGAGAGAGAGAGAGGGAGAGAGAGAGGACGCGTTTTCTCGGCTGGGAGCCGGTGGACGGGATATCGTGATCGAGCAATCGCTCGTAATCGAGACAGCCGGGCTTGCATTTCTTCCCTTTCTTCCTCTCGTCGCACACGTCTTCCACATTGCGCAGCTCGCGGGCTTCGGCCGTGTAACACGCGATACATGCCTCAATTACGACAACGTATCCCCGGTATATTTTTCCTTTCCTACGCTTTCCTCTACGCATAAGACAATAACGTGTGGCGCAACGGCGTCGCATGAGCGTAGCCGCAACGGCTCGCTCGTTTTTCGCCAAAATACGCTGCACGATCATGCATTCAGCCGGCGTAATTGCGTATCGATCCTGGCGCCGACAGTTGATAACGCGCGGATTGCCGATGGTGATTTTCCATTCTTCGTGCCACTTTCATGCCTCTCGATATAAATTTTTACGTGAACACATATTTCTCTTTTTTTACCCTCACGAACCTTTTGTCTATGCTTGCGCGGAGGAGCTTGCGATGAAGCCATCCCGAATCGATATAGCGTTGATGGATAGAGTGACCTTAATAGTGCTCGCCGCATCGCAAACCGTAACGTATGAAGCAGGAGAAACTCTATTCCGAGTTATTAACTCCATCCGATAAAGCCGACATATTATCCTAATGTATTGATTCGCGTGTCCGTTTAAAGCGTCGTGCTGCAAAGTTTCAATGATAGATACTTCCGTTTTTTTTAAAAGAGAGGACTGAAAATTCGCGACAGTATTAGGACGTCGACCGATTTTATTTATGCGGGTTTTTATCCGTCATGAATCAGGAGCTCCTCAAGTTTTCAAGTTTGAAACAGCCCCATGTGCTTTCTTACCCTTCTTCTTTTTTTTTTTCTCTTCTCAGTAATAAATAATTCGCGAATGCGCTCGACGAGCTGTGTCGGTCGCGTTATTCGTCAACGCTATTAATCAATATTTGGTGTAACTCCCTTGTACTAGCGGCTAATGAGAAAAATACCGATTCAAGCGGCGCTTATTAACGTTGCCCGACGTTGCTTTGGAATTACGCGTTATTGTTAATTACGGCAACATGGTCGACGAGCCTAAGTGCAGGCCTGTGCGTTCCTCCTTTTAGGTTCGGTCGGCGTATCCAGCCGACCGGAATATTTCAATATCGATCGAAAATACGATAGTAATTCCGTACGCGTGACATATACCCGATATGAGCTTACTATGCCTTACGATTAGTCAGAAGAGGGACGACAGCGGCCCGATTAAGCGTTTCACGTGGTTATCGAGTGGAGCTCAACTCAACCGCGTTGCGGTGCGCGCGAGTGACCTATGACCTACGATCATTTTACAACAAAAGGCTCATTATAAAAGATACTCTCGAGCGGGCCACGAGGCGATTATTGTGCGACGTTACACACGGTGAGGCGTAATAATGGCGTTTGATGGCGATTGCCCTCCGTCGTGCTGTCTCACGGCAGCTCTGCTTTAAATGTCTTCGTGTCTCGTGTGCGCATTTTAAGGTACTATGCGTCGTACGATGCGACGATATTATATGATCTAAGCAAACGCCGCGTAGCCACGCTACTTCCTTCATCCGCAGCATTCGACATGGCTGACTTTCACCGACCGTGATGCATATCGGAAAGTAAAAACGGGCAGACATATACGTGCGAGATAACGCGAAGCGAAGACGATTGGGAGAACGGGAAGAGCGAAAGCTAAAAACGGAAGCGAGAAAGATTACCGGGTGACCCATTAGACGTTACTATCGCGCCCTCTAAAAAAATAAACGGTTTAAGGATACGAAGAAAAATTAATCTCCGCGAAATTCTCGCGTCGATGAACCCGCAGCGAGATCTTGGCGATTGGGATCTTGTCCGCAATTTCGCGAAATAAAATTCCTCTGGAGCCTCCTCGATTCGATCATATTTCCCACGATCGTTCACAATCAGCTCTCACCGTGCGTAAATGTAGAGAAGAAAAAAAAGAAAAAAAAAAGAAAAAAAAGGAAATATCGTCCTCGTGATCGCTCTCGGCTAACTCTGTTTTGTACGAAGAAATCGCTAGGACGGGAAGGAGAGAGGAAAATGCAGTGAAGGCGGAGGTAAAAGGGCGGGGGTAGCGATTCCGGTGGAAGCGTGTATTCGCGGAGCCCTGGACCGGCCAGCCGCGGGGAGGGGAATGATCATCATTCGATCGTTGCGCGAAAGGCGCGAGCGTCAGGCGGGTTAAATGATATGTCGTGAAAATAGAAAACCCCTTTGTAAAAATCGTAGTAAGAATAACATCGACGTGTCTCGCAGGCGATGCAGGAGACGACGATACGACCCGGTCATCGTTTTCCGCGACGTTTCTCGCTACAGAGAGACTTTGGACGATCTAAGCGGACGCGCGGATGCTCGGATCACGCCGATCGTCCGTTCCGCGCGTGCGCGAGAATTACATTTAGAGCCTAGAGCGCACGTGGCGTCGACCTCACCGTCGTGCGCCGACGATGCGCGTGTAAATGGACGTACACTTATTATATGCATATCGGTATTAGCGTATTTGTTAGTTACGCGAATCAGGAGAGTTAGTTAGAGAGAGTTAGGATGAGACCGATCTCCTAACATTCACGCGATCAGGAAGCAACGTGGAAGAGACATCCGTCGTCGTCGTCGTCGTCATCGTCGCTATTATCGCGCCGTGGCGATCGATGTGAGCAGAACGACGATCGTCCAGTGGGCGATCGCGACACTTGCGGATCCTGAAACATCAAAAGCGAACGCTTCATTACTTCTTCCCTTTGTCGTTCGTTCTCTTTCGGGAAGATTGCCGACTGCGAATTCTCGTTCGCACAGCGAGAGACTATCGGCGGCGGGTCAAGCGGCAGTTCGGTGCCAGTTTTTGAGCGATGAGATTTTTTTCCCGTCACCGGAAGATGCGATCATTCGCCTGTTTCTCGAGGATATCGAAAGTTGAAAATGGAAATCGCGTACGTACGTATATACGTTTGCATAAAATGCTGGAAATGGAATTTCGCGGGTATCAGTCTCTTGTCGATGCTCCGCACCTGCACTCCGCGCGGTGTCGCTGAATAGGGCAGAGATTTGCGGGAGGATTGTGGCGAATTTGCGACGTACATCCCTTAAATGGCTAATTCGGACGCCGAACTATATCCCACGTATTCATTTCGCGAAGCCCGAGCCCGGTTCTTGCCGTAATTTACTTCGGGATTTGAATACAGTGTGGCTGTAATTAATCAGTTTTTATTGCGGCGACTGGACGATAGTAGTATCGCGGATTAAAGCATCGAGTAATTAGTTTTCCGTGATTGTGATTAATGCCGAGTGTACGCTCACGCGCGTTGCTTTTAATATTTAGGGCTCTAAAATCCGATATTCTTTGTTACTCGCGCGACCTCTTCCCGGGCTTTTATAACGCGTGCGTTGCGAGTATGCTTTAAGATACGCGCGCTATCCGGAGAATATAAATGTTACTCGTGCGCGAATAGCGATGTTGGAATATTTCACAAAATGGTATGTCAAAAATTTACCGTCGATTTAAACGTCGGAAGGGCTTTCTGCCGGGAAACGTACGTTGCTTCAGCGCGGCGTGCATTGAGCGTGTATCGACTGTCTCGCGCGGAGTTACGCGCGATGTCTCTCGCTTAAAGATCGCGAGAGGATCTCTGATCAGGCGCGAGAAAGAATGGAAACGAGAATGGACGGCGTCGTAACGTTTCGCGATTCGGGCGTACATCGTGCTCGCTCGATCGCTCTTTCGCTTCTTCATCGTACATCGTTTTCGACAGAGAAATAATCTAGCGAACGCGTGAACCGTAATAGAAAGTCGCAAATCCGCACGAGGCTTCGCGCGAGTGAATTTTTCATTGGTCGCATTTTTCTCGGCTGCGATCGATGCGATTCACCGTTGCGGTCCCGTTGCCGCGTTCTCTCCATCTTGAAGGGTGGAACTTCAAGTCCGCGGATCCGATCGCGTTATGAGAAATCGTGAATCCACGGGAGTTACGAGACGGACGCACGAGGCAGAAGGAAAATAACTTTTCAATCGCGGGCGTTTCATCCTGGCGAGGATCGCGTGGATCGATCGACCAACAACAAACTCACGGCTCTCGTTATTCCAACTTACGTCAGCTTACTAACCGCCTAATGGCCAAGGTAAAAGTCGAGCTCTGCATCCAGGCTGTTAATCGATAACGCGGGAACGTTGCGCAATTGCGGCAGCGTGGCCAGGAAAGTAACGGCTGATCCTCAGTGTTGCTTACCGTTCGTCAGATCCTCGCGAGTGTGGCTTTGCGCCCGGGTCTCGCGGCTCTCCATTATGGGCGTTTTCAGAAAGCTCTCGTCGCCCTCCACGCTCTCCTCGTTGCTCTGCCGATAGACCGTGGCCACTGTGGCCAAGCACTTTAGCTTCATGTCGCCCCGCCTGAAGTGCTTGTTCGCGACGCGGAACTCCAGGCCGAGCGCCACGGTCTCCAGGTCGTTCTCGTCGCTGGCGAGCACGCGGGGCCCGATCAGGTAGTCGGTGTCGGCCTGAAATCGATACGCGAACCTTGGGCTAGCTGTTTTTGTTCTCCTTGACAGATATAGTGACGCGGAGACAGACAGAGAGAGAGAGAGAGAGAGAGAGAGAGAGAGAGAGAGAGAGAGAGAGAGAGAGAGAGAGAGAGAGAGAGAGAGAGAGAGGGAGGGACGGGGAGGACGAATTGACGGGATGGACGAGCGATTAGATGGATCTTTTATTCGGGATGGCGGAGCCGCGAGCATCGCGGCTACAATTAGGTGCGCGGGAAATGGAAAACGGATACGCGATTCTGCGGCATGCAATTTGAAAACAATTAAGAACGAGAGATTGCTCTCTTTTGATCCCGGATGCAAATTTTTTTGCGAAACCAGTTACGCGATATTGCATTAAGCACCGAAGCAAGATTCTAATTATTGCGCGATAACGATAATAACATTCATCAGCGCGCTCGCTCGCGCGCGCATCCGCCCGTTCGCCCATTCCGCGCCGCGGAGAGAGTAAAGTTATTTTAAAGTTAATCGTTAATTCGTTTAAGCTCCGCGTCCGCGGAATGGAAAATTTCACCGGGAATATAACGGCGAGTATACCGGCGAATATAACGTGAATGAATTTTGAAAAAAAAAGGCGCAGCTCTGTAAATATTAAATATATAACGACACGTAAATGGGATCAAATAAATGGAAAATACATAAACGTCGTGGATTTAAAATCAATATTCGTTGTTGGTACGAGAGGCGGTCGACGGTTTCGCCTTTAATTGGGACGTTCGAACGATAACCAGCATTTTACCGAAATAAATTTTAAATTAGGACATTATCGAGAGGTACATTTTTTTCAGATTAACGCAAATGGACGCGCGCGATGCGCGCCCGCATCTTTGTAAATGAAAACAGAGCGGAATGAAGCTTTGATTTATTTAGCGAATTGCATACATCCCGACTATGTGCATACATCGCGTCCTCTCTTTTATTCCCCCYCTCTCTCTCTCTCTCTCTCTCTCTCTCTCTCTCTCTCTCTCTCTCTCTCCCTYCCCCCCCCCCCCTCTCTCTCTCTCTCTCTCTCTCTCTCTCTCTCTCTCTCTCTCTCTCCCTCCCCCCCCCCCCCTCTCTCTCTCTCTCTCTCTCTCTCGCGCGCTCCTCTTTTCAACAAGAGGTACACATTTCATCGCGTTTTGCGTCGCTCGAAAAAGTTCAGCGGAGCGTAAAACAAAGTTCGCAATTATTTCGTCGACGGTTTAAGTGTCTCACTTACCGGTTCGTCGTTGATGTACCAAGACAATTGCGCGGCTGGTTGAGAAGGCGCCGACGTGCAGTTCATGCGAACGACATCGCCCACCTGATACTTGGAACGACCACCGGTTATCTGCGGTCCTTCGTTAGGTAGAACTGAAACGTTGCCATGACCCTTTCTAGTGCCGCTGTCGTTCTCACGGATTAGATTCCCCTTATCTTACCGCGCGCATTTACTGCACGTATTCATTTATCTAGTTTCCCCGCTCGCAAACTCTACCTCTAGAATAACTGTCGCGCTAGCGAAGGAAATACGAAGCGAGGGACTGTCCCCCCCCTTTTCCCTTCTCTCTCTCTCTCTCTCTCTCTCTCTCTCTCTCTCTCTCTCTCTCTCTCTCGATTTCGGTCTGCCGACAACAGCGATCTAAATACCATCGTAAAATTCGAACGGAGGGTTGGGGGGGGGGGGGGGGGGGAGGCAGCGAGACTGCTTCCGAAGCCCGACGCGGTCGCCGATCGGCTATACATTCGCGCGCCCTTACTTTCCATGACAATACTTACCCACCACAAACATGTCCGCGTGATCGGAGACCGTCTGGAAGGAGGGGGCCTCGGCTGACACCTCGCAGCGATACCTGCCCGAGCTCGTCAGGTTCACGTTGTTCAGGACGACCAGGCTCTGGCTGCAATCGCGCGGCTGAATGCAAATTCGCGATTACAAGCTGCTGTGCCCGATCGAGCGTGACGGCGGAGCCTGCGCGATGCGCGCCAGCAAACGAACCAGATTCTATCAGTATCCGCAACGTAAAGCTCTGCTCTCCGCGCGAGAGGCGTGCAAAGCGCATTACGTCATTGCCGGTTGCATAAGAAGCGCGGCGAGAGAATGAGATCGGAGGAAAGGAAGATGCGATCCCGCTTTCCCGATTCCATTCTCGATCATCGCGCGAGCCCGCTCGTCTGCTTATCGAGATTCGGATGTCGCGGACCGATGACCGGGAACACTGAGAGAATCAATGAGAGAACCGGACTCGGTTCTCATCCTGGGCGCGTTCCATCGCGCGTACGGGCAATTCCAGGAGATCGATCCGATCGAATCGAGATAACACTCGCCACGTTGGACAACCGATCTCCCTCGCTAAGAGCATCGCGGGGCGAGCTCGGGTCTCTCCTGTCTCCGGGCATTCTCGGTCCTCGCAGCTTCCTCCATACTCACATTCACGTTCACGCCGGGCACCGGGAACGTTACGACCTGTGGCGTGTCGCTGGGCACGTAGCGATAAAACTCGTGGCCGTCCTTGTACCACTTCACCGAGTACAATATCTCTTTGTCCAGGTTGAAGTTGCACTGCATCTGCACCGTCTCATTCAGCACGACGTGCTGCGGTATTTGCAGCGATGTCATGCGTAGGGCGACGACGACACCTGCAAAAGATTCGGTATTGCGGTGGCCTGCGCAATTGCGTAACAACGACGACAGCGGACGCCCCGCGGAGCCGCCGCCCCCCCTCCCGTCCCGTCCCGTCCCGGGAGCGAGTCTCCTGCTGCCGTTCCGTCTGCCGTCAGACGGCCGCAGTTGCAGCCGCAGCTGGGGAAACTTTGCGAATTCACCGGGGGCTCGTGATGCTCGCCAGGCAGCGAGCTACCCTCCCCMCCCCCCCCCTCTCTCTCTCTTCCTCGTCGCAATTACGACTGCTAGCCCGCGAGTCGCAATTCCAATGCTCTGTCTCCGAGATTTGCATGTCTGCGAGCATTGGTGCATATTCGCAACGCTAATAGCCCGTAATAAGATGACAATGAGGGGTGAGTGTCGCCGGTGAGTCAGTCAGTCAGCTGTGACTCACCGGCGGAGGGCTTTTTTATCACACGTGATTCATAGTGCGCCCTCGCGCACTCGTGGAGCGTAATAGCATCCGTATCGCACGGGGGAAGGTGCACCGGGGAATCATTCGCGTCACTCGGAGTTTCCGAGCGAAGGGACAGGTGTCAGATTTCCGGCTGCTCCGGATGTATATCCTTCTATCCGCTGCAGATCGTGCAGCTACGTCGGTCGTCTCGTTGTTAATTCAAAGTCGGAGACGTGCATAATGGACGTACGTCCATACCTTATGTCACGCAGTCTTCGTACGTGCTCGCCTTCCGTGTAAAAACAGAGGAATTCTCTTCCATATTTGAGACACACGAGTCTCGGTCGTGCGCGGGAAGCGCGGCTTTGCCTTTCCAGCTTTATTTCTCCTCCCTTTTAAGCGAATTGATCCGGCATCCGGCCGGATGCTCGCCAGTGCCGCGATTGCAGACGCGCCGAAAGGCATCCGACTCCGATATCGGATCAGGCCAGGGATAATTGATGAGCGATCCGCCGCGCGTCGCCTTAAAACTGCAAATTTTGAAATTTTGCCTCGAACGATGCCCCCCCCCCCCTTTCGTCTTTCGTCCCTTCGCGAGCGCGCGACGCGCGGCGGATATAATAGAAGGATATACAGGGATGCTCGGAGCCGCGCGACCATCCTTCGATCGTAAATAGCGCGGCATCCAAACTGAGAAGAGCGCCAGCTGTTTTTAAATTGAAATCGACCGAGATTTTCCATTTCGAGATGGGTATCTCGCTTGCGGCCAATTTTTCGCGGAGATTTTAATTGAAGAGAGGTTTAATTTGAAACACGATTGCCAAGATACACACGCGCGCGCTACGTACACACGTACAGCGTTACAAATTGGAAACCCTTGCAACACGCGCCTGGCGCTGCCGCGGATGCTCCAATTTTTCCGCCAGGAGGAGGCTGAAGCTCGCGAGAGATTCGTCGCTTCTCGTTGCTGAAGCGGACGAGGCCCGGATGAGTTGCCGTGAACAAACGTACGCGCGAGAACGTAACCGAATTACAAATGCCTGAGCATCCTCGGCGCGTAATTGTGGCCGCGGGTCGTAATGAAGTCGCGATACGCTCGTCAAAATTCTTTCCGCGGCGCGCGTTCTCTAATCATGCCAGCTCTTGTCGCGTGACATCCGCCGGAAGATGCGCCTTCTTCATAAACACATCGCTAATAGAGTTCCCGAGCGTTCGGGATTCCAGCTGGACCACGATGACTTTTAAATCCACCGCGCTAATGAGCGATGAGAGATTGGCCGGTGCATCGCGCTGTTATCGCGCGCGCGCGCGCGCATTATCGCCGATTCGATAAGCGCGTAGATCACGCAACGCGGGAAATATCGCGGCCTGTCCGAGAACGCTGACGAAATCCCATTATTAAGGGCAATTAATTTTTCTTTCTCCCACGTGCTTCGTTAGGGCACGCGTATTATCGCGATCGTGCGACGAAATCAATCCGCCGCGCGTTCGTTCTCGCATCGATGCATGGAGCGCTTCAGGGATGTTTCCCTAGCACTAGGGAAGTTATTCTATTTAAAGTCACGCCTTCGCGGATCCGTTCGAAGCCATATTTCACGGCATATTTCAGACACGTTCGATTAAAGATACCTCCAGCCAACGGACGTGACAGTTACGCAGCTCGCGGAACGAGAATCTCGCTTCCCGCAATCGTAAAGCTCATCGCGACCAGTATCCCCCCTTCAGATTTCCCTCCCCTGCCCTCTTACGCCTCTGGGCTGATGCCGGCCGAAGAATCGCAGTCTTTGGATCATTTTTCGGTATACGCGTCATACGCGACGCTTGTTTCGTCTCTCGAGTGTGTGTTTACGGGCGGACGAGCGTCGAGAAGAAAATCCGGGAAAATATCGGGGAAATATACGTCGCGCCTGACCGCGACAGGGTGGCGAAGCGGGAGTCGAATTTCCAAGCGCACCAGGTGTAAGTTTCCCTGTTGCAATCTTGTCCCGCACCTGATACGCTTCTACGACCTTTTGCTTCTATTGTGTGCTGACTGGCGGAAAAGATTGCGAGTCTTATTTATCAGTCGTGACCCTGCCGGGGCAGTGAACGGTACGTTCGCGGAACCGAGGAAGGCTTCGCCACGCGCAATAAGTATCTCCCGGCTCCTCATCTCTCTCCAGTTCCCCGCTCCCCTTTCGTATCGCGAACGCGTAAAACGCGACAAGATTAACGAGATAAAGGGATCCCTCGGAAGGCGTTTTATTCCCCGCCGTTTCGTCTCTATCGCCAGCGAGATGATGGTGCTGGCTGGCGGAATAGAATGCGCGTCTGTATTTTACTTTCGGAGAAGCAACTTTAGCACCCGCGTATCCCCCGCGAATGACCCGAGGGATGAACTCCGCTAGCTGACGCCCGATCTTTCGATAATGTTGCAAAAACTTTGATTAAATTTCCTTACGCGCGACACGTGTGCGCAATCTGCCGATAGCAATTCTTCATTAAGCCTTGCATTAATTGCATCCGTTTGATCTATCATTTATCAATTTAATCAATTCCGTCGTACAATTTCCGAAACTTTATCGCGTTTCAATTTACGTTCGGAAAAACGTCCTATTTAAAAAATAATAAAGCCGAGTTAGTCGCAAATTGTATTATATAATTAAACGTCCAGCGGCGAATGTACTGCATTGCGTGCGTACGCGTGTCGCGCGCGCGCGCGCGCATGTGTGCGTCCCCGTGCGAGAGTAGCAATCGATAAATAACATTGAAGATTCGGACAGTAATGGAGCCTCATACGAGCATTGTTTTTTCGCAATTACCTCAAATTTTTCCAAGCTAAAGTATATTCACCGCTCAGTGTTTATCCACTCCATATGTTGTTTGCAGGATTGTTTACGAAAACAATACGGTACTGCGTTAGGAGTACGCGAAACAGAGAATGCTCTATTTTTATAATGATATCGCGCGATGGAAAATGTTTGAGGAGCGGCGTTATCACGGTCCGATTCATTAAACGTTCACCTTTGAACGATAATGATCTCTTGATAGAAAATTACCAATCGCTCGTAGCGATGTCGATATGCGTTATCCGCGTGAAATTTACATCTGTTCCTTCCTTTCCCTCTCCCTCCCCTCCCTCTCTCTCTCTCTCTCTCTCTCTCTCTCTCTCGCATTGTTATCGAGACGTAGATTCCGAATCGCAGATCGACCAATTACCATTACCGTATGAATATTAAATTAATTACCTTCGGTGATCGGTTGTGCCGAATGCAGCTCACCATATAATCATCCCGGCGGTCGAAATATACGCATACATGCCGCGCGCGATCGGCAGAGGGTTAAAACGTTCACGAGGCACGGCGCGCTGAATATTTATGGCCCGCGCGCGCCTAACAAACCACAAACGCGCAAGCGTCGTAAGGCGAATTTCTCATTATTCCTCACGCGAGGCTCGCGACCGCCGCCTAAAAGGGCCAGGGCGATTTTTTCAAGGGTTCGGATTCAAGGGACACGCCGATGGCGAACGGCGCGCGTTCTCTCTCTCTCTCTCTCTCTCTCTCTCTCTCTCTCTCGCTCTCTCTTTCTTTTTGCCCGCACGCCGGAAAATCGTCGTATTTGTTAGGCGTCCGCGTAAATTGATACGGATGCGGACCGGCGAGTGAGTCGCAAGAGCACGAGGAACTGTCAGTGAAAAAAGATTTATCGGATCGGCCGTCGCGGTCGTGTATTTCTCGCCGGAGTGTGAAAAAGCATTACACGGCGGAGCGGTTCTCCGCTCGAGAAATGGCTCAAGTTAAAGTACTCACGGCGTGGCTACAGCCGCGGGAAGAAATATCGCGGGCCACTAGCGCCGGGGAACTTGCCGGTCTTTATTTCATAACACGGCGCAAGGGTGCAGTAGATTTTTCAAGCGGGGCGTCATTAGGTCTCGAGGAGCTGCTCGCGTGTCCGGCGCGCTTACTTAATCTCCGCTCCGGATTACGATCACGGCGGAGGCCGCGCGAAATTTCAATCGCGCAGAATTTCACCGCACCGTCCCCGGAATTCAACACGGAATCCGAATCTCGCCTGCTTCTTCCGGAAGCAAGGAGTCTCCTTGTCTCCTTTTTTCCGCGAGGCTGTATCTCGCGTTATATCCAGTGCGTTACGCACAGACGCGGATATCGAATCGCTTTATCGAATCGCCCGATCGTGTTTCAGTTTTCCGTGCGCTTCGCGCGATCTTGCCGAGATCGTGTTCGTTTGGAGGGTAAGAGGGGCGCTCGGGAATCATTTTGCTGGTGGCCGCGCGGCGAGCCGCGGTAAATAAAAAGCCCTCGCGAATGTCCGATCGAGCATGGCCGATAAAGCGCCTTGCGAGATAAATTAACCCGCGCTCATATAAATATTCCTTTCGGCCGGCGGAAATAAGCTGCTGCGATAAATTCAATAGCGCCGGCCGCGCTATATGCTATTCCCGATGCCGTAACTGCTGCTCCGCCACCGCTGCTCCTTGAACCCAATAATTGATCCTCGCCGTATGTTGCCTTGTTATTTTCCTACAGCATCGCGTGGAAGGGGGAGGGGAGGGGAGGGGAGGGGAATCAATGGCGCGGCGTGAAATATGCACAGCGGCCCAGCCGTCGATTTCACCGGTTAATATTCCGCGCTCGCCCTGAACCCCAAATCCCGCGTTCAGCGCGGGAAATGATGGAGTAAAAAAAAAAAAAGAAAAAAAACGTGGAGGATCCGTTATCACGCGCGACAACCGCGACAACGGAGTAACGTAGCACGTGCGGCGCCATGTTAATTATCGCGGTCGAGGTAAATATCGCGATGCCGCCGCGATGCGTCGTCCCTTCCTCCCCCCGAAAGGCGCGCTCTCTCTCCCCTCGTATCCTCAAACGCCGATGAAGTAATCGTAATTCGCCGTCGTGATTTGCCATCGATAGCTTCCATTTGGCTCTCGTGCACGTCGCACGTGCACGGTTGATTGGCAACAATATGATTAAATACAATATATATATATAGAGAGAGAGAGAGAAAGAGAGAGAATAACAACACATACACGCCGGAGGAAAATAACGCGACTACCGGCCAGGTAGAGAGCGTGGCAAAACAACGCGAATGGATAGCTGTTCATTTTTCGCGTTACGAAACAGCTGATCGAATTGTTTACATCGCTCGCCGACTTATCGCTCGCTCTACCAACCCTCGCCGGTAGCATTCCGTGCGGCTTTTCATACGTTTTTCATGCGTTAACGAAGGACGGACGTTTATCGTCGACGTACATAGAATACAGTTCTATGCCGTCGCGTGTTTCAGACTCAAAGGCCTCGTATACGATTCTCGGCGGCGGAGCGGGGGAATAAACAATTTCTGAGATTAGCCTGTTCCCTGTCGCGGGGGAAGCGATTGCGAGCGGGGCAGGGATCGCGAGGTCGATTGAATTGTTAATCTGTCGCTAGTTCCGAAATCGATTCCCGAGCATGGCTCGAGCATCTCTCTCTCTATTTTTCGCCCGCCATTGAATCGCGGTCGCTAACGAACCTCTTTGAGACACCGACGATGTCAACCATCACGGTTTTACGCGGCCGTTAAACCGTTTATCGGGCGGAATCGCCCGATATTAATGCGCGACGTGAGACGCGGCTGAGCTGTGCTCCTCGTAATCGCGCCGAGATGCTTCCTGCTCAATCGCCAGTAAACTCTTAACCCAACTTTGTCCTCCCCTCTCTCCATATCGGCACAAACAACGGCCTCCCCGCGTTTTCCCCGGTGTTTTTGACACCCTTCGGGGGAAAATCCGTCGCTTCCCAGCATGTCTCCCGTCTCCGCACTTGCGATCCATCTCACACGCGAACAGAGAGAGAGAGAGAGAGAGAGAGAGAGAGAGAGAGAGAGCGCGCCACGATTTTATTTGGCGGTCTCATACGCGCGAGATACATATCCCGTCGGCCGGTGGAGAGGGCCATCGCTCGCCCTAAGACGTAAACAAATCTCCGGGGCTTTCTCCCGCATGTAAATGTAAAGCCGCGTACGCGTTTAAGCCGCTCGTGCACGCGCGGCAAATAAATTGGATAAAAGCAGGCGACGATTGTCGCGGCTTCTCTCTCCCGACGAGGAACGTCGCCCGCGCGCGCGCGCGCGCCCGCGCCCGCCCCTCCCCCCTCGCCGACCACCCTTGTTCCCTCTCTGCGATATTATTCCGCATTTTGCAAGTTCGTTCCGCTGGCTCTAATGAAACGCTTGCCATTACCGGTTCTTGTATCTTTTTAGCTCATCGAGCGACGACGCCGACGTGACGCGGCGCGTTCAGCCAGCGTGTGCTCGTGACTGACGCGGACACGGTCGATTTAATTAAACGCAATTGGCGAAATGTAGCGCGGAAGACCGGAGGAGAATGACGACGCAGCAGACAGACGGCGCCGAGGACAACGACGTCGGCGACGAGGCTGACAACGGCGCAGACCGGTGAGTGAGATATTTATTTATCCACGTCCTTCCCCCGGAGCGCTGATCCATCCGAATCTGAATCCCGAAAATCGTGGAACGCCCGAACGAGCTTTCTCTCTCTCTCTCTCTCTCTCTCTCTTCGTATCTCGCGCGCGCGTGCGCGCGCGTGATTTAGCACTGTAAATCAGGCCGTAATGCGAGGATTAATCCCTGCTGCCGCTGCTGCTGCTGCTGCTGCTGCTGCTGTTGCTGCTGCTGAATGTATCGCTAGCGAGATTATAAATTCGTTCGCAGCCGAGCGCGAGCGTTAATCCGTAACTACACCTCCCGAGACTTCGAGATTTTAGGAAATCCCGCTGTTGAGCGATCCTCGGCACGTCGACGGCCGAGTCAGATCTCTGCGTTTAAATGGATTCCCGGGCCGCGACCGCCTCTTCGTCGGTGTCGTCGCGCTAATCCGTCCAACGACGAGATTGATCGCGGTTTATTAAACGGCCTCCGCGACAATGCTCGCCCGAGTTGTACACGCGGCTTGCCCGGCGGAAAAAACGAAAGCGCTCGGAAATTATCCGACTGGTCCATTTTGCCGAGGCTTCCGGCAGGCTGGATGCGGAATCGGCGCGAACGGGGTGACGCGGTTCGAGCGTGCGCGCGGAATATTTGTAATTGAAATGCATATGCCGCATTAGTTCCATTATTACTCATATTATGTGTTATTAGCCTATTCGAGCACGTGATTATTTTAATATCCGCAGTGCGTGCGCGCTCCGCGAGCTGTAACCATTTACAAATTAAACCCGCCGCGATCCCGTAATACGGGGGTGCGAGGGAAAATCCGGCGTATCAGCCGAATCCCTCTCATTTGATGAAGGGTCGGGAGCGGAGTCGCTGGATCGTTGCCGCTGGATTATTATTATTTTATCCGCTCGCTCGTTCTCGCATACCGCCCTGCGCCGTGCGTGCCTCCAAACCGGTGCGCTGTTTTTCCTACGCAAGTACGCAATTATTCGAATCTGAGCCCTCTGAGATGAGGGCACGAGACCAAAGGGAGGCATCCGGGCTCGACCGATGATCGAGCGAGGAACGTGCGCCGTTGAAGACTGCAGACTCGCGTCGAAAGCTGGATTTAAAGATGCGAGATTAAAGAAAGCAGAATCGCTCGAGCATGAGAGAGAGAGAGAGAGAGAAAGAGAGAGAGAGAGAGAGAGAGAGAGAGAGAGAGAGAGAGAGAGAGAGAGAGAGAGAGAGAGAGAGAGAGAGAGAGAGAGAGAGAGAGAGAGAGAGAGAAAGAAAGGGAGAGAACAAGAACCGGAAGGCGGAACGCAATTACGTGTTTCATCGACGGGCTTCGCCTTCGCCCCTGTATAACGTTACACGGTATAATGCTCCCCGACGAGCGTAAAAAGTGATAAAACGATCGAGTTGCCGTAATTAATCACGGCGCGGAACAGAGTTACCCCCTTACCGAGCCCCGCGAACAGCGGGAGATGCCCTGCTAAGTACATAATTTTGACGTGCCGCGATGATAATGCCTTCCGATAGATTTGCTTCGCGTATATAATTAATGGCCCGCGAGAAGGAACGGTTTGCGGTCGGCGTTCCGCAAACGGATCCCCCGGAGGCCGCCAAGTGGAATACGTACGAAATAATTATAACCGACGCCGATGCGCTCCGTCATCCCGCCGGTATTCGCGTTGCCGGTTTTTCTCTTCACGACCGGAGCGCGGTGAACCGTTTCGCAAATTTTTCGGCGGCGCCGAAACCCTCGCGAGCGCAAAAAATTATGCCACTATTTTTTCTACGCTCCTCGCGCCCTTTGACGGCGGCGTCCCAGAGACGCCGCTGTGGGTAATCCGAAAAAATCTCCCTCGCTCTCTAATTCGCAATAGCGAGCTGCGGAACACAGCGACACCGAAATTATACTGTATTTGCATATCAGAAAACGTGCCGGGGAGGCGAGATACGTCCTCCACCGAGGATACCGCCGGGGTGTTAATCATTCGGGGCAAATGGGCGTGTTAAGCGGTACACGCGCCCGTTATCCGGGGCATCGCGACGCTCTTTCGCGTTTTCCGCGCTCGAATAATATGAAATTAGATGCGGCCGGGAAGGTTGGCAGGCGAGACAGAGAGAGAGAGAGAGAGAGAGAGAGAGAGAGAGAGAGAGAGAGAGAGAGAGAGAGAGAGAGAGAGAGAGAGAGAGAGAGCGGGACCGGGCAGATAAAAGAATTTACTGCCTTCTCCAGGCAAATTGCACCTACCCCTCCGGTCGTAAAAATAAGTCCGAAACTGGAGGAATATGCGGGAAGAATAGGCGAGCGTTGCTCCGAGCGTTGAAGCGCGTATCAGGCGGATTGCCTCGCGCGCGGGGCGGCGATCGGGAACGCGGCACGCGTCGATGCGCCCCGATACGACGTCACGCCTTTCCCCCTTTTATTTCCTCTATCTTCTTCGCCGTTTCCTTTCTTTTATTTTTTTCTTTCTTCCTTTCTTTCTTTCCATCCCGCCACGCCGTCCCTCCCCCCTCCCACCCCCCACCCCCGTATAGCGAGATCTGAACGGCGTGCATGCGGCGAGAGCGATAAGCGGAATTATCTCGGCAAGTGATTCTGTTTATTTTAATTCCCTCCCTCCCTCCCTCCCTCCCTCCCTCCCTCTCTCTCTCTCTCTCTCTCTCTCTCTCTCTCTCTCTCTCTCTCTCTCTCTGTCTTTCTCTCTGTCGTTCCAGAACATGTCGCGCGCGAAACAACACGCGAGTGAAAAAAAAAAAAGAAAAGAGAAAGAGATACAATGCGCGCACGCTTTGTTATCTTCCGACAATGACGAGAGCGGCAATGTGCGTGATCACGTACCGTGGAGATTCGAGATTATGAGACAATTATTAAACAAAGCCTGCCCCCCCCATGTCCCCTATCATCCCTCCCCCTCACTCTCTCTTTCTCTTCGTTTCTCTATTTCTCCCCTTTTGTCCGCGGCACTCGCTATCGATCTATGCGGATGTCATCGCCGGAGTTAAAATTAAACGAGCCAAAACTCTGAACCGGGCATCTGAGGATAATCTGAGGGGAGGGGAGGGGAGGGAGGGAGGGACAGATAGAAATATTCACGTCGGATTAAAGAGGGACGAGAACTGTCCAGAACCGGAGCTGTCTGAAAGCGAGCGAAAGAGGAAGAGAGGAAGAGAGCGTCGTATTCGGCGCTAGGCGGCATTCGGACAGTCAAACTCCCGTTTGCCGCGAGGAAGGTTGCGAGCGGGTGGAATTTATCAAACGACTCTTGGGTTTGATAGAACGTCGAGATTACGATTTTACAAGGATGTCGGGAGGTAGCCGCGAAATAACGAAAATCTCTGCAGCGTTGCGCCGATGCGCCGATCCGAGATTTTACATTTTCATGGACGCTGGTCCATGGCGAGGTCCGTCCCGGAGAATGTCAGATCCCGCGCGAGGAATAACGAGAGACTCCCGTGGCAAGCTAATAAATCTTGCCGGAACGTAATTAAGTTAGTCGAGTGATTTACATATTAAATTATGCGCGTCGCCGCACGCGGCATGCGGGCGATAAAAGAACGAAAGAAAGAAAGAAAGAAAGAAAGAAAAACGCAGCATCTTCGATTTGCGTGGGGATTTGAATACGAGACGGAACAGGAAGCGGACGGGCGTGCAGCGTGGGCGGCGAGACGAGGTGCAAGTGCAAAGTGTCGTTGCGCGCGCGTATTGTTTTATTTAAACGGGGGTTCCGCGCCGAGTTCCGCTGTCGGCCAGGTTTTATTGGAAATTGAGCCAATTACGGTACTTGAGTTAACGAGCCGTCGTGATACAGTTTCGCGAGCGCGAGCAGCCGGGCGGGAGTTTGAAACATCGCGCAGATTGCTTTACACGATCGGCACCGTCATCGTCGTCGACGTCGGTCGATGATTGGAAAACGTTCTCCAAGGAGTCGTCATCCTCCTCCTCGTCGTCGGCGGGGGACGGGGGACGAGGGACGGAAGGAAATCGTAGCCCGCGAGGCTGCCGAAGCGACGACGATAAGCGAGAAGTCGTGTTCTCTTTCGCTTTCGGCAACGGGCAAGCCGCGATAGCGGGCGTTAACTCTCTGCCTCGCGCACTTTGCCAGCGTCTGGTTTGCTTCCACTGCCGCGATCGCGGTTCAAAGTTCAAACTCGATTTAACTTCGGATTCGGGCCCCTCTCGCTACCGTTGACCGGTCGATGCCCAAGTGCCGCCGTCGACGCTTCCGACTGTTCCCGAGGATCCGAACTTTCTCTAATCGTCGCATCCCCGTTATCGAGATTGGAGAAACGAGCTTTGTCCTTTCCTTCGTCCGTTTTTACGCATGACGTCGCACGCGCGTCAACGGCGCGCGGCAAGGAAGGGTGGGCGGAACGGGGGTTGGGGGTAGTTTACGCGTTCGACGGCGAGCGCCCACGGTTAAACGCGCGGGTGTCCCTCCTTTCTGCCCTCCTGCCCGCGCGCGCGAATGAAATTCTCGCTAGTCACCTCGGTGTGAAACACTTTGAATAATTCGCGACGCTTGTTGACCGGGATGCAAATGCGCTTCATTCTTTTCGCTCGATTACTTTAGCCTCGCTGCCGCGCAGATTTCGTGGGGATTTCGGGAACGAGTCGATTCGCCGGGAATATCGAGTCTCGCGAGGATCAGGAAGATTAAGCATGCTCGTAAACGTTCGATTCGCCGTTTTCCGTTGTCGACGAGCGGGCTGAAATTAACAATTTTTGATTCCTCTAACGAGGAAACGATATCTTGTTATTCCGGATCGAATGTTACGTACTGCGTAACGTCCGCGTGTGTTTACGATGTTTTGCACATTCTATCGGATCGCGGATGGCAGCGTATCAGCTTTGGAATCGTTATCTCGCGGCGAATTATTCGATTCTCCCTTTTGTACGGCGGATACGGAAAGACGAGCGAAGTTTGCCACACCGATGCGCGATTGGCGAACGCTGCAATACGTAATGCAACAAAAACATTTGTACGAACAGCCCGGCGGGTTCGATAACCGGCCACGCGTATCATCGAAAAGCGTGCACGGCCGCGATATGTTAATTCGCTCAAACACGCGATGATGATGATAATAAACCCGCAAACGAGCCGGCTCGCATCGGCTCGGCGTACTCTGAAACAAGGCAGAATCCCGGGCGTGCACATCGCTGCACGACAAACAAGGCACGGTAATTGGCCGGTTATAAATAGCGGCAGGTAGACGGAGAGGCTTGCCAACGTTCTTAGAAATCTTAATTATCATTATACGATCACGTCACGTGACAACGCGCATTTAGTGAGCAGCGAGGCCGCTGCCGGCCGGCCGGCCGGCCGGCAAGACCCGCGAATCGCCTCGGTTTATTCCGATTCCCCCAACAATCGCGAGTTAATTCTCGAACGATAATCACCATTCGAGCCTCTCGATCGTTCCATTTCCGCTCCATTGCCGCCGACTCGCAAACAGCTGCTTGTAACCGCAGATTCGGCGCCGCGTGCGCGACGACGCGCCGGCCGTATCGAGC